>CM044960.1:6444359-6844003 GCA_024516035.1 Bactericera cockerelli | reverse complement strand
TAACTTTTTACATTTTGAATGCTAACATTTCTGAAAGCATTTTGAACGTTTTTTTTTGTGTCGTTCACATGGTCATTTCATAAGTTTCATATTGATCAATGATCATTTTGTGTGACTTGGGTTCAATTCTCAGCAGGGCAAGATATAATAAATTACCTTATGAGTAAGAATGCTGTTTCAATGTGACTATCAGGGATGGAATTATGGTCAAAATAAGATATTGGGACAGATGGTGATCTCGGTTTTATTCCCAGCAGGGAAGAAATTTTTCTGCCCTATGTCCACTGTATTTCCATCACGTTTTCATTAATGTTGTGTACTAGAATTATAATTATAATTCTCATACCTAGCTGTTTAAGAATTCTAAATATTATCAAACACCTCGGCCGAGGTGTGAAGAACGCCAATACAAAGAAAGAGACAGCCCGGCAGAGTGTAAGGTTACGGAAAACATAGTTCCCATGCATTTCATGTACTTTCAGCCAGCGAGGTTTTCAGCAGGAGTTTGTACATACTGGTGTGGAGAGATGATATAGGACCTGCACTCATACCCAGAGTCACCAAGAAGTTTTAGTACATGTGTTTTAAAGTCTAAGGGCGGAATTAATAGACGTTTTTGTAATACCTCTGTGGCGCTAAGTCACGGATTGCGTACTGTGTAAGATAGGGAAAACCGACACTTACCAACGACTTAAGTTATTGATGTTGTCTATTAATTACGCCCTAAATCTTGTAGGAACTGAGATTCGGACAAATTCAGAATGTTCCCGAATGAGCTTTTATCTGCCTGGGATTAGCTCGTTTTCAGGAAATATCATATAGACTTAGAAATTCAAATTGTGGTGAAGCACAAGCAGAAAAAGCACAGGTGAAGCACAGAGCAGAAAAATTCCTGCCCCGCTGGGGATCGAACCAAGGTCACCATGCGTGCAATGCCTAGCGCTAAATCATTGGGCAACGGTGACTACTCACAAATCGCTTCTCGGCCTTTTGGTTAAGATGTTATATCACAAAAATAAGTATTAATTAATTAATTTTAATAGCAATCGCGTGATAATGGCCAGTTTGAAAAATTTTCAAGTATTTTTTTAGGAATAATTCAAATTTATTTCAGTCTTTATTACAAAACTTTTATAAACTTAGCACATCAGGATAAGATGACAGGTTTATGAAGAACAAGGACAAGGATTATTAAATAATGGGCAAAAAAATAAAGATGTTATGAAGATAAACAAGTATTTGAATTTTGAAAAAGATAAACATTTTATCTTTGTTTACGATTTAAAAATTCCAAAGAAGAAATTCTATAGTATTTTCAATATTTTTTCTCTTTGGGAAGCCAATCGGTCCTCGAATCACTGATTCGTGAATCAAGGTTACTTCCTCAAATTGAGTGCTCCGAATCACCTGCGAATCAGAGATTGGAGATGATAAAACCCGATTCGTCGAGCCAATCCGGACTTCGAGTGAATCCGGGGTGAATCTTGGATGATAAAATCGGCTATAATTGTAACATGACACAATTGAAAATGAACGTTTTAATAATTTTATTAATGGTTTGAAATTATGATTAATTTATGAAATTATGACTACCGTGCACTGGTAGTGAAGTGTGGTTAACGCGCTAGTCTGGTAATCCAGGTAGCGTAGGAGTCCGTTGGTTCGAATCCCACACAGTGCATGAATTTTTCCTCATTAATAGCCGATTTTATCATCCAAGATTCACCCCGGATTCGCTCGAACTCCGGATTGGCTCGACGAATCGGGTTTTATCATCTCCAATCTCTGATTCGCAGGTGATTCGGAGCACTCAATTTGAGGAAGTAACCTTGATTCACGAATCAGTGATTCGAGGACCGATTGGCTTCCCAAAGAGAAAAAAATATTGAAAATACTATAGAATTTCTTCTTTGGAATTTTTAAATCGTAAACAAATGTTTATCTTTTGCAAAATTCAAATACTTGTTTATCTTCATGACATCTTTATTCTTATGCCCATTATTTAATTATCCTTGTACTTGTTCTTCATAAACCTGTCATCTTATCCTGATGTGCTAAGTTTATAAAAGTCAACAATAGACAACATCAATAACTTAAGTCGTTGGTAAGTGTCGGTTTTCCCTATCTTACACAGTATGCAATCCGTGACTTAGCGCCACAGAGGTATTACAAAAACGTCTATTAATTCCGCCCTTAGACTTTAAAACACATGTACTAAAACTTCTTGGTGACTCTGGGTATGAGTGCAGGTCCCATATCATCTCTCCACACCAGTATGTACAAACTCCTGCTGAAAACCTCGCTGGCTGAAAGTACATGAAATGCATGGGAACTATGTTTTCCGTAACCTTACACTCTGCCGGGCTGTCTCTTTCTTTGTATTGGCGTTCTTCACACCTCGGCCGAGGTGTTTGATAATATTTAGAATTCTTAAATAGCTAGGTATGAGAACTATAATTATAATTCTAGTACACAACATTAATGAAAACGTGATGGAAATACAGTGGACATAGGGCAGAAAAATTTTCTGCCCTGCTAGGAATAAAACCGAGATCACCATATATCTGTCCCAATATCTTATTTTGACCATAATTCCATCCCTGATGGTCACATTGAAACAGCATTCTTACTCATAAGGTAATTATATCTTGCCCTAGTGAGAATTGAACACAAGTCACACAAAATGATAAATCATCATTGATCAATATGAAACTTATGAAATGACCATGTGGACGACACAAAAAAAAAACGTTCAAAATGCTTTCAGAAATGTTAACATTCAAAATGTAAAAAGTTAACAAAACAACATCGCAATTTCCGAAAAATCAGAGGCTTCTTTGAGGTTTTCGTGTAATTGTGATGTTGCCGTAACGCCAATCCTGATTCGGGAACTCGAGCTTGAATTTTCGTGATAAAACCCGATTGGTGGATTCGCGAACCCTCGAGATTCGAGGGTGGTTGCCGAATCAGTGATTGGTGGAGTTGTGATAAACTCGGCTATAACTTGAGTCTGCGATCATATGATAATAAGACTCCGAGGGTTAGGTTGTAGAAAATGCATTGGGCATTAACATCGAGGTTTCCTTCCACTAAAAAGTGTCATTATATTATTAATTTCATGAATAAAACATCCATTCGCTTCGACAGATTCAAATCAATACAGAAAAAAACATTATTCTCTTCAACAGTAAATTCCTCATTCGCATAATAAATATGGATATTGATTTCCAAATTAAAATTCATATCCATGCTTCGCAAACAGTATGACCTATTTTTTGTCTGAGCAATATGTACATTTCGTACAATAACGAGGTTATTTTTTATTGAATCAAGTTTGTGAGATTAAATTTTATTGGGATTACTTGCACGAGATTTTTTTCCATTTAAATGGGCGATGTTCATTAATATTGTAAGAGGAGTAACAGCCAGCCAGAGCTTACGATCATGTTGGAAAAAGTTCAGAGAATTTTCAACATGATAGAATAATATGCTCGAGTGAGTGCACTTTTTCCTTACAGCGTTTTTCTTCATTTTATTTATTCCCTATTTTCCTATGCATCATCTACGTACATATGTATGTGGTATAAAAATTGTTTTCTTTTTCTCTTGGAAAACATAAATACCTCCATACCTCCTACATACTTTGAAAATTTGATTTTTCCCACTCTGTTTTAATTTTATTTTTTCTCAAAGTTAATGTAAGAGTACTCTATATTATGCAGAAAAGTCAGGACCTCTGTTAAAAAAAGTGTTGTCTCCATAGTTGTTAGAAAATTCCAAAGTCATGAGTTTTAACAGAAAAGTGAAAATTTGTATTTAAAAAAAGGAATATCAGAACATTTCTGTTCTGATACAAATGTTCTGATACGGACACAGAATAATCGGGGAAAAAGATACCATTTTCTTTTCTCAAAAGTGTTTAACCCATGTGTTGTCGCGCCTGTTTCAGATCTCCGCTATTCTGGAGTCGCCGCCGCCGCCACCTTGCAGCATCAGACCATGAGAAATGTCTGCTTCCTCGCGCTGCTAGTGATCTCTCAGGCGAGCCTCACCCCGCCCCCTTGCCCCCACCACTGTGTATGCCAGGCGCCGCTCGCCTCCATCTCCTGTCGCGATGTCCCCTTCAGAGACCTAAGAGACCAGCTGACCAGCCAGCCGGAGGTGAAGACACTCGTGCTGGACGCTGTCCCTGTCGGCGAGCTCACGGAGGTCAGCCTCGCCCCCCTGGCCGCCAGCCTCACCCAGCTCACATGGCGGCACAGTCAGCTCCAGACCCTCTCCGGCCAGCTCCTCGCCACCCTCGTCCAAGCAGAGGTCATTGACCTGAGCGGCAACCTCATCCAGTCCATCGCGGACGATGCCTTCGCCAACAACATGAACCTCAAACATCTGAACCTCTCGCACAATCAGATCAGGAACATTCAACCGAGAGCTTTCGACAATCTGGACCAGCTGGGCGTGTTGGATCTGAACCACAACCAGCTGGAACTCACCGAGCAAGTGTTCTCCCCTCTGTGGAACTTGGAACAACTGGATTTGTCCTACAACAAGATCAGCACGCTGGCTAACTACTACTTTCTACCCAACAAGAGACTGACTCAGCTAGACTTGAACCACAATGAACTCGTCGAGATCTCTAAGCAAGCGCTCGTCAACCTGAACATTCTCCTCCGCTTGGACGTGTCACACAACTCCCTCATCTCACTTCCTCCTCATCTCTTCCATAACCTGGAGCAGCTGGAGTTTCTCAACATCTCCCACAACGCTCTCTCCTCTGTGATAAACGATACCTTCGTCCCTCTGACGAACCTCAAGTACTTAGACCTGAGCGCCAACGCGTTGACGCACCTGAGTGATACTAGTTTTAGTGAAAACAAGAAGCTGCGCGTGTTGCGTCTGGACAACACGCAAATCTCTACAATAAAGACTGAACTCCTGGCGTCGCTCACTGAACTCGTTCAACTGTCTGTTAGTCATAACCCGCGCCTCGCGAGTCTAGACAGCGAGGTCTTCTACCACAAGCCCAAGCTGCGGGTCATTGACCTCGGCCACAACGCCCTCACGAGACTGCCCCCCTCCCTCACCACCCTCAACCTCTCCTCCCTGGACATGTCTGGTAACGCCTGGACGTGTGACTGCCACATGGCCTGGTACGCGGAGTGGTGGAGCCAGAACAAACACAACATAGTTCCTAGCAAGCATGGCCTCTTCTGCACCAAGACCATCTACCCGGATCTGGTCCACTCGGCGCTGATCCCCACTCTGCGGGGGCTCAACTGCACCCCCGCGGAGATCCTCCACGCCACTGCCACCACCTACTTCCTCCCCGCCCACAACATCACCCTGGACTGTGTGGTGAGTGGGGAGCCCACGCCCACCATCACCTGGCTCACGCCCCAGGGCTGGACCTTCCACTGGGTGCCGGAGTACTCCGTGAGCCCCACCTTCAAGCACCACCCGGTGGTGCATGATGTCCACATGAATCCTGTGCACCAGAGCCACCTGTTCCTGCTGCACAACGGGTCTCTCCTCATCTCGCACTTCAACAGGCAGGACCGAGGCAACTACTCCTGCTTCATATCCAACCCCTTCTCCAATGCCACCCGCCTGGTCCCGGTCAAGATGGACCCTATCATTATCTACTACGCCAAGATGGAAAGCATCGCGTTCGGCACCCTCTGTGCCTTCCTCTTCCTCCTCATGACCCTGCTTGTGCAGCTGATCATCCACCTCTGCAAGGGGTAAGTGAATATTTATACATGGAAAGCTAAAGCTCACGAAACCATTTACATTGCATTCCAAAGACTATCGATTTCCAACGAAGCACAGATGGTACCAAGAGACCAGTAGTCAGGTCACTTAGCGTAGAGACTCAGCAGATGGGTAGAAAGTTTCAAGTATGCAAATTTATGTTGGAATCGTGGTTTCCTAGAGATTGGGGTTATAAATATGCAGGGGTATCACAGGAATCAGTATTACTGAGAAGTTTGCTCCGAAAGCTCTTGAAAGAGATGGAGTACCTGTATCAAGAAACACTCGAGATAATCCTCTCGGGGAATTAGAATAAATTGTGCTAGAGTTAAGTATGTAGATGTATAGTACATATTGCACATAAATCGAAGTACAGAGGAAAATAGAGAGTATAAATCACTGAAGAACTGAGGTGTAAATCCCTAAATACCTATTCAAGATTGCCTACTCATGTCAAGACTCAGAATTCAAAATGAGAATTTCTATTAAATGGGGAACATCTATGTAGGTAATATAATAATAATAATAATAATAATAATAATAACATGTATGAATAATAATAACAACAACACTTTTTAGTGGAAGTTAACCATCATGCGATGTTAATGCTCAAAGCATTTTCTACCACCTAACCCTCGGAGTCTTATTATTATGTGGTCACAAACTCAAATTAATGAAGAAAAATTCATGCCTTGGGTGGGATTCGAACTAGGAAACAGGCAAGACACAAACCACATATATTTTCTTTCGCTGTATTTTCATTTTCTTACACGTTCAACATGTCAGTGAGACACTCATCTTCTTAATCTAAAAAGTTGTGCTTCACAGAACTTGACGCACTTAGTAATTACCACGTTGAAACAATATTTTAATGCTTTAATAATGAATAATTATGCAGTTCGTAAGCATAATATGCTAATCAGGCATTATCCGTGTACCCGTAATGTTAAAAACTCAAATAGAAAGCGCATATCTGTCTGACAAATAGAGTAATGCAAGTTCCATGTTGCATTTCAAGTGACAATTGCATTACGCGTCTTTCTCTTCTGTCACTCACTCCAACTCTACTGTCGCGCAATTCATTGCAAATTAGTTTACTCTGGAATTATTGAGCGAGGGTGAGTCAGTAGACATCATCATTACATTTGCCATTACTATCACTACTACCAATACCATCATCACTACTACCAAAAACATCATTACTAAAAATTTCAACGACACAAATGAAATTGACGTCCTGATACTATACCTGAAACGAATAAAATGCTATAGAAAAATTTAGTTTGAAACGGAAACGGTGCGAAAGACCAGCTGTTGTTAAAGCACCTAAATTAAAATAAAAAAAAATCAGCATCACTACCAATACCATCATCACTAATTTGTACTAGTATTGTAGATATTGTTGTTGATATTTTGGTCGTACATTTAACTGGTAAATATTGTACACTTAACTAGTAAACGTTCATTGTTAAAACTCATTAGTTCCATTACCATTCATGAATATAGTAGACATACCGACCGCAAGTAGGTGTGTGAAAAGGCAAAGTAAAAGAAAAAGAAGCAGAATATAACAGAAATAATTATGAACATGAACTAGAGCTACAACATGCATTCAGTTTCCACTGACATAGTTGAACAGGTGCATGCAATGTTAGGCAAAATGTTTCTATGTTAGGCAAAAATGAAAACACTTTAGGAAAGAGGAAGCAATACATTTACGTCACTTCCAGACTACCATAACATTACACACAAAAACATTGTAAAAGAAACAATGCACAAAACTAAAACAACACACAAAACTATAATAAAGAAAAGAGCACACTGAAGTATCATAAAAAAAGAACGTTGAAAACTTCAACAAAACTATAACAGAGAACGAAACGAAGAAACAAGAATTGAAATGGCAAAGTTGCAATTTTCCAATCCGTTTGCAATGTGCATTCGTAAACAAAACTGCGACCTTGACTTTTCATTTGTCCATAGAATGAACAAGGTCATGCGAAATGCATAATGCACTCACCACGTCTCCAGCCAAGGCGCATGCAATCAGAATGTAATAGCTCTCTATGTACGTACCTGGAACATAGAATGAGATTAGCATTAGAAATATTATACCAAAATAAAAAAGCATGTGAAAAAAGCCATGTGCAATATGTGCATTGTGCAAAACCGATTAAAATAGTAGAGAAAATAAAGTTCATACATAGAGAAGGAACATACATAGTTTTAACATTTGAATCTAACTTCATTACTCAGCAGAAAAGATAGAAACATCAAAAAGCTCATGGATAAACATTTTCATTTCATTTTGCCCTTGATTAAAACAAAATGCACTTTATTATCATGTTCACGGCCGAATGACTGCACAAGCTTTTGATACCTAATTCCAACGAAATAGAAAAACAAAAGGGTCCATGAGATGTATAAAACAGAAACAGGATATTTGCAAAGTGCATATACCTACTCATACACTGCTAGATAAACATCTATTCAGAGAATACAATATCGAATAGGACATTTTGTTCAAACAACAAGTGAGAAGAAAGGCACATCTGGAACAAGCATGGGGGTACAAGGGGACAGTGTGAACAGACAACAAAGAGCACACAATTTGCCCGAAACCACAATGGTTGAACAGATGAGTGCGTCAGTGCTAATAGTTAAATTACTGCTAATATTAGGCCTGGTCTTTTTGTTTTAGTCCATCGGCTGGAAAACGGAAATTATCTTTGAGATTAAAGGACGAGTAAAGAGAACAATAAATACATCCACACTAACCCATCAAAGGTGTTTTTGTGAGCCATATTGTTCTTTTATCAGATAATTACAAAAATTATACCTAGGGTTATTCATCTTGCCAGATCACCTATTTTCAGGAACAAACTAAACGAGTGATGGTGTGTGTATATCTCAGTAAAAACTTGGAAAATTTACATAGTTTTGTTGAAAAATGATCATAAATTTTTAGTATAATGGAGATAGTTCAATTTTAATTCCACGTTGCACATAAAATCATCATGTAACTTGAGTCGTGTGTTAACATAAATTAGTCCACATTGCGTTTACAAAGAGAATGTATGAACTACTTATATTTATGATGTTCTTAATTCTGGTATTCAGGTTCTTCCTGAGAAAAATATCTCTGCGAGCGCGTGGCCAATAGTTAGCTAACTGTTAATTTCCTTAGGAAAAATATTAATTATCTTCTGTATAGAGTTTATAATATAATACTCTTTAATAGTGTATAATACTCCTCAATGTACTCACATCCGACGGTTTACAAGCTAACTGTTTTCTTTTTTCAATAAAGAGTGCCTTGGCATTGGCAGTATAGATAGTATATTGACATTGGCTAAGCCTATTGTGTATTCCGTCCATTCACAACAATTGGTTTCAGCTCAGCCAAAATCAGCTGATCGCAGTGTGACCTTGTTCAGGCTAGTTAAGGTTTGTCTTTGTGGTCGTCGAATTCCCTCGGTCATGTGACCGGTGAATTCCCTCGGGTTTCTCGAGTCAGGAATTATCGAGTCATTTAGTTGCTAATGTGTTTCGTCAGACGTGAGCTTTGAAATGTGTTAACTAGTGCCAATTTCTAAAAATACATGTGCCAATCGTTTGGATTATCAGGTTGTTAGAAGTATTTCAAGTTGGTTTCGTCTTTATTTATTTTCACACTAGCGGGCTGCACCCGCTTCGCCAAGCCATCACACACACCACACCCACACACCACATACACACACCTCACACACCCATCCACACACACACATCCACATCCACACACACACCCATACACACACCCACCCAAACACACCCACACACACACACACAAAACACACACACACAACACACCCACACACACCACACACATACACACATCCATCCACACACACACACACACACACCCACTCACCCACACACACACACACACACACACCCACCCACACACATCACACACCCATCCACACACCCATCCACACACACACACCCACACACACCCACTCACCCACACACACACACACACACAAACACACACACAAAACCATCATCGCTGTAAATTTCAAAATCCCGACCCGAGCCAAATCTATTATAGCGGGTATTGATAATATAGCAAACTGGCCCATATTTCGAGAACGGATTGTCAGAATATGGCAACAAAAGGCTCAAATAAAATCATGTGATGTTCTCAGACAGTTTTTACAATAAAAATATAGGTCCTCGCGATAACTTTTAAGTTCCGTGCTGGAATCTGTAAAAAAAAAACGTGATAAGCCTGAAAAAATGGTCGAAATTTCGAACATTCTGGCTTCTATCTCGAGAACGGTACGTCAGAATGTGGCCTAATATGAATTAAATGAAAGCTAGTTTTGTCTAATGTGTTATTAAATAATAAAAAATATAGGTCCTCGCGACAAATTTTAAGTTCCGCGCTGGAATCTGCTAAAAAACGTGAAAAGTCTGAAAAAAGGTCGAAATTTCGAACATTCTGGCTTATATCTCCAGAACGGTACGTCAGAATGTGGCCTAAAATGAATTAAATGTAAGCTAATTTTGTCTAATGTGTTATTAAATAATAAAAAATCTAGGTCCTCGCGATAGATTTCAAGTTCCAGGGCAAAGACTGTCTTAAAATCGGACCCTTCCTCAAGGAAATACTTGAGGAAGGTCATAGCTCAAGGACGGTTTGGAATTTCGGACTTTTGATAATTTTCCTGGTATTTTCTGGCAATTTTACTTGGGGTCATCTCTCATCAATTTTTCGCTATCTCTTACCGTTTCGTCTAAACAATTGCTGCACACAAAGCCACAAAGCCCGTCCATATTTCTCATTTATATATAGAGATAGGGGACAATATCATGTATACCGTCTAACTCTCTAAGTTTGAATTTTACGGTACAAAAATATTTTCACTTCTCTTATCCAATAGAAAGCAAAGTATTATAAACACCCAAAAATAATAGTCAGTTTTCAATGCGAATAAGTACAACATTACCTATCACCAGTACAATATTTTACATAACACCATCATCACCAATACCAACACTAGTATAACTCAAGTTTCAACCCTTCTCCCACAGATGTTGCCAGAGAGACTCCCAGCCCAAGCAGATCCAGAGTGTTCTGGACAACTTGGACCAGGTTCGAGCCCAGCAGTTGACCCGCCTTCAAGAGAACTACGCCCTCCAGGTAACCACCACCACTAAGACCAACCCCTGTATGGTCACCTTGAGCCTGCGGGCCGAAACAGCGACCAAATTCGACGCCATTCTTGCCGTCTGAAAGCGGCGCTGCCATGTCTGCCGAAAAGCGGCCATTTCACAATTGTTTGTCAGCAAAAGCGTCGGACGTAATGCTTAGCATGTTGGGGATTTTGTGTGTGAAAACCATTAACAAAAAAACTCTTAAATAAACTATTTTTTTTGTTGTTGTTGTAAAAACAAATTTAATGAAGGTTTTGTGATAGCCAAGTTACTGTGATATGTGTCTAAACTGTCTAATAACCAAGTTATTGCTAAAAAAAAAACCAAATTTTTGCGAGGAGCAATTCGTTGTGATTGCTATGATTGATTTATTGTAGCAATGCACTGTACTTTTTTTTGTAACTCAACATTTTGTTCGACTAACGTCATCAAACCTATTTTTTTCTCTTTTTTTGTAAATACCTTTTGTTATTGTAAAAACCATTTTTTTTTTTAAACTGTAAAAACCATTTTTTTATTATGAAAAAAATAACTCTTTTGTTCAAACTGCTGGCAAAAAGGATTTTTTAGTCCTAATCTGGCAGTATAATTTTTTTCTTTAAATTTTAATTTAATCAAGCAAAACAAATGTAATCAATCAGAGGTTGCTAACAACATGTTAGTATCATGCATGTTAGTATATTATGGTGCTCAATTGGGTTTTTTTTCGGTCCTTTTAGATTGACGACTAGTTATGTAGTAGCCCTTGATTGTTTGTTCTACGTGTTTCTTATCCCTTTCTAGCGCTGAAAATTGCCGCCAAATGGGTGTTACTAGTCAGGTGTCTTTGTTCAAGAAGCCAAAATGTAAAACACTCAGTAGTGTACTTATTAACTTAGAAGTTCAAACTTTTTTTTTCAAGACCACGACATTCATTTAATACTTTTTTTAATGTAACAGCAAATAGTTTTTAGTATTCAATATATTAAAACGAGACCTCAATCATTAAATTAACTATTTTTGATTTTTCTTTTTATAATATTTTTTCAGCTAAATGGTAGACAGTGCTGTAGCTTTAGTTAAAAGTGTGCCTCCTGAGCATATTCAAATCAATACTCAGTATTTACACGAAAGTCTGTGAGTAAAAGGACTGAAAGCTTTTCAACATAACTATGTTTGTAACATAACCTAAGCCAGTTTTGACAAAGTTTGAATGGCGCTAACTTTATAACCCAAGCCACTTTCAACAAATAATGATGAATGGTGGTTCAGAACTTTTCTAAACTCTCAGAGGCATTGTGCAACATCACAATCACCAATTGCACATTATCCAAACGATACCTCGCGCTGGGCGCTAATGTTCCAACTAGATTACTAGAGGGTCTCGAGCAGCAAGACCTGTTGGGTTCTGCTAGAAGAAACTCAAACATATGATCGGTGAAGAAACTCAAACATATGATCGGTGCCAGTACATGGACATCTGAGGTGCATTCAACTCATACTCAACCAAGACTCAACCAAGTACTCCCTACCACATGTATAACACAACACACATCAAAAAACACTGCCAATTATGGACACAAAACTTCCTCGTGATTGCTTCACATTGTAAACACGTGCCAATTTTGAGATTTTATAGAAAATTACTTGTATCTCAAAAACGGCTCCACCGATTTTCTTCAAATTTGTTTTATATGGTAGAATATCGTTTTTTCTACATTCTAGATTCCACAAAAAATTCTGTATCGGCAAGTCGTGGTCCTTATTTTTTTACTTTTTTGTCCAAAATTTCGGAATTTCTTAAATATCAGAGTTAAATTATAATTATTTTGAAAATAAATATAAATAACCTATGTAAAACAATAATATGCATATTCTTACAAAATTTCATCGAAATCGGGTGTACCGTTCACGAGATATAAGCGTTTAAGTAAAAAGTTAGTGGTCAGGCGCATGGTCTCTATCACCAAGAACCGCTAGTACGAATTCGATGAATTTAAAATGGGACCATCTACAGAATGTCTCCTAGATGTGTACAAAATTTCATCAAAATCGGTTGAGTAGTTTCCGAGATTTGCGCGTTACAAGGAATCGTTTTAACAGACCGACAGACGGACACAAAACAAATTTACTCAGTAGGTTATGAAACGTCCAGAAATATGAAAAAAATTGAAATCGGAGCAAAAAAATATTTTTTTTTACAAAAACGAACACAATACTTCCGATTTCTAATATTAGAAATTTCTCGGAAGTAATTCAACAGATATAACCCCCACACGATTCCATTGTACTAAGTACACACAACAAACCCGTCCACATTCTCCTGATAGAGTTACTCTGCACTCTTCACACAGTTACAAACTAGAAATTCTACAGATATACTCCCCACACACAAGACCACGTCTTCGCGTATCAGGAGAGGCCATACGGATTGAATCAAGTAGTTCAAATACCACGTCTACAGTGTTGTCTACCGACGCTACATTAAACAATAGACCGGTCCCGCCGGGCCGGTTTGCACGGTTGCCATTTTGTCAACAACCTTGAATCCCATCCTTCAAATAAAATAAATAAAAAACATGTTGAAATTCAATGCTTCATTTAAAAAAAATATTCTTTAGTCTTTTAAAAAACCACTTTATACTCGCTAAGAATAAATAAATGTTCCAGGCTCATTCTGTTACAATGCATTTCTTTTAACTTGTTTCGCGCGCGCACTAATTTATTTAGGAACTAGCTTTTAAGGCTTCTCTATTATTTCTTCTCTTGTATTGTATTAAAAATTCCGGCAGCCTTATAAAGGTTGTTCTGCTTCATTGTTAACTCTAAAAATGACTCGTATCTGATTACTATTAGCAATTTCACCTTCTTTATATTTATCGAAAGAATTATTTCGTCTTTTGTAAAGACACAACAATTTTACTTCCGAGAATTTTCTAATATTAGAAATCGGAAGTATTGTGTTCGTTTTTGTATTTTTCTTCGGAGAAAAACTGTATTTTCTATACCTAACAGGGATTACAGGCAATAGAGTGTGAATATATTTTAAGCATCTGATTTGAGCGACATAAAATGTAGAGAAGATTTTGGACTCCATATTCACAACATTTCGAAAAGAAAGAATACTCATAAACTGTGGCTTTATGGGAAAAGTTTTCGGAAATTGATAAAACAAATATATCATAATACATTCGATGTATCATGGTTGTTTCACGCCATGTTGACTTTCGGAAATTTTCAAGATGTAATGTACATTTTTCATGAGCAACAATACTTCCTAGATGGTGTTAATAGTAGAAGTCTTGGTAAATAAAACTCTGGAGCATCGAATGGTGGAGAGATTACATTCTACTATACATAGGTTGTAGTTGGATGGTTTCCAGTTCAATTGTAGGTCTAGCTCTAGAAGTCTAGACTCATCAATGATTGATAAAGACTTCCATCATTAAGGATCGCTCTGAGATCGATCATTCCAATAATAATCAGTTCTATAGGTAGTATGAATCTGCTGCTCAGACTCATACAATATCAGAGTAGTTAGAAAATGAAAAGTCCTCTTGTTACTCCAACGTTTAGAAAGGTGCCAACTAAACACTACTACACCTCTCAAATTCACGCTCCACAATTTCTATCCTGTTCTCATTACTTCAAACCTATTATCTCCAGTCCTCCTAAATTAACACCCCAGGTACCCACCTGTATAATTATCACAACTCCAGTCACTCGTCACAAACAACATGGAGCGGACGCAACATCTCCTGTTATATCACCACGCCACGGCAACTGCTCCGCACGGTGAAAGGCAGGCGGCGAAAATCAATAGTCGAAAGCTTTTTCGGAAGCGAGCGTGTTGTTCGGTGGAGTTTTCAACAGCGTTCCGCTTTCCCTTGTGTGTGCTTTTTCTTTTGTGAAACTTCTCTTCTAAGCTTGCTTTGCTCTCCGAAATACAAGTTCAAGAAATCATCTTCTTTGTCCTCTCGTTCATCATTAGGATTCTTTCTTCGAAAGCTCTTCACAATGTGAGAGGAATTGTTTGGATGCTGGCTGGCAAGTTGTTTGGGAGATAGATGAAGTGTTGTGTGAGGGTAAACTCGGTGACTGTGCATTTGACATAATTTCACCGAGCGCTTTTTCTATGACAAAAGTTCTTAATTATTTATTGCTATTCATCAATTTTGTTTTAAGTTTGATGAAAATTAATGCCTTAGGGTTTTAATTTTGACCCAGTTTTTAGGTATAGTATTGGTCTAAAGAATTTTTTGATACAGTCGAACCTACATACAAGGGGCAAAATTTTTCAGCTCAAATTTACCTTTCTATAAGGGAAACTAACCTCTTTCTATGAGGAAACCTGGATATAAGAGAAAAATTTGCCTGTCCCATGAGATCTCCTATATCAAGGTTCGATTAACAAGAAATGCTCTAACTTTCCTTTCGTGGCCAGTCACTCTCCTTTTTTCCCCCCTCATATACGTGATTCCCCTTTCTATCTCACCATCGTGGCTCTATCTTGTGGAATGACCGAGAGGGGGATGTCCGGTTGTTTGGGAGAGATCACACTGTGAGAATCCTGCCATTAAAACCATATAGAAAAAGTTCCTTGAACCATGAATAAATTGTTGAATACAACAAATAAAATAAATGACCTTCGAAATTTCCAAGAACCTTGCTGGGTATGAATTTCCAAGTTATGCCATTGAAAATGCTTTCTTTGTCCCAGCGCATCGATTTCAAAGTATTTTGGAATTCACATAAGCATGAAAATGCATTTTCGCTAAAATTCTTCTTTATTCAATCGAATCGAAACACATTCCTAGTTATTACAATTGAGGACAATTCTTCAATAGACAAATATGCTAAGATTACTATCTAATAATGTAAAGCTTCCTCCTTTATTTTCTCTTGACAAAATTCAATAGAATTGGTGGTAAAGATTCTTAATGGTCAGACTTCAATTCAATTGGTGATGGAAAATTAAATTCTTCTTTTTGACAAAAGTTATTTTCAACTATTGGAATCTAGCTCTAACAAGATGTTAGAGGTCTTATATAGGTCAAATGGTATTTCAAACACAACAGATACCGAAAAAAGGGTTTCGGATCTTGCACATTAATAAAACCATTGCCCCTAGAATTAAAATCCCTCTGTTCAGAAGTGGTGATTTGCTGATCACTGGGTTGATTGTTAATATTAAGATTTCTGTAGAGTGGTCACATAAATAGAAACTTTGCCAGTGACCACCAGCACAAGACTTGTAACTCGGCTCATGTTATGTCATTACCATGTTCGAATTACGTCAAGCCATTATAATAACAGCTGACTTGAAAATCTCGGTTAAACCCAACAAAGATTAAATCTAACCACCAACATTACGTTGACTACATGTTCATTTCACATTCCTGATCTCATCAAACCAGACTTCCATTAATCCCATAAAATTAGCAATTCAATTCAAATCTCATCAAATCAGACTTCAATGTACTTCACATCAAAGTAAGCTTCAATTCACATCTCATCACCAGTCTTTAATTTACACATTGTACAATCGCCGAGAGGAATAATTAATCGGGGGACCGGAGGAAAATTTTGGACTCCAGGGAAGTGAGCTCTTTGCATTTTCTTTCATCTCCTACCTCACAAAATTCACAGAATTAAGCCTTCCTAGGTCAAAGAACGAATTATTGATGGGAGGTTCAGGGCATTAACAGGTTAGTTCTCGTTAAATTGCAGAATGCGGCAAATCATATTCCAGAAAATCTGCCAGGTCAATGCACGAAAGGTAAAGTTCCAGGAATTTTCCCAAGTATACTTCGGCAAACCAATCCACAACAACATAGTACCTCTCAAGACAAATTTTAGCATATCTTGAACCAATGCAAAACATGTGTACTGGTAGTCAAGTGGTTGACGCTCTAGTCTGGTAATACAGGTAGCATAGGCATCCGTTGGTTCGAATCCCACGCAGTGTATGAATTTTTCCTCGATAACATAATAATAAGACTCTGAGGGTTAGGTATTAGGAAATACTTTGAGCAGTAACCTCGCCTGGTGATTACCTTCCGCTAAAGAGTGTTGTTATTATTATTAAGCACTGAAGCTTGACAATAACTTCAAAACCAACATTTTGTTGTATTGTATAATATGCTGTATACGTGCCTCTACATATCTCCTTTTTAATAAACCAGGTTAGTTTTTTATCCAGTCTCATAACAATATCAAGAATATTTTCCTTCGTTTCTTCACCTCACCCTCAGAAAATATTCTTTTATCTTCTTTTTCCCTACCGCTAATTTCCCAAACCCTCAACCTTTGCGAAGATTCAAGGTGGAGGGGTTGAAGTAGAAAGTGGATGTTGGGCGAATGTTGAAAGGGCATAGCAGGGAAAAAGAGACGCCATTATTATTCCAATCTTTTGAATTTGTAGCTATCCAGGTGTATTTTTTGTGACCTTGGCGCTATTCCTTTCAACTTCCCACCAGACATGGCGGTACAATGAATTGAATGGATAAAGGAAATTTCATCAGGAAAGAAAATTTAAGAAAAATGCATTATGCATTCATTTATTTTCAAGAAAAAAACTTCTTTTGTCGCAATTTCAAGTTTTTATCTTCATGAGACTTGCAGCGATATTTTTTACTTATAAAAATAATAATGGTTCCTAAGCCATCCTTAAGCTCAGATATAAGAACAGAATGAATTTCAATAAACTCATTGAAATTCATTGAATATGAAGTTTTCAACATCAAGTTGAATGCTACAAATCGGAAAGCTTCATTTAATTTTCATCGCCGTCTTAACAGGACTACTTGCTTCACTGATTAGTCTGTAAAAAACCAAACAAAGAAGTGAAAAGTTGTTGATGTGCAACTTTTCTGACATGAACAGGCTCAAAAGAGCATACATGGTCTGTATAATAAGTGTCGGGACTGATTTTGCTTAGTCACAACGGGATGCATCAGCTTGCTCAAATTTAAATTTCTGACATTATAGGAACATACCTGGACAAATGTTTCGAGCTTTTTGGCTTTTATAGATTTGGATGGGTTTAAAGATCTCACTTTGAAACGGGATTAGTTAATCTTAGTGGACACTATCCCTTAACTTTTCACCTTGACAACAACTGTAGAGGTCATATCTAAACCGGGAGCTGTATAGCTGTATTGTAGCTGTATATTACTTCTGCGACGTAATTTTTTTTTTTAGAATACCTATTAGTCAGCTGATAAAATCTTAGGGTCGGCTTCAATTTACTAATCCTGTTTCATAGTACAGCCCTAAGTCTTCTGAAAAGACGATCAAAGCATTTGATCACTTCCTCAATCAAATGATGGCCCCCAGTACTAGAACGCTCTCACCGTATAGTTTTCCTCGTATATTTTCTCACTACATGTTACTAACTAAGCATAAATATTAGGTTACAACAGTAATCCAAATTTCACATTAACATGATAAGTTGGTTTTACGCCTCAAGTCTTGATTTTATGTTGTATTAGGATTATGTGTATGCTCTAGATTAGTAGGTACAAGGTACAATGATAAGTCAGTTTTACGCCCCAAGTCTTGGTTTAATGTATTATGAGTATGTGTATGCTAAGGATTGGTAGGTACAAGGTACATACATGTTTTGTTATGCATTCGGTTACTTTAGATATAGATAGACTATGTTAGTGGCATGCCTCGGGACGTCAGAATACATGTTAAGTCACTCTCGGGAAACATACATGAATGTATGGATAGATGTATTATAATATGTACCCATATTAGATGGTGTACCCTGGTATTAGATGGATTGAGAGCTGACATGAGAGTACACTTAAGTCTTTCACAAAAGAAAGATGGATGAATAGGGGAGCTAACGTCAAATTTCGGAGGCCATGGTGAAAATATTCTGCGTATTAAGGAAAGAAGAGAACATATCAGAAACTGGCAGGTACAAAGGTGAAGTAAAAGAAAGGGAGAGTCAATAACGAAAGTGAAATGAAGAGAGAAAAAGAGAAAAATATAGCAAGGTATGAGAGGGAGAAAGATTGGAAATTGAGTAAAAAGATTTAGAGGAAGGATATCTAGAAAGAGAAATATAAGAAGATGATAAAGATACAGAAAAAGAGAAGAAAAGATACAGGGTGGGCCACTTATTATATTCAACCCATTTGTTTTTCTAGAATGAGTCACATCTATTTGCAATGGATGTATTTTTGTTTAGTAGGAGACCTTGCAAATTTGCTGTCTCAATGGAGGAAGATGATGACGCGCAAGATGGCTGGGACTCGTTTTTCATTGCTGGGAAGCCAACATTGAGCGACCAAATTTGTCAGGTCTTTATTTCACAAATATTCAACAAATTGCGTTGAGACTGACTCTTTCTAGTTTTATCGCAAAGACAGTCGAACCTGGAATACAAGAGAACTCAAGGAGTTTTTTTCTTCTTATGGAGAGTTTGTTTTCCCTGATACAGAGGTAAATTTGAAAACGACGTTAAACCCAAATTTAAAAAATCAACGCTACTATGGTGGACACTGTTACTATAGTATCTGATTTCAGTCATGTGATTGGCTGTTACCATGGTAATAACAACACTATAGTAATAGTCTCCACTCATCGTTCATTCGAGCTTATGTTAGGGTGGCGTCATCGTGAACGATGGTAATTTCTCTTATATCTAGGTACGACCCCCTGTAGAATATCATAACATCTTTCATAAAATGGAGTGAAATTGTAAAGAAAGTTGTCAGAAAGCTCTGTATTCTAGAATATAATTTGGCAAGGAAGAGATGTCTCCTGATTGAGTGAAAAGGTCTTACCCACTCTTTCCTTACTCTCTCTCTCTCTCTCCCTTGTCTCTATATTCTATGTCTTTATCCTTATTCCTAAATCTCTGCCTCCTTTTCCTTCTCTCTATCTTAATCTCTTTCATCTGTCTGTCTCTTCTATCTATCTCTTTCTCATCTCCTTGGTCTTTTCTCTCTCTCTCTCTCCCTTCATCTGTCCGTCTAAGATCCCTCTCTCTTCTATCTATCTCTTTCTCATCTGCTTGTCTAAGGTATATTCTATGCTCCTCTATCTATCTCCTTGTTATCTTCTCTGCCCTTCATCTTTCTGTCTCTTCTAATCTCCCACAATCTGGACTAGGATAACTGTGTCAAAGAAATTTCAAAGCGAAGAAAATAATCTCCTCGTTCATTTTGACAATATTTTGGACGAGCAAGCTAAAATTTAAATGCATGGACGTTGCACATTTTAATTCGATAGCTTTGAGAGTGAAAATTATATTACAAGATTTGGGAGCCAAGAAAAACTCTAGATGGGAAAATAAGATAGTGAAACTAATTTCAAATGGAAAAACAAAACACTTAAAAGTAATTTCAACTGATTAAATTTCAGTAAGTTACAACAGATTAAATTTCAGCACATTTTCAGTTCTATTTATTAATTAAAATGAAAATAAGCTAAAATTATTTAAACACAATGAAATTTATTCAGTTAAAATTAATCAGTTAATGTTTAACGTTATTAGACTCCAAGTGTAGAAACGTATTCAAGTGGATTTATTTCTTTCTACGAACGCATTATTCTACCATCAGAAAATTTATTTACTGGTGTTTTCTGATTTCCTGATACAGGAAATTAGATCTGAAGCTGATATTACGCCATTTGTTCACCAGAAAAGCAATGGCATTTGACAGCTGAATAAGGCATACCTGATCAGCTATTTATGTCAGCAATACATGTACAAATTCCATCACATATACGCTGACCAGAACCACGTGAATGTATGGAATTCAGAGACACAAGTCAGGATCATATTTTCAATTTCACTCTTTTATGCACAAAGAGAATACACCAAAGTTAGCAAATACTCCCAACAAATCCCAACTTTGATACATTTTAAATTTCAAATCTACAGAGGGGATTTTTCTCTCTCTACGTTTTCAGTTCTAATGGAATGAAAAGGAAAGATAAGATTCAGGGTGTAAAAAAAAAATACATCTCACTGAAACCACAGGTTCTAGAGACTAATATTTTAGGGTGGTTCATTCTATCTCTCTCTAAAAATAAATTAATGGAAATTCACCATCTTTTCTTTAGTACACGAAGTTAATTTTTTTTTTTTTTTTTTTTCCTGTCTTGAGCGGTAAAAAGAGACAGGTACTATAGAAACAGAGACAAGGGAATAAAACTAAGTCCAAGGAATCACCAGCGAGAATATTAGAAAAGGGAAAACTGCTCGATTTTAGGATATACAAGAAACTACTACTAGCCAGCGTCGATGGCATGTTGAATACACCGGTTCCCTTCAGAACACCGAAGTTAAGCGACATCCAGCGAGGTTAAGACTTGGATGGGTGACCATTCAAATTCTAATTCTCGTGACGCTGGCTTTTCCCGGCCCCACTCAGGCTGGGTGAGGTCAATGTGAGTAGCAGGTTTGTGAGTTTCCTGCGAATGGAGGGTAAAACCCCCGTCGTGATATGACCATGGCAGTTGAAAGCGACGTTAAACCCCACTTAAAATAAAAAACTATTACTATTAGTCCCAGCTGTTCATAGTCCCCCAAAACTGCTCAATTTTAGGATGTACAACAAACTATTACTATTATAGTCCCATCTGTTTATAGTCCCCCAGCCAGACAAATAGCTCATTCGGGCTAAGCTTCGGTAAATATTAAATACATAGGGAAAGTTCCTTCCATCCTACTCGTCAGTATATGTCAACATTAGCACCAATGTTGCTGCATCTGCAACACCACCCACTACGTTTTCATCAATATTTACATTTACATCACATCTGTAACTATGGACGTCTATTCACATCAGCAACGCTGTTTTCAATATTCATCGCTGGTGATGGCATGAGTTATGGTGACGTTTTCTTTTCATAAGCAGCAAACCCCAGGACAGATTTGAGTAATGAGATATGTGCATACATGATAGTTATGCTTGTGATAATACCAGGCGCGGTCCGTGAAAAAATATTTTGGGGTGACATGCGGCTACTGACAATTTTGGCGATCAGACAATCACTGCCATCAGATTTCTTGATCAAGTTTTATGCACATGTCTTCTTACTTTGCGATGTGTAATAAAGCCATACGATAAATAAATGAATAAATAAAGATAAATAAAGCCGGACCAAGATGAGATATATAGAGTCGCTCTCTTTATACCTAACGAGTTGGAGTATGTTTACCTTGCCAGTCATAATATTTATGATTCGATTATTCTAGAAATGTGTAGTGGTTTTCACTGTGTACGAGCTAGGACTTGAAAAACACTCTTTTCCTTTTCGTCTGGGGGTGCTGCAGTTCCGCAGCTCCTTAGCACCGGCCACGCATGGTGGGATACCCGATAGTACTGGCGATACTTTGGAGGGATAGATATGAAACTACTGTTACGTGTAGTGATACTATGGTGCGATAAATATGAAACTACTGATATGTGTAGTGATACTGTGACGGGATAAATATGATACTACTGTTACGTCTAGTAATACTGTGATGGGATAAACATGATATTGCTAGGAATGATAGTAAAATAATGATAATGGAATAGATCTGATTCTGTACAATTGGTATGGTACTCATACTGGTAGTATTATACATATTATGGTTTGCTGTTAAACCTACAATAGGCATAATACCTATTTTATGAAGTTTATATGTTGATAACATACCGAATAATTCTTTTTTTTTTTATTCTTTTTTTTTTAGTAAATAGAGGAAGAATAAAAATGAGATGGAGAGACAAAGTTGAAGCAGATCTAAGAGAGAAAAACTGGAGAAAAGAGGGCGCGCTAAATAGAAAAATATGGAAGGAAAAGATTCATGGAACAAGTGGCCCAAGTAGGTTTGGTGATAAGGCAAAGTGAAAGAAGAAGATAGCTGGACAATATCTCTAAACCGAATGCCTTTGTCCTGACTAATATGTTTGAAACCACAAGCCTCCCTCAAGCTTAGCTTAGAATTAATTTTGAAACTTCGTTCCAAATTTACCAAGTTTTATTGAGAAAAAAAACAGGAGGTTATGAAACGTCCAAAAATACAAAAAATTTAAATCGGAGCAAAAAACATTTTTTTAATACAAAAACGAACACAGTACTTCCGATTTCTAGTATTAGCAATTTATCGGGAGTAATTATTACATGAATAATTTATCATCAGAGTTGATTTATATAAGTATTTTCGACTCTCTGGCAGCTTACGAAAATAAGCAACGCCGAGTGGATGATCAAGAGAGCAGATAGCACTTGTCATGAAAAACAAACAATGGCACACGCGAAAGCTGTTTACCACTTCCTTGGCACAGGAGTGGGATGGAAGTGGGAGGACACGCGGTAGTGTAGTGGGAGTTGAAGTTAAGAGGAAGAGGAGAATCATAGAGTGGGAGGAGGAGGAGGAGGAGGAGGTGGTGGAGGAGGAGGAGGAGGAGGAGGAGGGGGAGGAAGAGGAGAAGTAGGAGGAGGAGGAGGAGGAGGAGGAGGAAGAAGAAGGAAGAGGAGGAGGAGGAGGAAGAAGAAGGAGGAAGAGGAGGAGGAGCAGGAGGGGGAAGAGGAAGAGGAGAAGTAGGAGGAGGAGGAAGAAGTAATTAAAAGTAACATGGAAATTAAAATGAAAGTTATACAATATTTGAATAATTTAAAGTTTCAAGGAAATTTTGAAAAAAAGTTACGTAAATTAGAAATAATTTGAAGTTGGTTGGTTTTTTGTTCTTGTAACTTCAAATTATTTAGATTTTTAATATATTTTTTTACAAAGAGCTGTGGGACTAATGGAAAATTCAATGCAAAGCATACCTCGGTAATCTCGGTATTATTAAATGTACGAATAGCAGGGGAATAAAAAGGAATCATAACACTCTCTCTCTGTCTCTCTCTCTCACTCACTCACTCACTCACTCACTCACTCACTCACTCACTCACTCACTCACTCACTCACTCACTCACTCACTCACTCACCACACACACACACACACACACACACACACACACACACACACACACACCTAAAGTCAACTCCACAGTTAAACCAAAAATGGTTCTCCTCATTACAGTCTTTTTAAACCGAAATCCTATTCTACTTTCCTGTTAATTGTCCCCTAACCCAGCGGTTTCCAAACTTTATTCCTCGTGGGCCCCCTTTATACTAATATGCTTTCCGCGGTCTCTTTAGCACACCTAATGTCCACTTCCAGGAGTTTCTCGCGTGCCCCAGTAATTTAGGAAACGCTACCCTAGCCAGTAAACATGCATCCATCATCCAACCTTAGCTGTATCATCGATCCATCACGAAGTTTTCCATGGTCTATTTTCCACTTCATTCATAATTTTTCCCTTCGTTCCACAACAACAGAACTGCTGCTGTTGTTGTAGTGGGAAACTTTTCCGCCAACTACATCACAACTAGCACGGGAACTTTAGTAAATAAAAAGCATTCGAAAAAAAATTGGCGAAAAGAGAAACTCAATTTCGAGGCAAAAAGTTTTGCACGCAAACGAGCGAAAAAAAAACATTCCACGATTCCACGAATTTTTTGCCACGAATTTTGCAGAACAACTTCTTGCAAAAAATAAATAGAGGAATAAAAGAATCGTGGTGAAAAGATGTGTTCAATATAAATTATCTGCTTTTCTACCATACATTAAATTTGGGTCAGTTAAGTTATCATATTTGTGTTTATCACTATCGTGTTTATCACAACTACTCAAACTCGCTCGGCGGGACTTGAACCACCGACCTCCAGGTTACAAGTCCGCTGCCTTATCGATCAAGCTACTGAGATCGGTGATTTGGGTCAGTCAGTATCTGATGTTTGATTGTAATTTCTTCCAGTTAATTTCTTCTTCTTGCATCCTCGGTTCCCTTCCAGAAGGACGGTCCCTGGGACAAGTTTTTTATATTTAATAAAAAATAAATAAACATTCCTCTTAAAAAAAAAAAAATTTCTTCTTTAATCTTCATAATACAACAACAAATATTGGCATAAATTTACTATACCTACATATCTAATGATTATATAATTTTATTTTAGAATCATATTTTCATAATTGGTACCAAAACAGGGTCTATGAATAATTTCGAACAGTTCGCTTAGCTTATGAGAAGAAATAATATTAAGAAATATTATTATTGTACAAATAAAAAGAACCATTTTATTCAATTTAATTCTATTCTTTTGTAGATCATAGTAATTTACCTATAGTGAAAAATGGAAAGGTATTTTATAAGCTTAGTCCGTAACCCGGCCTTGGTAATTGTGCATTTGGTGTCACATCTGAATTTTTAAAGTGACTGTCAGATAGATATAAACATCCTTGTTTTGTTTTTACTGATTTAGATAGAACTTCATGTCTGTCATAAGTCATAACAAATAAGAATAAGTATATAAGTAGTGCTTTATTTAGATTGTCAGCGCAAGACAGGTAGTCCCATTATGCTAACAGTTTATGTGCTGACAGTACATTTCAATGTAAGTTGAGTCCAAGTCAACTCTGTGAGTGTGTAGATTCCATAGATAGTCATTGTAAAATGGATAAGCTCTGAATTAAACATTGAGGTTACAACAAAGACATGACAGACCGTCCCTCAAGTCGGGCTATACTGTGCTGTGATTGGTTAAAACTCCTTCTGTCTGGCGCTTATCTTAATCCCATTTTATAATTCGACTTTAAGGGCCGAATTATGACACAGGATAAAATATCTAGGATTTATGAAACTAAGTCACATCCCTTAACAGCTGATATAAATGCGCTGTGATTGGTTGAAATTCCCACCAGAGGGTGTGTTAAGGGATAGCGTGAGATTAGTTAATCTAATCCTGTTTCATAATCCAGGCCTAGGGCTTTTATGTATGCAAGTTCAGTTGGTTGATTGAAGAATCTTTCAGTTTATCTTTTATTTTTGTAAATGAAATCTTTAGCTGTAATATATAATTATTATTGTCTGTGTAATTGCTTGAAAATATAACATGATAAAAGATTTAAAGAAAATCTCTTGAAACTGCTTACGATCATTAGAATTATTTCAAATCGGGAACGGACTCAGGGGCGGTAGTAAAGGGGTGGGGCACACAATTTTGCAATGAAAAGGACTTTTTCGGCAAATTCTAATATCAAAAGAGTAACGGTTCCGGATGCACTGTCTTTAAAAAATAAGAGAGATAGGTTTTTAGTGGGTAGAAATCCACTCCCCATGTTTCCGGGTGTCTTAAGATTTTTTTTCCTATCTCTTTCTCAAAAAAAAAAAAAAAAAAAAAAAAACATCAAAAGAATCCCCTAATATGAAGGTCGGCCTCGAAATGAAAGTAAAATTCATTAGACTTACACTTGGCCACCTCCAAGGATTTATCCTTTGCAATTGATAATAATAATAATAAAAATGCTTTTCAAAATTTTCAATATTTTTTTTCTTCTCGTATACATACGGGTTTAAGCTTATTCCGGGATTAAGCTTATACAGAGGTAAAATTGACTTGGATTTTCTTATATCCAGCTTCGACTAAATTGCTGGATTAACGCTCTAGTCTGGTAATCCAGGTAGCGTAGGGATCCGTTGGTTCGAATCTCACCCAGTGCATGAATTTTCCTCATTTATTTGAGTTTGGGAACACATTATAATAAGACTCTGAGGGTTAGGTAGTAGAAAATGTTTTGAGCATTAACCTCGCCTGGTGGTCACCCTCCACAAAAGAGTGTTATTATTATTATTGCTTAACATGATTTTTTAGTGTATAGCCGCCCCGACACAACTGAAAACACCCCTGGCACCTAGTCTCCGCCACCTAATTCTCACGACTTATCAAGTACCTACTTCATTTCGCTGTCGAATCCA
Organism: Bactericera cockerelli; assembly: GCA_024516035.1. Lineage (NCBI taxonomy): Eukaryota > Metazoa > Arthropoda > Insecta > Hemiptera > Triozidae > Bactericera > Bactericera cockerelli. The sequence goes on along the minus strand of CM044960.1, from coordinate 6,817,252 downwards.
AGCATCTCAAGCACTTTGCCCCAACCCTCAACTTTTCCCAATCAAATTCCGAGAAAGATAAATCCAATTAAATTAATCACCGTGTCGCCTGCCAAAAGCTTTGAAAAGGTCAGAGGTCCCACGTGTCACTGTTCGTTTACAATGTGGACGAAAAAAATTGCAAGCTGATTTTTCAAGCGTCCTTGGATTAGCTGATTTTTCAAGCATTTGTTTAAAATTCTGACGAAAAAATTGTCGTTTGATTAGCCGATTTTTCAAGCGTTTGTTTATAATTCGGACGAAAAAATTGCCCTTGAATTAGCTGATTTTTCAAGCAGCTTCATAGCTCATTTCAAAAGAGAATGCTGTGGACATTGTCATCACCATTGAAATGAAAGTCGTTTAATAAAGAACACAACACCATCATTTTGACAATTTTATGTTCATCATCATCATAGGGTGGCGTCATTTTGAACGATGATAGCCAGACAGTGGAGGAATATGACTTACCACTTCTACCACTGTCTTTACATGGAGGCTAATAATTGACAAGAGCCCCCAGAACCAAGCCAAAAACTGTCCAGTAGAATTCAAAATCAATTTCATTTAGTTTTCATAATTCCAAAAGTAAAAAAAAAATCCCCTTAATTTCTGCCTTATTCTCACAATTCCAAGTCATTTGACACAAAGTGCAAAAAAAAATCGAACTTAATGAAAGCGTAATGCGAGACTTGGCCATAAATTTCAATTGCGTCTCTTCCCTCTACCTGCTCTCCTGGCTCTGTTTCTGTCCTCAGTAAAGAGGAGGATATATCCCCCGTTCCCTCGGGAGGATATATCCCCCGCTCCCTCGGAACCCCTGAATATTCCAGATGCTTGGAGGAGAGAAAGAGGATATATCCCCCATTCCCTCGGGACCCCCGAATATACCAGATGCTTGGAGGCGAGAAAGAGCTTTTTTAATTTGAAAATACTCTCTTCTGCTGTTCTTTTTCTTCTTCAAAACACTTTCTCTTCAGCTCGATTTATTTTCCACTTTATTCCATTTTCTTCCGTCCCTTCCGATTTCAGATATCTATTTTTGTCCTTTTTTACTTTCTATTGCATCTCAGGTATAGAAAGTATTGTTTTCAGTCAGTTTTTTCGAAATTGAGCTGATAACATTTCTGGACGAATCAGTGACTTTGGAATAATTTCATGAAAGTCGGCCACTTTGTTTTTTGGTTATGTATATCTCGAGAAAGAATACAAATTAATTCTAATATCTCGTAAACTATAAGAGTTATCGAAAAAATTATAGAAAAAAATTGTCTTTATTGGTGTTCTAACACATAAATTACATATTTTGAATACTGACAATTTTGATATTTCCCCCATAAGACCGTGGGTCAAATTTTGTAAAATAATGAAATATGTGCAAATATCTCGTAAACGATAAGAGATATGGATTTTTTTTTTTTAATTGGTAATATCGTTTTAAATGGTAGTATTACACACATTTTGAGTACTTGCATTATAATTTTTGACATTTTTGAAAATTTAACCCGTGATTGTGTCTATTTCTGATGAAACTTTCTCGATTGTAATAGAAAGTCGTGTGATGTTCACACCAGTTTATTTTCCTTCACAACTGTCCTCCTCTGCCCCCCTCCCATTTCTCCCGAAACCTCTCCATTCTAAATATTGCAACCTATATTTTCACACCGACACAAAATGTTCGTAAAAGCTGGACTTTTGGGAGAAAAAAAATATTTCCGTTCAAATTGAACTTTTCGAACTTTTGAGTCCTTAAATAAAAAGGGTAGGTTTTTGTAAACTTTTGAGTCCAAAATGGCATATAAGGGACTCGTAATAACGGTGAATTTCTAAATGTAACAACACTGTGTCGTTTTTAGGCTACTTGTTCAGGGTTTATGTGTCAATCGTCACATTAATCCCTTGGTAAAGTTAAACAACCTTCTTTCTACATTTAAATTACTCAATTGCTTTCATGTTATTTTAGGCTTGTGAAAGAGATTTAGCAAATTCTCAAATTTCAGTAGAATTAATTTCCAGCACCATCCATCAAAATCGTTATCCTGTGTTAACAGGAATCCTCCTGGTTCTTAGAAAAACATTATTCTAATTCTTCGAGGAATTAACATAAGCAAATATTTATACTTCCTGGATTACAGCTTACACTAGCTATTAGGTAACTAGGTACAAACTTAATCTATTGGATGTAAATAGGCGGTAAATAAAATGTTCTTTGTACAATAATTTTACTTCCGAGAAATTTCCATTATTAGAAATAGGAAGATATTGATGTAAATATGTGGTAGATAAAATGTTCATTGTACAACAATTTTACTTCCGAGAAATTTCTAATATTAGAAATCGGAAGATTACTGTGCGAATTAGCAAATTGCACATCTATTGCAAATGGTATACTTTTTTTATACTTATACTTCAAAATGGGTTGCCAGCTAGTATAGAATATGGTTTTATTGTTTATAAATCATAGTACAAAGGCCTCATCGAGTCCTTGGTTGACATACCACTGACATGTGGTAATGTTCCAAGCATACAGGCTGCATTGCCGCGTTGAATTCCTATTGGAATTCTCTGGAACAAGAATTCGGAATCTTTTTATGTATTTTTTATAAAATTTAAATTTCTATTTAATTTATATCATGTACCTATAGCATACATACAAGAATGTATATTTAATGCTAAAATATAATAATAATAAAATCGGAAGTTATGTGTTGTAGTATGTCATACTTTTATGGTTTTCTGCGTTATATGTTTAGTTATGTATTTGACAAACATTTTGTTTACAGGTAGAGGAAAATATATTATTAAAAATAAAAAAATTATCACTTCTTGATATTCTAGCATTTTAAATGTTTTTTGTTCACTACTTGTTAGAAATAAGAAGGTCAAGTAATGAGACATTATAGGTATTCAATAAAATATTACTCAGAATTAATAAAAATAATTACTTATCTTTTTTTTTGGTGATTCCATTACTTCCTTTCTAGAGGATAAGGAAAGTAGAAATAGCAATTTGCTATCAACCCTCCTACCCCAACAGAACAACTGGGGGGTCGAAAGTTTCATTACAAGGAAAACCTATTATTATTCATGTAGTACTTAGTTGGCTCCTAACTACATCCCGCTCTATCCTCTCCCGTATCTCTCTCGCTTTCTATTTAGGTCCCTCCTAATTTCTTCCTTTCCCCTCTCAGCCCTCCCCTTTTCTTGCATCTTGCTCTCCCTCACTCCCAATTTCTTTAATCTTCCTCTCCCCTCTCTTCTTTCCCCTATCAACCCGTCAAAATTTATTTCATCTTCCTTTTGTCCCCTCTCGGCCCCTCCTAATTTCCTTCAGCCCCCCCCCCTCCCACCTGTTACACCCATCTCCGCCATAAAAACTTCTCTTGTTCTCTTCTCTTCCCACCCAATTTTACCCTAATATTTTACCACACGTCCATCCCAGCTTTTTCCAATTCTTCCTCTAAACTCTTCCCTCCCAAGAATATCTTCACTTTTCCAAGTCCTTTACTCTCTCAGCATCTTCTATTTCTCATTTCTAAATCCCTATCTAAGTTCTTCCTCTACCCTCTCTTGCCTCCTATACTTCTTTTTACATGCTAAATTACATATCTTTCTATGCATTTAAATTTCCCGAAAATATTTTTCCCATCTCTACATCCCAATTTCTCACCCCCTTCCTTCTCCTCTCCCTTCCACTTATCATGACAGTCGAAAGGGTAGAGGCGGAGCCAGTGGAAGAGAGGAAGGGAGAGAGAGAAAGAGGGAAGAAGAGAGGGGGAGAGAGATAGCGAGAGCGGAAAGAGTATAGAGAATAGTGCATATGAAGATGAGGGAAAGAGAAAAAGAGAGAGATAAAGTGGAAAGAGAATAGGGAGAAAGAAAAAATGGGGGAGGAAGGGAGGGAGAGAGATAAAATAAAAGGAAAAGGAGTGTTGTGAATATTTGCATACAAAATCGGACAGCGAAAAAGTTCTAAATGAAGCACCAAAGAGTGAGAGCGTAAAAAGTTTAATCACTCATTTGCCTTCAGCGTCAGCCATCCGTGCTGCTGTGTTAGCAAGAACCGGAATAGTGAGATGACCTGGAATAGTGAGATAAACTGGGATAAACACAAACACTCTGTCCCAGATAAACTGAGATGAACTGGGAGGGTGTAGGGTGAGATACACTCAAATAATTGAGATAGACGGGAATAATAATTGGTAAACTGGAATAGTGAGATAAATTTATTTGATTTTTGTTAGATATTTCCCGGGGGAGGGAGGGAGGGAGGAAGGGAGGGAGAGGAGAGAGGAGAGAGAGAGAGAGAGAGAGAGAGAGAGAGAGAGAAAAGGAGAGAGAGAGAGAAAGGGAGAGAGAGAGAGAGAAAGGGAGAGAGAGAGAGAGAAAGAGGGGGGCTGGTAATAACGAGAGAGAAGGAAGGGATGAATGTGAGAGAGAGAGTTAAAGGGAGAGGATGAAAGGTAAAATGACAGAGAGAGAGAGAGGGGGAGAGAAAGAGAGGCGGTTAACAAGGGAGCGAGGGGAAATAACTAATGAAGATTAATGATGAAAAAAGAGAAAGAAAGGTAAGAGTGAGGAGAGAGTAGGAGAAGGGAAGAAAAGAGGGGAGAATCAAGCAGAAAGAAAGATTTAGAATTACATAATGTGTACATAATAACAAGGAGAATTGAGGGAAACTATAGGAGAGGGAGAGAGATAGAGAAAGAGTGTGAGAGAGAAGAGAGTGAAAGGGAGAGAGAGATTTCGAATTACATAAAAACAAGCAGAATTGAGGGAAAGTATTGGAGAGGGAGAGAGATAGAGAAAGAGATTTAGAATCATAGAATGACATAAGAATAGATGGACAAGGAGAATGGAGGCGAAACATAGGAGAGGGAGAGAGACAGAAACGGGACTAAAAGGTAGAGAATAGAATTACTAAATGTATAATGGAAGAAAAAAGATAAATAAAAAGATAAGGGAGAGAAGGAAAGATAGAAAAGAAATGAGTGTGTGTGTGAGAGAGAGAGAGAGAGTGGGAGAGAAAGATTTAGAAGTACATAATAATAGGAAAAAATGGAAAAAGTAAGAGAGGGAGAGAGAGACAGCAGGTAGAGAGAAAGATTACAAATTGCATAATGCATAATGGAAAGAGAGGATTAACAAGGAGAGAGGAAGGGGAGAGAGAGAGGAAGGAAGGGAGGGAGATATAGAAAAGTAGAGAGGAAAGGAGGGAGGAATGAATACTTAGAATACATAATATCATTGGCACCATTTCGGAAAGATGAAAATGGTTTCGAGAGAATAATACATGATTAAGGGTGCGACCACCTGTAGTACAAGATTAAGGGTGTTTTAAATAATAAATTATTTATATTAAATAGGGTGATAAATCGCTGACTAGTGCTAATCAACTGAATTGTGCTGTTGGTGTGTTTATCAATGAGATTTTGTGACAATACTTATGGAAGTAATTCTCTGACTAAAATAAAGCATAAAACTGTTGCAATTTCCGCTGAATTACGAACTCATTTAGCAACAGATTTTACTTCCGAGAAATTTCTAATATTAGAAATCGGATGTATTGTGTTCGTTTTTGTAAAATAGTAATAATATTTTTTTGCTCCGATTTAAATTTTTTGGCGCTTCAACACCACCGATCATGTGGGTCGCAGCAACACAGATTTATCAGTCGATTCTCCATTAGGTTTAACGGAAAACTCGCTAACACTACCATTAAAAACGAGTCTGTGCAATCCACAGCCCGTAGATTAGGGATCCAGAATTCCAGATCCAAGGAAGAGAACGATCCGAGGGGAGGCATGGGAGGGGCAGATAATCCTAATCCCTGTAATAACGGAATGTTCCAAGTTTTCAAAACTAATTTCACTTGTAATCTCTCACGACTTTCTGATGGTCCCCAGAATCTGTCATCAATATTGTTGAAGACAGACAATATAAAAACTTGAGAGAAAAAAGACTCGAGTCTCCTTTTTGTTGTATAAAATATGGTTTTCATAAATACATATTATTATTTAATATTTTGTTTCTTTTTTTATTATTAAATATTGATTCTCCTGTTGCCCGTTCCAGTAACACCCTTCACTCTCAGAATCTCCCTTTCAACTGCCACACAACCCACTCTGATTGGTTAATTTGAACGCAATAACCAATCAGAGTGCGTTGTGTGACGGTTGAAACGGAGATTCAGAGATTATGAGAGTGGATAGTGTTTCTGGAATGGACTACTGGTGTATCAAGACGCTAGTCACGCTTATGATTACTTTCGCAAGCTAATGATTCATCTCTTTGGTTTTCCAGGTGGCCAAAATCAAAGAGAACTACGAGTTTCAGTCTGAGAAAATTCGGGAAAGCTACAAGGATCAGGTGGAGAACCTCAAGACCATCAAGCGGAATGGAACCACGCATCTGGTGTCCCTCAGGGAACAGTACTCGGACCAGGTATGATCAATCCCACCTCCACAATAAGGTAGAATTATCTTAGGTGTCATAATTATAATGTAAATCAAAACTGTATTAAATAAAGAATAAAATCAAATCAAATATTGCTAGTCAAGAGGTTAACGCGCTAGTCTGGTAATCCAAGTAGCGTAGGTATCCGTTGGTTCGAATCCCACCCAGTGCACGAATTTTTCCTCATTAATTTGAGTTTGTGACCATATACTAATTAGACTCTGAGTATTAGGTGGTAGAAAATGCACCGAGCTCAGTAGCTTGATCGATAAGGCGGCGGACCTGTAACCAGGAGGTCGGTGGTTAAAATCCCATTTTCAGCATAGTTATAGTAAAGCGAGTTTGAGTAGTTGTGATATAACGAAAGTGATTTACACAAATTTAATATGATAACGGGTAGAAAATGCTTTGAGCAATAACCTCGCCTGGTGGTTATCTTCCACTAAAGAGTGTTATTATTATTATGATAATAATATTCTATGTACCTACAACAAAAATTTCTGTTACCCATCCTACCTCTCGAACAAAGATTACTTTTTTTAAACAGAACAAACATTTTTTGATAGTCCTGACATTTCTGTTCGACAATCAGCTCATTGAGAGGTTACTATCAACCACGAGGAGTAGACACTAAGCCCGGGCGAGCCCATGTCTTTTAACTGTCTTATCTGGGGCCTGTTTCCAAGAATTTATCGATAACAGTGTTCTCAAACACATAAAAAGAAAATTGGATATCAGTGTCCACAAATACAGGAGATTTAGGGCGAAATTTCCTTTGTGTCGCTAAGTCTCGGATTGCATACTGTGTTCGAAGGGGAAAATCAATGCGCTAAGCAATGACTTAGTTATCGATTTTGTCTAATAATTCGCCCTTAAATTAGGAAACTCAACGTTCCTTAGCTTTTTTATCTGGGTTTTCAACATATATGTACCAACACATTTGCATGTCTTTCGTTAATGTTAGGTAAAAAGACTTGAAACGGGCCCCTCTGCTCTGCTCCATTAATTAAATCAACATCAATAGAACTCTCCTAATCAAGTGTGTATTAAACGATGACCCTTGTGACAAGGCCTAGCCTCTGAGATCAAGTGGTCAACAGACATGGCTTGCGGTTCAAACTGTCCGCTGGACTTTGACTAAGGAGGTTCGGGTTGGAAACTAATTGGTAAAAAAAAAATCAGACGTTTTTCGGGACTTTAGTCCCCCAGCCAGACTATGTTATGACTTATGACAAAATATGACATAGTCAAATAAAAAAATTCAACCATTGGGTGGGATTCGAACCAACGGCCCCCTACGCTAGTGGGCACAGCAAGTAGATTAACTCCCTAATGTACGGAAACAAGATAAGCAGTGGATTGTACTCACACATTCCCATCATGTGCTGAGAGTATCCTGTGTCGTGTGTACAATAGAGCACATGGCAGGCCACGGGATGTATGGTGTTACACATCTATGCTTTGACACTCTTTGCTTTATCACAGCCCTGTGTACTTCAGAGAGGTATTCACTTATCACATACATACATACATGTATAATATACATTATACATACATGCATACTTTTATAGTATACTTCAGTGTGGTTTTTGCAGGGAGAAAATTTGCATGAAACACCGGCGCAGGTGGATTACAAGGTTTTTTACCGTCTAAAAACCCCTTCATTTATTTTTACCGTCTAAAAACCCCTTCATTTAAGTTTTTTTTTGCCCTGGAACCGCCCAGTGGCATTACTGTGTGGTATTTAACTCCCACATATACATGACGATAATATTTTAGACTGCCCGATTATGCCTAAAAAGACCTGTTATTTTTTTAAAGATGAGTGTTTCACAGCCGGTTTTTATTTCGTAGCCATGAAAAAGGAGCTACTGTAGACGCTTGTGGTCTGTGTTGTAGCCTGCCCATCAAATTAAAAGCCTCTGAGCTATTGTTTCAGGTTCTTTTTGCTAGTTGGTTTGAGAGTTTCCAATGAGTAGAGGGTAAAACTTCAATCTCGAATGCTTCCTAAAAGCCTTTGAGCTATTGTTGGAGGTTCTTTTTGCTGGTTGGTTTATGAGTTTCCAATGAGTTGAGGGTAAAACTTCAATCTCGAATGCTTCCTAAAAGCCTTTGAGCTATTGTTGGAGGTTCTTTTTGCTGGTTGGTTTATGAGTTTCCAATGAGTTGAGGGTAAAACTTCAATCTCGAATGCTTCCCGTTGTAAAAGAGACTATCTCCTCTTTCTGAAGTCCAGGCAAGAAGAATTTAATCTATAAATTGAGAAATTATACATTTTATTAGAAACAAGAAACTTGGCAAATCTGTATAAAATATTACAGTTTCTTTTTGTGATAAAACCGAGGTTGAAAACCACGATTCTTTTTAGAAATTCAATCATTCCATAGGTCACTTCTCGGACATATCTAAACACAACTCTCGGTAAAAACAAATTAAGGCAAAGACTTGGAAGTGTAAACTATTTAGAAATATAGTTATGATCAAGTAACAATCGAACAATGACATTTCTATGGACTGATTTCTTTTTGGGATTCCAACCTTAGAACTTCGCTCAAACGGAAGCAGTTGAAATCTAAAAAAAATCTGAATATTTTTTTATTTAAGTGAACGGAACAATATTAGCCCCTACCATAGTCCAATTAGTCCATTGCTCAAACCAAGAAAGCTAACTATCCTAAGACCACGGCTTTTATACAGTCCTCCGTGTTCCCTTTTCCTTGCTACCGAACAATCATATTTGTCTTTATCAGTTTCGTGATAACACAAATTACTCAAACTCACAGCGCTCGATTTTTTACGGAACTCAGGACACGAACCACTGAACTCCAAGTCACAAGATCTTGGCCTTATCGATCGGTTAACCTGTTGAATTGTCGTTAACACGTAATGAAGCTAGCATAAACATGGTACCTCCACGAGGTAATAAAGTCCTCGAGAAGAAGTCATTATGTAACGAAATTCAAACTCACAGTAGTGACGTCATCGATGACCTGGAATCTAATTGATGGCTGTGACGTCATCACTTCACCTACTCCAACATGTCAGTGACAGAAATATTTAGCGCATGCGCATGCCAGGCTAATGGACTCTGAGAGGAGTTTAGAGGGAACTGAGGAGAAAAACCTTAGAGAAGAGAATTAATATACCTTACTCATCAATTATTTGATATCTTGACCACTTACTCGTGGTAAACTTTTTCCTCAACTTCAGTACAGTATATTTTATCTTTTGAAGGTAATTATGGTACGCCTCTTTTGAATTGGTGGGTATCAATCAACAGACAGATTCCTATGTTATATTTCATTAAAATAAATATTCTCACTTTCAAAATACACTGGACCAAGACGATTTTGACATCCAAACAATGGATTTCTCTTCACTGTAAATTCCAACCAACCTCCAACCATGAGGTTTAACAATGCCGACCCCAAGTAGGTTTGGGAAAAGGCAAAGTGAAAGAAAAAGGAGAAGACCTAGTTTTATGTAGTTAAGTTGTAGGGCTGTAGGGATAATATTGTAAATAAGCTTAGATAGGTAGGAATTCGGCGTTAAAGATTGTAAAATCAACAAGTTAATAGCTGTTTATGCTTTGTCCTCATTAGATTTAATATTACTATTTTTTTCATTTTAAGTTGTAAAATCAACAATTCTAAATAAGCTTAGATAGGGTTCGCCCGTTTAGATTGTAAAATAAATTAAAGTCTAAACGTCTTAAAATCTTCATTTTTTTTGTCAATTTAACCTCGAACCCGGGTCTCCTGTTTCAGATGCTGCGGGTTCGCGACTACTCCACCGGGCAGCTCAACTGGGTGCGGGAGAATTACGTCTTCCAGCGGAATCGCGTCCGGAAGTTCTCCGCCCACCAGATGATCCGCATTCGTCAGAACTACAAGTACCAGCAGCAGGTAATAATAATAATATCCGTCGGCGTCGCTGGCGCGTTGAATGCACCGGTTCTCGTAGGATCACCGAAGTTAAGCAACGTCCAGCGAAGTGGAGACTTCGTGATGCTGGCATTCCAACCCAAACAGGCTGTGTGAGGTTAATGTGGGTTGGTATACATCAAGCTACTGAGTTTGTTTTTAAAGATGAGTGTTTCACAGCCTTTTTTATTTCGTAGCCATGAAACAGGAACTACTGGAGACGCTTGCGGTCTGTTTTGTAGCCTGCCCATCCCGTAGTATGCCTCCCCTCTGATGGGCGAGAAGTGACACAATACTTCCCATTTAGGTGCTGGGTTAACACTAGTGCACCGGAAGGTATCCCTTACAAACAACTGACACCAAATTAAGAATACAATTTTTTGTCGGTTCGGGGGGATCACGGGACCTGTCGCATGGCAAGCGAGTGCTCAACCACTGAGCTAATCGCGCGCTCTTACACGCGGAAGTAATAAAAAAAAAAAAAAAAAAAAAAAAAAAAAAAAAAAAAAAAAAATAATGCCTTGTATGGTTCAATTATTAGTCCAAAAATCACAGAAGTGAAGAATTCGTGATGCTGGCATTTCGGCCCAACCTAGGCTGGGAGAGGTTAATAATGTGGGTAGCAGATTTGTGAATTTCCTGCGAATGGAGGGTAACACCCCCGGCGTGACCGACAGGCTTATCGCCTTGATAAAGCGCCGTTAAATAGAAGAAAAAATATATATAAAAATAATAATAATAATATCATTTTATTTGTACTGCCCGACTAGGACTAATAAGTCCCATTATTTCAGCAGTAAGCCCGAGACGTATTACGAAGTGGTCAAATCCCAAATGGAAGTATAACTTGTCATGCCCCGGCTGGGTTTCGAACCCGCGACCTCTAGCGGGGCACTGCGCGAGGAAGTTTCTTATTGAGGCCAAATCTCGTAGTGAACTTGTGTGAGGTAGTCGCCTCTCAAGCGTTATTGAGTTGTTCATATCTGGATTACCGGACCGACGCCTTGACCACTGAGCTACCGGGACAGGTAATACTGAGTGGATGGATAGCGCTCTGGTACCAGGGTTCGATATCTGCCGCAACAGCTATTTAATTTATTTTAAACCTAAAATATTTGATAAGTAAATGGATTATTCTAAAGTTGGTAACTTTTTTTTTAATTTTTTAAGTATTTATAGGAGTTTTATGAAAAGTTACAGATAGAACATTGAAGTCAATTCTTCTGATGGCAATGCTCCCAACACGCTGGCAGCATTACCTCTCTGGATTGTCATGCTTATTTTTGCTACTAGGTGTTTTTTTTAAAATTATACTGGTGTCCTAAATAGTATTTTTGAGTTTTCGATTCCGAATGGCTCTTTCGTGTCCTATCTTTCTCTATGTTTGGACAAATCAACTAATGTAATAGTATCATTCTGAGCGTAATAGTATGAAAAACTCCCCCCTGTCTGTGCCCGCAGGCCCTGAACAAGATGCTCGAGTCCCTCCCCACCCTGGAGACCTGCAAGTCCTCCTGCGGCTACTCCATGTCCACCGTGTACGACGAGAGCGAGCTGCCCGGCCTCTCGGCCCGGCGCGGCCACAGAGAGGCCGAACTGCCCCTCGGCCCCCTCCCTCTCGGCGAGGCCGAATCCCTGGCCTCCCTCTACTTCACGCCCCCGGGCCAGCTGAGCCCGCAGCAGATCATGCCGGCGGCCCGGGCCCACGGCGGCCGGTCTGCGGCCTACACGAAGCTCAGCCCTGTGGCCGCAGACGCTAAATTTGGCCTCGCCGGACTTGAGTCGAGGTTTTGCCCTGTCGTCCCGGACGGTAAATTTGGCCTCGGAGTTGAGTCGAGGTTTTGCCCTGTCGTCCCGGACGGTAAATTTGGCCTCGCCGGACTCGAGTCCAGGTTCTGCCCTGTGACCAAGGGTTGCGACGGCATGGTGGCTAGCACGAGCAAGGCGGGGCCCAGCTATAGCATGACGGGCGGCCCGCTCTATGTGGGCCCCGTGCATGCGCATGCGGAGTACAAGGGGAATGCGTCGTCCGCTGATACGAAGATGTGAGAGGTAACGCAGAATTTATCAGAACCACACGTCCGCTGATACGAAGATGTGAGAGGTAATGCGGAATTTATCAGAACCACACGTCCGCTGATACGAAGATGTGAGAGGTCACGCAGAATTTATCAGAACCACACGTCCGCTGATACGAAGATGTGAGAGGTAATGCGAAAATTATCAGAACCACACGTCAGCTGATACGAAAGATAGTAAAACATACATACATCTGCTGACACAAATACTTTGTGAAAGGTAATTCAGAGATTATCAAAACATACTCAATAATTGATACTCTACATAATTATGTACATCTGCTGAAGCTCAAGCAAATACGTGCAAGGCGATAGGGATTATAAGTATAAGAACATTCATCTGTTGACTCAAGCATGTAAGTTCTCTTAAGAGAGATTTGACTGCTGACATATTAAGATTTGAGAAAATATTTTAAGAAAAAATCAGGCCTTTTTTTAATACAAAATTGAACAGATTTAAATGTTTACTATCAGTGTGAATAAAGGAAATTATTCACAGCAAAAAAAATTGTGTGGAATTTTAAAAATTACCAGTGTAACAAAATCTGGCCTTCAAAAGTTGAAACCATGACAGCTCAGAACTTGTTATCTGAAAATAGTATCATATAGATTTTTCTAGTTAACCTAGAATTACATACAACCTACAAGTTAACCTACACGATACGGTAGGAAGATTAACAAATATAGGAATAATCAAAATAAACCACACAGAGTCCTGCTGATCCATATTTGCAATATAACCACAAAGATAGTCATAGTTAAAATAAACTAAATAAAATCCTGCTGATCTATATTATTCTCATCATGAGTCAGCTTGTGTTTGTACAACTTTATGATATAACTAGAACGGTTTTGTTTTGTTGATTCATTTTTAGAATAATCTCAACTATGCTGACTCTAGACTAAATCAGCATTATTCAATAATCTTACTTCATCATGATTACGCAATTTTCTAATTGTCAGTTATGTTGATTAAATTTCTCTATTAAGGGCAATGGAACTAGGCCTTGGTCATCTTAGAATACTAAAACCGAAAGATTAGAATATAGATGGATTATTTGAATGTTTGTGGTTTCTGAACGATGATTATGAACTTGGAGAAACAATTTCCATGTAATGAATCAGATAACATTGTGTTCTGAAGATATACAATTATGATGGCTCTTTCACTTCTTCTTAATATTTTTACCCTGTAAATCATAACTTGATTATGGAGTGTTAATGTTTATATTAATAATATCAATATTTTCAATGAATTCATAGTAATTATTTGTTATTATGTTCATATTAGAAACCCAAAGTAATGTTAGGTAAATGTATAATTTTATATAAAACTAGGATTCTATAAATTTAAAGAATCCTAGTTTTATATAAAATTTACTTATACCTAGAATTCATAGTATTTCTGTTACATCATCCAAGACCGAATATAAATTTGCCCATAAGTATAAGAACATTCATCTGTTGACTAGTTGTACACTTCTGGTGCGTACAGCTTTTTTTGTGTAGTGTGTACCAACTACAGTACCAATATGTACCAATTGTACCTGCTGTACCTAACAAACGACCAAGAATAAACACAATGCTTCTTATGTCGTAATCAAATATTTATAATCAAATGCTAATGAAAAGTACTGCGCATTGTCGGCTCTAATTATCAACCCAGCAACCAACCGTTCTCATCTATTATTTGTGAATGACATAAATGCGCCTCCACGTCAGAATAAGACATCTAAAACATGAACTTGAATTTATGAAGACTAACAAATTATATACTAATAATAATTAATATATATTTTGATTGGTTGTCAAACAAGTTGAATTTATTTATGAATACTATAAATTCCTTCAGTTAAAACTTTCATTTAATATCGAAGCTGGTTGGTTTACAAAAATATGTGAATGAGTTTTTTTTTAATTCTAGAAATGAAATCATTTTTCCAACTCTCTTGGAACAATCTGCGAGAGCTAAATTAAAAATCATGAACTTTCACTATTTTACCTGTATAGTTAAGACAACTTTCTCACTTTTTTTAAAAAATGGAACTCATCCTATGAATGGTTCTAGCCCCCTCCCCTTTAGATTCATAGATATAGGGTATCTCTGTCCACTTTTTGGTATACTATGTGTCCGTTATTTGTGTCCTCATTTTCATTTTTAGTTTCTAGCACCTCAAGGTGGCCTTTTTTTCTCCTCTTTGAATGTATGGTTCCACCTTCTTTTTTTTCTCTCGGTGGAACAATCTTCTAATGAAACACTTAAATATAATATTAATTTTAGTACATATTGATAATATTGGAGGGGTGTTTTTCTTTTCCAAGTTATTTATCGTTTCGTCTTCTACATTAAAAGACGAAACAATTCTAACTGCGCCCTCTTTCTGATTTAATTTCTGTGATGTGGTACGGGGAATATTTTGGCACTCATTTCAATCAGAGACGTCTGAAGAACTAATTCAGAATAAAATCAAACTTCCAGGTGACTAAAACTCCGACCATTGTTAGAACGAAAAGAGAACGTAGGTCCCTAGAACTGAGAAGAAGCAAAGATTAGTTAAATATTTTACATAATCGCTTAACAATACTTTACTGTTAGTATACCTGTAATGGTACTTGGTTTCCATGCCTAAAACAATTTCTACCATCCAAGCCATGCCTAAAGCAGTTTCTACCAACCAAGGTATGTCTAAAGCAATCTCTACCATCCAACTCTCAATACCATCTGTGTGGTGACAGAGTCATCAATGTGATCATGATCAAGCAAAAAGAACATTCTTCAAGCTTAAATTAAATCGTATTACCTGTTTTGTTCTTTCGAATTCTCGACCTACAAAAAGAAAACAAAATGTTTTCGAACGTCCTTCTAATTCATATAGGGAATTCCAAAAAAAAAAAAACTATCTTCTACCAAACAATTAACTCAAACCCCTACTAAGGCACACTTCTTCATTCAAAGATAATAAAACATTCAATAGATCAAAATAGCAGGAGTTACAACACCTATTAAACTAAAACGATAATAGTAATAACACTCTTTAGTGGAAGGTAACCACCAGGCGAGGTTAATGCTCAAAGCATTTTCTACCACCTAACCCTCAGAGTCTTATTATTATGTGGTCACAAACTCAAATTAACGAGGAAAAATTCATGCACTGGGTGGAATTCAAACTAACGGATCCCTACACTACCTGGATTACCAGACTAGCGCGTTAACCACTAGACTACCAGTGCATGATAACAACATAAATAAGGTAAAAGCGTGAAGCTCTATGAAACGCAAGGTAGATATGATCTTGAAGAAACATGGAACATCCCCCTTTTATAGCAAGACCAAGTCATTCATTTACATAAGTGGTGTTTTCTTTGATGATGTCGTGCTCACTTAATCAGTCAATAGATAGAATTTGTCTACTAAATGGGATGAATCAAAAGACATAGAAGGAAAGAGGAGGAGAAATGGGATATATTGAACATTATTTACATCATGATTACCTCCTAAGCTGTAGTTAGCTTATTGAGGTGTGTGTGTGTGTGTGTGTGTGTGTGTGTGTGTGTGTGTGTGTGTGTGTGTGTGTGTGTGAGAGAGAGAGAGAGAGAGAGCTGAAGTTAACTTATTGGAATGGTTGTGTAGTGTGTTTTCAGTGGGTGGAAATGTCTCATCCCAAAGGTCGAACCTTCAAAAGATATTTCCCTATCTTTTTTCAAATAATAATTTTTAATATGTATCTATAATGTTCATTTAGATAATAAAAATACAACTTTCTTTAATGGATCCTCAGTTTTTAGAACCAAATTATGAAACAGGTTTAAATGTTAGTTTAGTTGGTTTAATAATTATCATTATTATTATTCCACAGCATTCACGGTACACTGTACGCCCGGTTTTAGTGTTGTGACTATTATTATTATAGACTCTTAATTAACATTTTAATTTTAATTGTACAAAAATCACAACAAGACGAGATTATTGGCAATCTCTGCCATCAAACCTACCTTTCGATTGTCTCGGCCTCTAAAAATTAAGTTCCTATCAAGGTACATTTCGCTATTGTCTCGCTGAGACTCAATCAAGCGGCTAGAGACAAAAGAACAGACTAACCAACCCCAACGAACCCGGCTAGCTTGTAGTTTTCCAAGGGTCTGTACTTCATGGGAATACGAAAAATGTATTTATTAATGAAATAATAAAGATCATTATTATTATTAATGTTTAATCATGGCTTATAAAGAAAAAGGCCAAGTTCTCACGATGGTTGATCGCACATAAATATATGTGGATCAGGACGAGCCAGATTTTCAACGTTAGTTGACTGGAGACCATCACACTCCCAGCTGTAGCCAAGCTGGTTACAACAACAAGTATGGTCTCCAGTAACAACAAGAAGTGATGGTCTCCAGCCAACCTTAGAGGAAAACTTGGCTTGTTCCGAACCACATATTTCTATGAGCGATCAACCATCGTGAGATCTTGGGCTATTTCTTTTCAAGTTATTATTATGATTAAATTCTTTATTACATGATGGGACATAATATGTACAGATTGTACAGCACAAATAATTATTACAAAAAACTAAAACTGGAAACAATATAAACAACAGAAAGGGAAACAATAGATAAATATATACACATATTATGTCCTAACTAAAAGACATACGTGAGTAATTGTGTATATATCTGAATAGTTGTCTAGACTCTAGAAGAACCAGACTAACGCGTGAACCACTTGACTACCAGTGCACCTTTATAGTTTGGGTTGGGTGGAAGAGATTGCCATAGGCAATAACCCCGCCCTTTAGTTAAGACATATGTTTATATATATTTTTATTTTATTTTTCCTTTTTCTTGTATATATTGTTTCCATTTTTTTATTGTTATAATAATTATTTGTAATGTACATAATTATGTCTTCTTATCTAATAAAGTATCTGAACTTTTTCAACAAATTGTTCGAAGGCAGTGTGGATTGCACCAAGCTTCTTGAGTTGGTTCAACTTGATTGCCGCAGCCAACTATTGAACCGACAGCATCTCTAGAATTTTCTCCTCAAATTTTAAATTATTTCCTAAAGTTTTAAAATATTTTTACATTTTCTTAACTTTTTGGGTTTAAAAGAATGAATTTAGTGAATAATGTCTGAATCTCAAAGTGATTGTGTTTTTTGCCCTCATTGTCGAGGAAAATACAAAAGAAGGGGTTTGAATAATCATATCCGTGTTGCTCATAGAAATCTACAAATTTCCAATGAAGACAGAGATTTAATAGAAAATACGAATACAACTGAAATTCAAAATGAACAACAAAATACTTCAAATGATGCTATACATAATCTCTTCATGCGTGGCTTTGGAGCGCCGCTCATTGATGATACAGGAGCAGTTCTTCTTGATGAATGGCAAACAAGATGGAAAATTGCGATGAGACTCAATGGCAAACAATATCACTTGCCACAAGGAGCCGTTGGTCGTCAGTTTGTCTCTCTATTGGCAGAAGAAGTTCAACTTCTTGCAAATGGAAATGCTTCATCTGAGCGAGTTCTTTTCTTGTGCACTACTATCCTACAAAGAGATAAAATGGTTATAAAAGGAGTAGATATTAGATGTTTATTGACACGAAGAATGAGAATGTGGTCAGAAGGAAAGTATGATGAATTGCTACAAGAAGCGGAGAGATGTGATAGACAACTCAAAAGGAACTATGGTACAATGGACGAAAATCACAAAGTTCGTATATTTTCAAGACTTGTATTTCAAGGTAAACTTAGAGAGGCATGCAGATGGATAACTGACCGAAGTTCGGGTGGAGTTTTACAACTTGATGAAGTCCTGGACAATGGTCAATCTGTTCTTGACATATTAAAAAGTAAGCATCCAGAACAGAAAAATGCTGATTGTGATGCATTCATTAAATGTGAAAATTTGCCAATGATGGTAGAAATAGACGTTACATCTTCTCACATTGAAAAAGTCGCCAGAAAACTAAGAGGAAGTGCAGGTCCAAGTGGGACTGATTCAGAAATGTGGAAATGTTTTCTTCTCAGATATGGAAACCATAGCTCTAAATTGAGAGATGCTGTTGCTTCTTTGACCAGACGTATTGCAAATGGTATTGTTGAATGGAAAGATATATGTGCACTGCTAGCTAGGCGAGGTATTGCTCTGAATAAGTGCCCTGGTGTCCGGCCGATAGGGGTCGGTGAATGCTTACAGAGAATAAGTGCCAAAGCTATGATCCTTATAACTGGAGAAGATGTACAAGAAGTTGGTGGCGGTGATCAACTGTGTGCTGGGATTAAAAATGGCATAGAAGGTGCTGTGCACGCCATGACGAATATGTTCAATGATGAAGAAGTAGAGGGGTTGTTACTAGTGGACGCTAAAAATGCCTTCAATGTTTTGAGTAGACCAGCAGCACTTTGGAATGCACGTGTACTATGGCCTAGATGTGCAAGATTTCTATTCAATACCTATCGAGGATTCATAACCATACTGTTTCGTAATACCAATGAAATTGTTATCAGTCGTGAGGGGACTTGTCAAGGAGATCCTTTATCAATGTACTTCTATGCAATCGGATTGATGCCCTTGATTAATAAATTGAAATCAGACCAATGGAAACAGAACTGGTACGCAGATGATTCTTGTTGCATAGGAAAACTGGAAAACATTAAACAATGGTTACAAGTTCTTATTGATGAGGGCCCGAAATTTGGATATTTTCCTGAACCACAGAAAAGTTTTCTTATTGTGAAACCGCATTTGAAAGATGAGGCCGAAGCTTGTTTTCAGGACCTAAATTGCCAAATTGTCTTTTCTCACAAGTTCCTTGGAGGCTTCATTGGATCCAAAAATGCAAAACAGGATTTTGTCCGAGAAAATGTTGAGAAATGGGTCTCTAATGTGAAGTGTCTTAGCACTGCTGCTGTTAAAGATCCTCAGTCTGCCTTCTGTGTTCTGATAAAATCCTTACAGTTTGAATGGTCATACATTCAAAGAATCGTTGAAAACTGTGATGATGAATATGTTCCACTCCGAGATGTGATTAGATCCAACTTCATTCCAGCAATGTTTGGGCGTGAAATTTCTCAAATAGAGCATGAGCTATTTACCTTACCAACCAGATTCGGTGGACTTGGTATTAACAATCCTGTGGATACCGCTGAAAATGCTTACCACACGTCAAAATCAACAACAATGAAATTAGTTGAAAGTATTCAAAATGGAACAGATCTCAATTTACAAGAACATCATGACCACACTAAATTAAAACTATTGGAAGAAAAAAATAAACGGGAAGATAAATTCAAAAATAAGAGTGATGACATAATCAAGGCACTACCTGAAAAACAAAGGAGAAACATAACTAGAATTGTTGAAAATAAATGTTCTCAATGGTTAAATGTCATCCCTATTGCACAAGATCATTTTGATCTCTCGCCGACACAGTTCCGAGACGCACTAGCAATGAGATATGGACATGAAGTGAATGGTTTACCCAGTAGTTGTGATGGATGTGGTCAACCAATGAATCTTACTCATGCATTGAACTGCAAGAAGGGAGGGTTGGTCAAGCATGGACATGACTACATGCGAGATGAATGTGCTATGTTGGCTGACATGGCATGGAATGGTGTTATGATCGAACCAATAGTCAGAGACAGTGACATCCATCAAACAGCATTGATTGCAGACATCAAGGTTAATGACGTTTGGGAATCTGGGAAGCCTGCGTTTTTTGACAACCGCATTATTAATGCAGACGCAGCTTCTTATGCTTCCCAAAGCTGGACAAGTCTATCAAATAATGCAGCTGTCGAGAAACATAAAAAATATGATAGAGCAATTGAAGACATCAGAGGCTCATTTTCCCCCTTGATAATATCTGTGGATGGTGCCCTTCACTACGAATTCGATAGTTTCTTGAAAAAGATGGCAATCACATTATCTAACAAGTGGACAAAACCATACAGTAGAATTGTTAGTTGGGTTAAAACCAAGATACAAGTTGCATTGATTCGTGCTGTTTCTCTGAGATTGAGAGGGACAAGATACAAGTTGAGGAAGTATGAAGTTGAAGATGGATGTGGTGTGTTCCAAATTTAGACAAAGTTGGCATTGAAGATGGAATTGAATGTTCTTATTTTTAATAAATTATAATTTCCTTGTTTGAAAAAAAAAAAAAAAAAAAAAAAAAATTTCTTTTCTCCTCTCAACCGTATGATGAGAATTCATAACAACTAGTTTTTTTTTTACCTAACTGTTAGTAATTGTGAATTTAGATATTTTTCATCATTTTCTTTAAATTTTAATTTAAAATTAACATTTTAATATTTTTTGCATCGTGTTTTAATGTATAATGGGCTCTGCTCGTAAATAAATGAATCGGTACACCCGATAATAACTATTACTATAATAATTCTATATAAAAATAATAATCTTGTCTACAAAATCCAGAAATCCGCCCTCCTGGAAAATTGTCGCCTGCTCAGAAGATTCCTCTCTCACTCATCCTCTTCATAATATCTCATCTCCTCAAATCTTCTTAACAACATTGTAATTCTTCTATGTTTGCTATATCCTAGTCCATAGATGATGTTAATTGTTACCATGTATTACATGAGAAATAAAATACAATATAGTTTACTTGAAGTAATGAAAATATTTCGATTCCAGGTGCAGTATGCTATCAGGAAAGGTGGGTTTTTAGTGGGTGGAAATCCCACACCCCAGGCTAAGACCTGGGTGTCTTTAAAAGATTTTTCCCCGCCCTTCCTTTAAAAAAATAATATAGTTTATAGCCCGCACGCCGCGTCCACACACACACACTCACCTTCTCCTGGGACCGATTCCACACGACCACCTTGTGTCCGGAGTGGAGCATGTTCTTCACGATGCTCTTCCACCCAACCCTTATAATATAGTGTATAGTCCGCACGCCGCGTCCACACACACGCACTCACCTTCTCCTGGGACCGGTTCCACACGATCACCTTGTGTCCGGAGTGGAGCATGTTCTTCACGATGCCCGAGCCCATGATGCCGAGCCCCAGGAACTTCAGGTCTACCAATGCTGGTCTACTCCCTGTTTATAGTCCCCCAGCCAGACTACTGGTCTCCTCCCTGTTTATAGTCCCCCAGCCAGACTGCTGGTCTACTCCCTGTTTATAGTCCCCCAGCCAGACTAGTTAGGATATATAATTATGTGTATATATATTTTTTTCTTCTATATATTGTTTTTTTTTTTTGTTATAATGATTATTTGTATTGTACAATTGTACATATGTCTTCTTATCTAATAATAATCACGCCGCGTCCACACACACGCACTCACCTTCTCCTGGGACCGGTTCCACACGATCACCTTGTGTCCGGAGTGGAGCATGTTCTTCACGATGCCCGAGCCCATGATGCCGAGCCCCAGGAACCCGAACTTCAGGTCCGAGGGCTTCACGTTCTTGTCCTTGAGCACCGTGGTGATGGTGGCCAGGTCCAGCGAGGGGCTCTCCTGCAAGGGGGAACAAAACAAGCGAAAAAATTAAAAAAAAAAAAAAATCGAAACAAAATAAAATCAAAGAAAATATATAGAAAACAACAAAAAAAGAGAAAAAAAGAAGAAGAAAAAAAAAAAAAACACTAGAAAAAATCAGCAACACAAAATCAAAATCAGGATTCAAAATTGAAAAATATGGATATAAAATGAAGATAATAAAAATAAAATTAATTAAACTCTGGGATTGAATAAAAATAATTAGATTAAATAAATAACAATAAACAATATCAATAAAGATCTATTAATTCACAAAAACAATCAATCTTAAAAGTAAAGGAACAAAACTAAGAATAAAATTAACTAAAATAGAAATTTAAATTAAAAACATTTGAATTTGCAGATTTTTGTATATACAAATATGACTTTCTTGTACGGTAGGGTCCAACACATGCTTACGCACTCAGCAGGACCCTACTGAAACTTTGTGATTAAAAGAGAAGAAGATGATTATAATTATGTAAATAAATATATTTCAAGTATTTGTTGAAAAAAAAAAAAAAAAAAAAAAAAAAAAAAAATTAATGAAGAAAAAACAACAACAATGAAATATAATGATTGAAAAACAGAAGAAAGCAATAACAAAATGCCGAGCCCCAGGAACCCGAACTTCAGATC
This sequence comes from Bactericera cockerelli, assembly GCA_024516035.1. NCBI lineage: Eukaryota > Metazoa > Arthropoda > Insecta > Hemiptera > Triozidae > Bactericera > Bactericera cockerelli. The sequence continues at coordinate 6,794,616 of CM044960.1, read as the reverse complement.
TGAGGGCTTCACGTTCTTGTCCTTGAGCACCGTGGTGATGGTGGCCAGGTCCAGGGAGGGGCTCTCCTGCGCGGGGGAACAAAGGGTGGTTTCCATTAGGGATGTTGGTAGAGCAAGTGGGTGAGGGAAATTCAATTGAAAAGCGTGACGGTTTATTGGTTTTGAATAAAAGAAGAATGTCACAGATTCACTTCAACACGTCAGATAGAGAAGGTAAGTACAACGTACCGATAAGAGATTAGATTTATCACTGCGGGCTCTTGGTTTTCTTTGGTTTGGTATCACGGGAACTCAGCTGATTATGTCATAATATGATGTAACTTTCACGAGGGGTTTTCGATGGCGCGTTCGTATTGCGCGGGCGTCTGAATTTAAAGGAATAGAATAAGGAAAAGGCACAACATATAACTCAGTCGATCCCTAACAAGGGACACAATACTTCCTCGTGAATGGTAGTCAAAAATTTCAACTTTTATTATCTCTGGAATCAGGGATTTTTTACTGAATCACTTGACGTCCCGCTTGGACTAACCAATTTTTTCATTGGTCAGCATTGATGGTGACTCTTAGGCGGATTGTGAGGTCCTTGCTACATGGTTAGCCATGTCGAAAAAAAAAAAATAAAAAAAAAAAAAATAGAAATCCGCAAATATGGTCACTAGTGGCACACGGAATTTGACTTCTTTTCGAGCGATAAGGAAAGCTGTGTGTGATGTTTGGTGTTTACGCCAGTATATTTTACATTTTAAAACCTAATCTGAACTGGCAGTGGACCAGCATTCTTCTCCATACTCTCTTTCAATTTGATATCCTAGGAAGTTAGCCACCTGGACTAGGTTGCTCCATAGATCTATGGGAGTCAGTGTGGTGAGATTGGCTGGATAGTTTGAATAAAAGTTCATATTTCACAATGGTTACTTGGTTAGATTAGAGAATATATTAGCGCGTTCAATAGTAGTCACTGTGGCAGAGCGAGTTAGCGCGCTAGGCATTGCACACATGGTGACCTGGGTTCGATTCCCAGCGGGGGAGGATTTTTTCTGCTCTGTACTTGGATGTTCGGGGTCCACTCATACCTCGTGAGGAAAAATGAGTAGCTGCTTTAATGTGAAGCAGCGACCAGTGGCAGAATCTTAGGCAAAAGAAATAATACAAGATATTGTAAATTAATGTGGTAAAGTCCTATGATTCTGCGCTACCCACTAAAATTGTGACATAATAACACAAAGAAAAAGCATTATTATTATTATTATTATATATTATTAGCGCGTTCAATATTCACACAAGTAAGTTTCCAGAATTATCTAGTTTACCTGCAGTGAAGAAATGATTTTTATTTCTCGTTAGAAAGTATTCGTTTCATGCTGGCCAAATTATATCCATAGTTATTTTAATTGGCCACCAAAAGAAATCAATATTCATTCCAAAAAGTTATTTTAAACAAACATCACAACATTCACAACACTTCAAAATTTAAAGTCTACCCAAGAACTGTTACACTGATTGCCAAAATTTGCCTTGCTGAATGACACTTCTCTTCAAAATTCTTCTTGCTGTTGTTCAAAATTCTCCTTGCTGAAGTTCAAAATTCTATGTGCTTAAGATCAAAATTCCACTTGCTGAAGATCAAAATTCCACTTGCTGAAATCAAAATTTTACTTGCTGAAGATCAAAATTCCACTTGCTGACATCAAAATTCCACTTGCTGACATCAAAATTCCACTCGCTCAAATCAAAATTTTACTTGCTAAAGATCAAAATTTTACTTGCTGAAATCAAAATTTTACTTGCTGAAGATCAAAATTCCACTTGCTGACATCAAAATTCCACTTGCTGACATCAAAATTCCACTTGCTGCAATCAAAATTTTACTTGCTAAAGATCAAAATTTTACTTGCTGAAAATCAAAATTCCCCGTGCTGAAATCAAAATTTTACTTGCTGAAGATCAAAATTCCACGTGCTAATGTTCAAAATTCCACGTGTTGATTCATGATTCTTTGTTGGACACTGATTTTCAAAATTAGATGTTATGATGACACTGCATGCCAAACAACATTACACTAGTATCAAAATTCTCAGGAAACAAGAAATTAATGGAGAGGAAGAAGAAAAAGATGAATCTTCTAAACTTTAAACATTATGTCACCAAAATAAACATTCAAGATCACAATATATTATGCAAAAAAAAAAAAAAAAAAAAAAAAACAACACTAGAAACAATATCAGCACAACTCACAAAATCAAAATTCACAGCAAACAAGGATGAATGATGAAGAAAATTACACAAAGGACCCCAACAGCTAGAAACATCATTCCAGATGGCGACATTAGCTTCTGGTGGAAATGTGGTGAAGGATGGGAAGCTATCGAGAATCTCCTGGACGCATACCTTTCCAGTACTCCCACACCACTCTTCCTGTGAGAAAATAATGGCGTACCTAGCACGAAGAATCCAAACCTTGTTCAAAACAATGTCTCCTGAAAACTATTGTCCCAATGCCGGCAGATTCTTTGACTCTTATTTGGCATTTGCCAACTAAATAAATCATCGCAGGTACTGAAAAATAATTGATAAAAAAAGAAGAAAGTAAACAAAGAAAATAATTATAATGTAAAAAAAAATAGAAAAACATCAAAATTCACAGCAAACAAGGATGAATGATGAAGAAAATTACACTAAGGACCCCAACAGCCAAAAACATGATTCCAGATGGCGACATTTGCTTCTGGTGGAAATGTGGTGAAGGATGGAAGCTATCTACTAGAATCTCCTGGACGCATACCTCTCCTGTACTCCCACCCCACTCTTCCTGTTGAAAAGTTAAGTCAAGAAAATATGGCGTACCTAGCCCGAAGAATCAAAACCTTGTTAAAAACAAAAACCCCTAAAAACTGTAGTCTCAATCCCATCAGATTCTTTGGCTCGTAATAGGCATTTGCCAACTAAATAAAACATCCTAGGTACAGAAATCCTTGTGTTTTATTACTTCCGAACAGATTAGCACATGTAGTATTTAATTAAATTTGCAAAATACAAGGTTAGCAGTCAACAAAAAAAGTTGCCAAGTGTATACAATGTCACAACTTCTATGAACTCCTCGCACACAAATCAAACCTCGCTGGGTGTTGTTTAACTTGGACTAGGATTAATATCACTGCAAAGATGGTGATAGCTCAGTGGCTAAGGTGCTCGCTTGCCATGCGGAAGGTCCCGGGTTCGATCCCCCGTACCAAGAAAAATTTGTATTCTTAATTTGGTTTCAATTGTTTGTAAGGGATACCTTCCGGTGAGCTCGTGTGGACCCAGCACCTAAATGGGAAGTATTGTGTCACTCACTTCTCGCTCATTAGAGGGGAGGCATACTACGGGATGGACAAGCTACAACACAGATCACAAGCGTCTACAGTAGCTCCTGTTTCATGGCTGCGAAATAAAAAAGGCTGTGAACCACTCACCTTAACCCGCAATCAGTAAACTTGTGAGAGATTTCTCTCAGAACCGTATACGTTTATTATTACAGACTGGTTGGAGTTCCACAAGAGAAGCACCAATTGTCACACCGACCTCTATTTAGATCTATTGTGACCAACCGTATACGTTACCGTGTATCGGATACGTTACAAAACGGAACCGTACTGATCCCGGGTTAAAAAAAAAAAAAAAATGGTCAAATCCTTCCGACTTACCGGCAGGTCAAACCGAACCGTACTGATCCCGGGTTAAAAAAAAAAAAAAAAAAAAAAAAGGTCTAATCCTTTCTACTTACCGGCAGGTCAGTGGCGGGCCGGGAGAGTAGGCTGACTTTGGGCGAGTAGGACAAGTGGTCTGAGGAAGAGTAGTCCGCCTTGTGGTTGCTATCTGTGGAGGGGGAGGTGGCTATCTTCGGTTTCTTCTTCTTGATAGAGTCCTGGAGCTCGGACAGACGCTTGGTGGAGCCTCGCGAGGTGTTGTTGTACTCCTGGAATAGATTCGTTTCATTCGAGGTTATAATATGGTTTGATTTTCAGAGAGGGAGAGGGAGAGGGAGAGAGAGAGCGAGAGAGTGAGAGAGAGAGAGAGAGAGAGAGAGAGAGAGAGAGAGAGAGAGAGAGAGAGAGAGAGAGAGAGAGAGGGAGAGAAAGTAAAATTTATTTACAAACAACTGACATCACTATCGATGCTTGCCATAAGACACAGTACTCTTGTTACTTGTGTTTTGAAGTAGACAATGACGATGGTTATTTTCAGGATGGTTTGTACTTCCGAGAAATTTTTAATGATATAAATCGGAATTATTGTGTTCGGTTTTTTTTTTTTTTTTTTTTGATGATGATGTTGTAAATATGATTAATGTTACAATTGAGCAAAAAATATATTTCTTTTTAAATCTTCAAGCAAGATTATTTCGGCACTCTTCGTCAACTCCAGGGCTGCCAGAAAGCATTTCAGTAGGTGCTCGACGCAACGCCGCGCCGCCAGTCAGAAAACTACCAAAGGACACCAATTTTATTATCTGCTCCACTTCAAAAACGGATGAAAACATTGGAAAATTGGTAACTCGGTTCGTTCTGACCATTGATTTAATCGAATGCTTTCTCGCAACACTTCATTCGACAAAAAGAGTGTATTAGATAAATCTTGCAAGAAATATTGAATAATCACAACAACTTTTTGTTCAAATTTGATAGAAATCATTTTTCCGCTGATACGACACCTAAGGATTTTCACGATCGCCTCTAGGGACAAAATTAATTGGAATACAGAATTTCAACTCCTGTCAATCAACAGATAAGAGATCCAGCTTTCCAAAATTGAACAATTCAAATCACGCGTATGGGCAATTTCCTTTTAACAGGACAAATTTTGGAACTTAATAATAGATTCTACCAAGTATATCCATAAAAGCAAGCACTCGTACGCAAAGCGCCAACCAAATATTGGGAAAGAACAGAATTTGTAGGTTTAGATGCTAGAAACGTGTTTGTTGGTATATGAACGTAAATCTGACAAAATAGGTTAGCTGAAGTTTCCCGATAACATAAATTGATGAGTGATTATTTTGATTTTTTTGAGTAAAAATTGGTCAGCACAACATTAAAATAAATAAAAAGTTCACCTTTGTCTTGAGTCATGGAAATCACCGAGCCCAAGTAGTATAGCGCACTAGGCTTGCACAGTCCTGGGTTCGAATACCGGCAGTGTAGAATATTTTACACTCCAAACTTGGCTAATGTTCGGACTCCAGAGGATCATCTCATACGACGTGAGGACAAATTAGTAGCAATTTTATTGAAAGCTACCAGTGGCTCTATTACAAGAGTAAAAATGAGTAACTTTTTGTATAGCGACCAGTGGCGGCACTACAAGCAAGCAACGAATAAAAATGAGTAACTATTGGTATAGCGACCAGTGGCGACATCACAAGCAAGCAACGAGTAAAAATGAGAAGCTCTTTGTGGCAGCATGAAATACAAAAATGAGTAGCTATTTGTATTGATAGCGACCAGTGGCGGCATTATATGCAAAAAAATGAGTAGCTACTGGTATTGATGACGACCAGTGGGGGCATCAAAAGCAAGCCACGAGTAAAAATGAGCAGTTTTTTGTATTGATAGCAACCAGTGGCGGCATTAAATGAAAAAAATGAGTAGTTGATTGTATTGATAGCAAACAATTTACTAAATAATCAGAATACACAAAGATATGAGAAACATTTTCACTATTTTTTAACAAGTTCAAATCTTAATATATAAATGTCAAAGTCACTGACTGACCACTGACTGATCATCGCTCTACAGCCCAAACCGTAAGTCCTAGGAAGCTGAAATTTGGTAGGTAGCTTTGTCTTATAGTGTAGATGTGCAATGAGACGGGATTTTTCGAAATTCCCACTACAACACCTGCCATTGGCGAAAAAGGATTTTTTGCTTTCACGGCCATGCCTCGGCCCGCAAAGCGGGCGACAGCCCGCTTGTTTACTGTATTTTACAGATGAATTTTTTTTCTAGTGATTTTTTTCTAATTCCTCGAAAAATTACCTAAGATTATTTTTATTCTTAGAATGTCTTCTGGAGTTGCTTCAGAAAATTTCTATTTATAAAAAAAAACTTGGACACATTGTATTAGTATTGATGAGTAGTTTGAGAACATAACTAATAATTTTGTAATTTTGCATTGCGTCGATGAAAACAAAATATACAAAACATAGTACATACAAAGCTTTTAACATTTAGTTTACCTTTTAACATTTAGTTTACCGTTTAACATTTAATTTACCTTTTAACATTTAGTTTATTTAGCTTGTAAGTTAATATATACATATACATTAGTTTTTTGTATTAGTTCTGAGCTTAATAATGTAACTCCCGCGTTTTATACAACATACACGCAAGTTCGTGAATATTAAAAAAAGAAAAAAAAATACACATGATTTTACACAGGACAGAGGAGAGCCTGAGGTAAAAACGCTACCCTGCACCCAAGGAATTCGAGTACATAAATAATATTTTGTTGTTGGTCGGTTAAGAATTTATCGGTTCGAATCCTGACCAATGCACGAATTTTTGGAGTTTGACCACAAAACAACTGCTGGAATAAATTTTTAGGCCTTTTTATATTATGATTATTTTAATAAAAAATCCTATTTTCATAAAAACTCACAAAATGTAAACCACAGAGCCCCACAGATTTATACAAAGATTTCTACGCGGACTGTACAGATTTGAGTAGTATATTCCCCCTCTGGGAATAAGGAAAATCTTGTTCAAAGTACCGAACAGCTGAGCGATAGTCAGCTGATAAAATCTAACGATCGGCTTGGATTTACTAATCCTCTTCCATGATACGGCCCTAAGGGCCGAATTATAAAACAGGACTAAAGTTAAGATAAGCAAAACTGTTTCTCAACTTGAAGTTTCCTCATTCATTTGAGTTTGTGACCAGATAATAATAAGACTCTGAAGGTTTATAGTTTATAGGAGGTGGTAGAAAATGCTTTGAGCATTAACCTCGCCTGGTTATTATTATTATGAAATGAATGTGTTTCTTTGTATTATTACATCACAACTTTAGTGGGTAGCGTAGAATTATAGGACTTTTCCGTATTTTAAATATCACAATTTCAATGGGTAGCGCAGATTTATAGGACTTTTCCGTACTTTTAATATCGGTTACTATTATATTATTAAATTTCTCCCACTTACTTTCTTGACCGACTTCTTCGGTTTGGGTTTCTCGGCCACAGGAGTGGAAGCTTCCTCCTTGATTTTGTTGAACAGGGCATCCGCCTCGTCCTCAACTATCTGGGGCTCATTCTCCACCTGACGACATGAAGACAACAAAGGGTTAATTTTTATTCTCCACCTGACGACATGAAGACAACAAAGGGTTAATTTTTATTCTCCACCTGACGACATGAAGACAACACAGGGTTAATTTTTATTCTCCACCTGACGACATGAGGACAACACAGGGTTAATTTTTATTCTCCAGCTGACGACATGAAGACAACACAGGGTTAATTTTTATTCTCCACCTGACGACATGAAGACAACAAAGGGTTAATTTTTATTCTCCACCTGACGACATGAAGACACCACAGGGTTAATTTTTATTCTCCACCTGACGACATGAAGACAACAAAGGGTTAATTTTTATTATCCACCTGACGACATGAAGACAACACAGGGTTAATTCTTTTTATACAGGCAGATAACCAGGGGAAATAAAGTAAATGTGAATTGATAGCTGAAAATCAAAATTTCTATAAAATTAAGGGTATTTTTTTTTTTTTTAATTTGGGTTTAACGTTGTTGTTGTAGCCAGCTTGGCTACAGCTGGGGGGGTGGGTGATGGTCTCCAGCCAACTTTATTTCAAAGTTGGCTCGTCCTGAACCACATATTTCTATGTGCAATCAACCATCATGAGGACTTGAACTTTTCTTTATAAGCCATTAAACCCTTAGGAAACTGGAAGCTAGCCTGACTTGTAAGGGTTGGCTAGTCTGTTATCTGTTTATAGTCCTCTAGCGGGACACTGGTCTTCTCCCTGTTTAACGTCGCTTTCAATTGCAGGGTCACATCACGCTGGTTATGTTACTCTCCATTCGCAGGAAACTCACAAACCTGTTACCCACATTAACCTCACCCAGTCTGGGTTGGGCCGGAATGGCAGCATCACGAAGTCTTCACCTCGCTAAACGTTACTTAAATTCGGTGATCCAACGAGAACCGGTGCATTCAACGCGCCATCGACGCTGGTTAATACTCTTTATTTTACATTAAAGTGATAAATTAAAATAAATGTAAAAAGGGTGTGATTATTGCCTATGGCAATCTCTGCAATCCAACCCTTAAGAATGATGATGAGTGGGAAGGTCAAAAACGAGTCTCTTTGGTAAGGTCAAAAACGAGTGAGAAAGAAGTAGCTGAGAAAGGAAAAGAGCCTTCTAGCCCTTTGTAAAATAAAATACATAGGGTTCCTCTGAGAATAAGGAATGTAAAAAAGGTCCGACATTTTCATGCTTATGCCGGGTCCACACTAAGCGAACATTGTTAGCTAACAATGTTCGCAGTGTGGACCCGGCATTAGAAAATGTTTTTACGACTTGTTTGAAATAACATTGTTAGCTAACAATGTTCGCTTAGTGTGGACCCGGCATTAAGAATAGGGTTCGGCAGACATGCTGGCCACTGTATGTTTTCCATTTATGTGCGTTTTTCTGTGTGTGCTGGGGGACGTTAAACAGATACAGTACCAGCCATATCAGGCCAAAAGACAATAACACAAATCATTGGCGCTCCTAACAGGGTCGACGTTGTTCAACCTCATGGTTGAGGTTGGTTGGTTTTGGCACATTTCTACGGCTGGATGCCTTTTTTTACCGCCAACGATTCTATTTGATTTAACGTCCTGGATTAGGACGGGGGTTTTATTCTTAATTCGCTAGGAATTGTACCGGCTACCCACATTAACCTCACCCAGCCTGGGTAGGGCCGGAAATGCCAGCCTCAACATGTACGGAGGGAACCGAATTTTCTGTGTGAAAAATCTGCTCTGACCGGGGATCGAACTCAGGATCTCTAGACTACGGGCAGTATTCACAACCGTTACGCCACCGTTTCTCAAATTCACAAAAAAATGATATTTTACAAATACACAACCAAGTCTGTCCCGGTAGCTCAGTGGTAAAGGCACTCTGTGAATCCACAGGTTCCAGAGGTCGTGGGTTCGAAACCCAACCGGGACATGACAAGTTATCCTCCCATTGGGATTTTTACCACATAATAATGTGTCTTGGGCTTAATGATGGAATAATGGGACTTTAGTAGTCCTAATTGGGCAGTATAAATAAGGCGATATTATTATTATTATTCTTCGTAGTGAAACTTTCGACAATGTACCTCATCATTTTCGCCCCCTTTCTCAATGAACTGCTCGATGGCTGCACAAGCCTCTTTGAACGCCACAGATTTGTTGGACTTCTCCAGCGTTTCCTTGTGTTCCTGATAGGGTTTGATGAAGTTGTCCTCGATCCAAGCACTGTGGGAAAAGAAGCAACCGCATTTCTGTTTATCACAATGACACTAACTTGCTAGAAAAAATATATAATAAACTTAAAAATATATATAACTCTTTTATATATAGAGATAATCATGAAAAATATCCGCAATTAAGATTCGAACCACCAACCTCCAGGTTCAAATCCGCCAAAAATTATAATAATAAAATAAAAAAAATAGGTAATTTAATGGAATTCAAACCACCAACTTGCAAGTTCAAATCGGCCAAAAAATCATAATAATCATCAATAAAAAAATCTGTCGTTGGGATTCGAACTATCAACTTCGAGGTTCGCCACATCATCCTTCAAGCTACCGCACTCGGTCATTGTGGAATAAAACAGAAGTAACTATAGTCCACACAGTGTAAGTTGAGACTACAGGCACCTGGCGGTTACCTTCCACTAAAGAGTGTTATTATTATTAATGGAGGGACAATGTTGCCAAGTGCTCACGTATTAAACCACTCGGGTTACTTGCTGAACATAGATAAGAGGTTGACCAATGCCAACCCGAAGTAGGTAGGTATGTAGAAAGAAAAAGTCAAAGAAAAAAAAAAGGTAGACCAATGCCAACCCAAGTGGGTTTGGACAAAGGAAAACCCAAAGAAGAAAACAAGGAAAGGTTGACCAATGCCAACCCCAAGTAGGTTTGGTCAAAGGAAAAGGCAAAGAAGAAAAAAAAAAGGAAAGGTTGACCAATGGAAAAAGAAGGCGAGGTTCGGCATTGCTGGCCTCTAGTAGGTTTGTACAAAGGCAAAGTGAAAGGAAAAAGAAGGCAAGGTTCGGCATTGCTGGCCTCTAGTAGGTTTGTACAAAGGCAAAGTGAAAGGAAAAAGAAGGCAAGGTTTGGCATTGCCGACCCCTAGTAGGTTCGGAAAATGGCAAAAAGGCGAAGGCGAAGGTACAAAATTACTCACTAATTTCGGCTTCCAAAAAAATAGATACAAGACGATGCCTTCTTGGGTTTTTTCGACGAGATGTCCGCAGGTGGGGCTGAAACCTGAAAGCAGAAAATTAACTCATGAGATGGAATTGAAAAAAAAGCATAAGTTCTCATGATGGTTGACCGCAAAGAGAAATATGTGCTTAAGAACGAGCCAACTTTTCAACTTTCCGGGCAAGGACTTCGATTGTTATAGACCTCTCTTTAAATAAATGTTCATAAAAAAAATAAGTTGGATACAGACCATCATCACCATCAGTGGTAGATGTGAGATAGGGGTAGTAGATGTGAGATGGAGGTGTTAGATGTGAGATAAGGGTTTGGTGGTAGAGATTACCATAGGCAATAACCCCATCATTTAATTAGGGCATTTGTATTGTATATTTTACTCTTGTTTATTTTTTTCTGTTTATTTTTTTCTTGTTTATAATAATTTATATTCGAAATAATTTGGAGATAGAAAACACTTGGCTTTTTTTGTTTACTTAATTATTTATTTTCAGATGGCCATTTCGCCAGTTACGGCATCGTCAGTGAACTAAAGACTTCACCCTTTAGAGAGTCTTTAGTTCACTGACGGAAGTAAAGACTGAAAATAAATAAGTAAAACAAAAAACCGAGTATTTTCTATCTCCAAATCATTTCGATGTTTATTTGTTTTACCAAGAGTTGTGTATAACTATAAGTTTTTCCTAAGAACTTATAAATTTCATAATTTATATTGTCAATTTTGTATATTAATATTTACCATTATTTGTTTGTACATATGTCCTTTTCATAAAGAGTTTATTAATAATAATAGATGTGAGATGGGGGTAGTTTTTTAAAAAAAGGTAGTTGTAACCCGGTACCGGTTTCGCATAACTTCATGGCACATAACCTTTACATCCATGCCGTTTCGGAAACGGAAAAACTAGGTCAGAATTTTCCGCTCCGGCCAGGATTCGAACCAGCAACCTCCGGGTCAATAACCAATGCTCTTAACCACTGAGCCACGGAGGTCGGCTAAAACTAGTACGGGTAGTAGATTTAAGATAGTGGAAGTAGATGTACTTGTAACATAGACTAGGATTATTTGTGATGTGGGCTATATTGACCTGTTCATGCTTTTACAAATACTTTTAGCATAGTAAATAAACAAAGTGATATGATCATGCAGTTGAAAGCGACGTTACACCCAAATTAAAAAAGAAAAAAATACATAACGTATAAAATACGCCCTCAAGCAATCTATGTCCTCATCACGCAGGACGTTGCTTAACTTCAGTGATCGGATGAGATCTGAATTTCATTCAAGTCCCAGCCGTTTATCAACTATTAGTCTTTTTTGTCTAATTATGTACTCTAATAAGTTGAACTCATTAAGTTAGATTTTGTTTCAACACGGGTACTGGAATGCTTCAAAATAATGCAATTTAGCAGAGATTTTTAATCCGGGTACTGAATTTTTTTCAATTATTTTGGTTCACATGGTACTAATGCAGCGGTGAAGGGTGATTGAATATCTCTTAGGTTTTCTGATATTTTTAGATGAAAAAATCTGTATTTGAAAGGAAATATTGTTAACTAGCCATACATATACAGACACTGTAGTACATACTCTTATTCATCTACTGGACATGATTTCTTCAAAAACGTGCAACAATCGAAGAAAGCTCTTATTAAACTGGACATAAGATTTTTACAAAGCAAAAGCCCCACTCCAATTCCCGCTTTTTGAATACAGAGGCATCCACTCTTGAGATGCACCTTGGGACATCAACCCGTCAATCAAGATTATTGTATACAGAGGGTTCCACTCTTTAGATGCACCTTAGGACATTAACCCGTAAATTACGCTTTTTTTTGTCTTTTCGCTGTTCCCGAAGGTTCCCACTAATATAATTGTGTAGAGTACAGTGTGTTTCAGGGGTAAAATATTTACAGAGAATGGAATTAAAGAAGATTTAAAACCATCCCTAAGGAAAATGATTGAGAAAAACGGCGACATTAGGGTCAAAACATACGTAATACAAATAATAAATGTTATGTTATAAAATATATATTTTTGTATTCAGAGGGTTTCACTCTTTACAGCTTTAGATGCACCTTAGGACACTGCCTATATTAACACGAAATAGAGATACATTTTGAATCATTGTTTTCCTCCACTTCCCGATAACTTTTAGCAAACGCGAAAATAGATATGTTTTGAAAAAGCACAAAGTTGTTACGTTAAGATAAAATCGTTTTCAGGCCACCCCGGAAATCGCGCATTTCATGAAAATATATGTACGGGGTTTTTTTTCCCCTGATCTCGAAGGTTTTTTTTAATAATTCGCTGGTTCAAGTCAAAGTGTTAAGGATTGACAGTCACGTTTCGAATTTCCCGAGTTTACAGTTGAGATACCACACATTTTGTATTATTAAAAGCTACCTAATCAGCTAGCGCGGATGGTGCGTTGAATGCACCGGTTCTCGTAGAATCACCGAAGTTAAGCAACATCCAGCGAGGTGAAGACTTCGTGGTGCTGGCATTCAGGCCCAACCTAGGCTAAACTAGACTATATATTTATAGTGATAATAAAAATAAATATATTGTTAAAAAAAAAAAACAAACAAAAAACAAATACAGTAGAATCTCGATAACTCGAATAAAAATAAGCACTATGAATCTACAACAATACCTACGTCCTACATATTATACCTCGAGAACGGTAAAAATACTTAGTATACTAAAATAAAATGTTGTATGATTTTGATTCCAAGCTAACTTGACAAATAGGACCAATTTCGACAGATAGGACCAATGACTAAAAAGTGTTGCACTGTAGCTCATTATCCAAATTAAATTTATGTTTTCTCTGGTGGCTTGAAAGATGTCACTTGAAATCGAAAAATTGGGACAAGAAAAAAATTCAAATTTTCTTTTCTTAAAAAAAAAATATTTAATCTTCTTTAATAGGTATTTAACTTTATTATGCATTGCGTGCAGCGAGTAAGTGCATAAAAAGAGCTAGGAGAAGATGGAGGAGTGGAGAGTCGTTGTTGGGATATGAAGATGGAATTGATCATTGAAAAAGAGAGTAGTGACAGTGAAAGAAATATTTCAATTGAATGTTTTAAATATAGTAAGAAATGTGAGAAGGCTCTTGAAATTTTGTATAATGATTAAATATTAGACAGGTAGATTTTTTAAAGATATAAAATTCATAATTAGTTATAAAATTTTGTGAACTTTGGTGCTAAGGGGGCCGCACTGTGGCTAAAAAAGACCACAAAAGGGGGCTGGTTGAATTTGTCTCAATGTCCTGAAGCTTTGTATGACAATTATAATTTGATAAGAGAATCTGTGTGAGGTTGACAGTTCACAGAACTACTGGTTTATTTTATATGATGAATGTTCTTAACCCTTAACCCGAAACACTGGTCTCACAGACCGCTACAGTTTATCAAAACAAAGATTGACAAAGATCAAAACAAAGACATTTTGTTCACATAAATCATAATAACATTTATTTCGCCTTTAGGTAATTTTATAAATTTTTTCGCCTTTAGGTAAACTCGGTAAAATAAGATAGCGGTCTCTCAGACCGGTGTTTTGGATTATGTACTAAAAAATCATGTTTCGGGTTAATATTGTGATATGAATGACCTGTCAGATAAAAGAAATGGTTAGAAATGAAAGTGAATAGGTATAAAATACAGGTTGTGTTTATACAAATGTTCTACATTATTGTTATCATTATCTTTATAAAAAGTCCTGCTATGATGAATTAAAGGTTAATAAGAAATATTTGTATATTATATTACAAGACTTTGACTGCTTGCAACTGGCTGAGGCATGTTTGTAGTTTCAACCAATTGCAGTTCACTATAGCCGGAGTTAAGGGATAGTGTCCATTTAGATTAAATTTAGTACCTACTGCTTTCTAATTTGAAAAGAGAACAGAAGAAAAGAGAATGTGTGGTAAAGAAAGCTAACAGATATTATTATATTCACCAAATCTTCCTTTCAACTGTCACACAACGCAATAACCAATCAGAGTGTGTTGTGTGATGGTTGTAACAGAGATTCTGGGATTTGGAGAGTGGGAGTGTTTCTGGGCTACAGGTGTTCCATGGGTGTTAAACATTTATAGCATGCAGTAGTAACACACTTTTAGCATGGAGTAGTGGTACAGCCTATTTATTACCAGTCTGATGGGACAAATGACTAAAAACATGCCAGTTGTCTATGAGTTAAACCAAATTAAAAGGACTCTTTGGTTTTCTGTCATTAGTACAACTGACATGGCAATACATATTAAAGTGGAATAAGTATTGATCCATGGGAAAGTTTAAATATATGAATAGGAATCTGAGAGAAATGATTACAATTGGGTGTCAACATTTTTCTGGTTCATCTCATACTTTAATTAGAAAAGTGCAAAGTGATAAGCTATTAATGTCACCAATCAATTAAATTTCAAAATCAGGCCAAGCAGATAAGTTAACTGTGATAACAACTACCCTGTATAATTATTTCAAAGTTCATGGTGTCTACCTATGGTTATTTCAATACACATATTTCAATATTGAAACAGGCAAGAACTATACTGAACAGAAAGATGAAGAGACTACTACGGAAATAAATCTAAGTAGGAATCTATTTCCTTGTACCTAATTGGTAGTACTCATTATTTTATTTTAGGGCAGAGTAATTTTGAGTAAAGTAATTTTGATTCAAGACCCAAATCCCCAGGTGTTCCAAAGTGTTTTATTGCAAATATTTTATTATCACAGTCAAAAAATCAAGTAAACCCAAATATTGATAACTCAGCTTTCGGGAAATTCAAATTTCCAACCGAAATTTGAGCCCAACATGCGAAAAATTGAGGTTATTGAAGATCTTACCTTGCCGGGCCATGGAGGGAATCCCTTCATTTTCGCCCTGAAAACAAAGAGATTAGAATTAGGAACAGTTTCTATGAAATTGGTAGACTATTGAAACACAAAATGAAGGTGTTTGAAGTGTACTTACCATACTAAATCACCAATTTTGAAAGAATTCGGCATGACAACCTCCTTAAGCAACAGATCTCAAACGAATGAAATTTTTTAAGTTAACACCGCGCGTCAAAAGAAACGTTTGGAGGCGCATGCGCACAACGTTATATAAGAGTCAAAAAAAGTCTTATGTAGGAAAAAATGTTGTAAAAGCTTTAATTAAATAAAAAAATAACCCTAGATAAATATAAAATAAGATTTACAAATTAAAGCAGTATTAAGTCGTTGTTTAAAAAATATTTTATCCTCAAATTTCAATAATTATTTCCAAATAGCAGCTTTTGACTCTCTTTTTTGATATTGCTGACGCTAGCAAATATTTTAGCTTCTTCAGGGAGAAAATATCACAAAATTAGTGCTTCTCAGCTTTTTATTTTAAATAATGCCCTGATTAATCATGGTTAATGAAGAAAGGAATTTTAATTACCAGTTGATCTAAGATTTGATAGATACCACTAGCGATTTTTTTAGTGTAGATCTACACTCTACACTTGTTATCAAGATATTATGTTTCAGAAACTAACAAAAATTGGAAGACCATCAAACTGATCAAACAGCACCTTGAAATGTTTAAATTTGCTTCAAATCTTCTATGAAATGTGTAGCAAGTCGTATAGGATTTCATACTCGGATTATGAACAGATTCTATAAGATACTTATTTCCACACACGTCATAATAAAATAAATATTATTACTCATATTCTTCTGAGCCAGGCGAAGCACTAAAATTCAAGGACCGCGATTTTTATTTTGGTAACCCTACAATGTTAACGGTTCGTGGTTATTGCTATACTCAAGTTGTAATTTAGTTCTTCAAATCACAGATAGGAGCGCTGAAGAATATCTAAAGGCGCCCATTTAAAATTTCGAATCATTTTACCACCTATACTGTTATCTGATAAAGGAGATAACGCATTGCCGGGAATATTTTGAATTTGAATGAAGAAATTTGAAAATATTCAGCTCCGCGACTTGATCTTGAAAATTAAATTAAATTCTGTCAAAGGTCTTCAATGGGGATTGAGGCTTTTCAATGACTTGGAACGTTAGAAAATAAAATACCTCCTAGTTATTATTATTCTTTGAATTTTCATTTTTGTTTCAGAACAGCTGCATGGTAGATGGAGTTGTAGTTTAAAGCTGAACCAAAATAATATCTTTATGACTGTACCTATGTTTTATAGTTTTAACTATAAATTAAATATTAAGTGTGCTTTCTCTTTGACATAGGTACCTATTTGTGTTAATCACATTTGTGATATTACAACTACTCATACTACCTTTGCTAAATCTTTGCTGAACCTGGGACTTGAAGTCCGGGTTACTAATTCACCGCTTTATCAATTAAGCTACTAAGTTGGGTCTCAAATATTAAATGAAATAACCCAGGTAACAAATATTTTTCTGAAAAATTCTTTTTTCTTCTTCAGAGCAAGGCCTGGATTCGATATTTTATTTCTTGGCTCTAGCAATGTTCTATTTGAATCAGTGTCAGTTAGGTATACCGATTTTTTCTGATTGTCACAAACTGAGTAAATTAATGAAAGTTTCAGCATGTTATGGCTCTTTAAATCTGTTGTCACTTTAATTGTCGACAGTTTCAAGCTTTTCCTGAACCACAGAATTTATCAGAACATTTTCAAGCAGAACCAACCATCAGAATTATGAGACACTACATTGGCTTCTTGTGCTTCAAGCCTCTTTGAACCCCTTGTCAGCTATTTAGGCTGGTTGAGGTTTTCGTTCCTGTTTGTCGCCTCGTTCGCCAGGGGGAACAGCCGGTGGTTCTTTTATTTCCTGGGCTACATCAGGGGTAGTTCTAACTATTTTTTTATGATGCTTATATTTTGTATTATTATTTTTATTTCAGTCTCTTCAAACAATAAAATTTGACCAATCAAATGCTGGCAAATTGTGGCAAGAAAGTTACAAGTGGAAATTCTTAGTATACATCCACAAGGACAACAAACTTATTCTAGGATTGATATAATCTGATGAGTGTTGAGTCCCCTTTAACGTTTAACTGGGCCACATCAATGTGTTAATGGTCTGGCTCTCAACTTGATGGAACGTTTAAAAAACTAGTAGTAAAATGAAAACACCACTGTGCATATACTGCATATTGAATCCATAATAATTATATGAAATAATTTATTAATAATAAATATGTATATAATCTTAGGTACATTTTTTTGATATTGTCAAAATAAATTAAAATAACAACGTCATATTTTTTTTTAAATAAAGCTCAAAGAAAAAAATCGAGATACAAAAACATAACCCTTAAAAAAATAGATATAAACGGGTACAATCAATAACAGGATATAATTATCAACTATTGTATATTACCATGTATATGCATATTAACAAATTAAATAATGTCTGATATAAACTAACTATAACTTTGTTCCAAAGACCAAATAAAAAAGAACTATTTATTCATGACTCATTTACATAACCTCCAAAATTCTTATAAAAATAGGTTTGAAGCCAAACGGGCGCATGGATAATTCAAGAACTCAGCAAACTTCTGAGCCAGTGCCCAAACCCAGGCTGAGTGAGGTTAATGTGGGTAGCAGGTTCCTGAGTTTCCTGCGAATGGAGGGTAACACCCCCGTCTCGAGATGACCTAGCTGTTGAATGACCCCAGTTAATAAGTTATCATATTTGTGTCAATCACTTTCGTGATATCACAAACTAGTCAAACTCGCTTTACTAAATTTACCCTGAAACCGGGACTTGAACCACCGACCTGCAAATTACAAGTTCGCCGCCTTATCGATCAAGCTACTGAGGTCGGTTACCCCATTTAATAATAATATTAATCAACTTTCTGATTTGAAATAAACCGCGCCCAATTTGGATTGTTGCAATTCTGTTGGGCCAACCAAGGTTCTCATAAGTCGTTCGTTTGGTTTCATTCTTCATTTCCAGTTTGGTTTCATTCTTCAAGTCGTGCGTTTGGTTTCATTCTTCAAGTCGTGCGTTTGGTTTCATTCTTCATTTCCAGTTTGGTTTCATTCTTCAAGTCGTGCGTTTGGTTTCATTCTTCATTTCAGTTTGGTTTCATTCTTCAAGTCGTGCGTTTGGTTTCATTCTTCATGTCCAGCAGACACGAGCGAGCACTAGAGTTTGGATTTCGGCCTTATCCGCTCTCTCAGGACTCGGCGCAAGATTTTGCCACTCGGATTCTTCGGAATTTCGTCGACAAACACGACTCCACCTTTCAGTCTTTTCTGGGGACTCACCAGTTCTGAAATGAAGAGAAACCGATGAAAATTTAATACAATACTTTAATGTATTAAAAAACAGTATTTTTTCTTTGTACATACTTCTAAGTTTTTTTAAATTATTGTTATTAATTCTTTGTTGATGATTGTTTTGTAAAAATAAATAAAGTGTAAATAAATAAAGAATATTGATAAGAATACATTCAATTGGGTGGAAGAGATTGCCACAGGCAATAACCCCGCCCTTTAGGTAGGACATTAACTTCATTCTCTTTTTTTTTCTTGTATATTTGCTTAATCTTTTTGTTTTTCTTTATATTTCATTGTATTCTACTGTATATATTTTTTGTTCTACCTAATAAAGCTTTCTATAATAATAATAATAATACTCTGTTTATCATCCTGCAAGAATGAGACTTTGTCCCTTTACTCTCACAGTCTAAACAAAGTCTCATTTATTGGTGTAAAATTAACTGTTTTTAATTTATTTATTTCATCCCCACGGGCCTTCGAAACCCTCGAAGGCCCGTGGGGAGAATCGCTACAACTTCTTGTCAAAGAGGTGGGACGACGTTTCATTGAAATAACAGACGACATTAAGTCAGCATTTTATTTCAAACAGAGACCCTCTATGGCCGTGCAAAGAGGCAATGCGGCGGTCATACTTGGCACATTTCCTGTCAACCAAGGGCTCGATGTGGCTTTTGTTCTGTGATTTAAAAAAATATAGTTAAATATAAAGACATATTTTACATACATGGTTTCATGCTAATAAATTTACCAGGTATAAGTAAAAGTAGTCCTTTTATTTAGACTGTCAGCGCAAGATAGGTAGTCCCATTATGCCAACAGTACAACAAATCACAGGTAAAAAGCTAGAGGCTTTTGAATAATAGGGTGTTGCCTATGGCTTATATTTTTGGATGTAGGACTTGTTCTCAGAAGTTTGCATAAGCTTAGGAGATAATTTTAAGAAATGTTATTATTGAACAAATAAAAAGAACTATTTTAATCAATTAAAAAAAAAAAAAAAAAAAAAAAAAAAAAATTGTAATATTTCTGTTGTTGGTTTTTTTATTTATAATGATTATTATTATTTTTATCAAAGACCCATAATTTCAATATAACAGAGAAAAGCCGAGAATTAGTTGAACAAACAGAAAAGAGAAACTCACTGGCTACATAGTTCTCAATGTCCCGGGCTGTGGCGGAGGCTCCGGCTTTCTTCACCACGAAGGCGAGGGGCACTTCCCCACTCAGGTCATCTGGTTTGCCAATGACGGCGGCGTCCGCTATGTCTCCATGGTTCAGGAGGAGAGCCTCCAACTCAGCGGGAGCCACCTGTCGAAGAAAATGGGAGGAAAATATTTCTATATGCTGGGTGGAAGAGATTGCCATAGGCAATAACCTCGCCCTTTAGTTAGGATGTTAGGACATCTGTATATAGTTTATCTAGAAAATATTTCTATAGGTTGGGTGGAAGAGATTGCCATAGGCAATAACCTCGCCCTTTAGTTAGGACATCTGTATATAGTTTATCTATAAAATATTTCTATATGCTGGGTGGAAGAGATTGCCATAGGCAATAACCTCGCCCTTTTAGTTAGGACATCTGTATATATTTTTTACCGACATCTGTATATTTCGAATATGTAGTCACCGTGGCGAGTGAGTTAGCGCGCTAGGCATTGCACGCACGGTGACCTGGGTTCGATCCCCGGCGGGGTAGGATTTTATAAAAAGACGTCGAATAAAAAAAGATATTTTAAATAATCATAGCCGACCTCCGTGGCTTAGTGGTTAAGAGTATCGGTTACTACTGACCCGGAGGATGCGGGTTCGAGCAGAAAATTCTGATTTGAATTTTTCCGTTTCCGGAATCACCACCCTTGATCAAACTTTGTTTATATTTAATTAATTATACCTTTTGACTGCACCTGTATATAAAAAATTGTAAATAAAGATTGATCTAAATTGTTGAATAATAAAGGTTAAAGTATAAATAAATAAATAAAAATAAACATTTCTATGATTATTTTGTACGAAATACAGGGAAGTTGAATGGACGCGGGAAACAAAAATGTATTCCCGGTGGAACTTTTTCTTTCTCAATATTTTTAACACTTTGAGACAATCCACAATTTCAACACTACGGGATGGGCAGGCTACAACACAGACCACAAGCGTCTACAGTAGCTCCTGTTTCATGGCTACAAAATAAAAGAGGCTGTGAAACACTCATCTTTGAATGAGAAACCTGATCTCTCTTAGTCTCATTCAAAAAATAACGCAAATATCCTGTCAAGTATTGCTTTCTTCAGAAAACCTTTTTCTGTTGGAAGTGTAGACAGTTGCTATATATATAAAAAAAAAATCTTTAAAAAATTAAAAAAAAAAACACTCACCTGAAATCCTTTAACTTTGATCAGCTCCTTGAGACGGTCCACAATGTAGATGATCCCGTCCCGGTCGTAGTACCCGATGTCGCCCGTGTGGAGCCACCCCTCAGGGTCGATGGTGTTGCGGGTCTCCTCCGGGTTGCCTATGTAGCCCTTCATGACCAGGGGCCCGTGGAAGCACAGCTCGCCCACCTGATTCACCCCCACGGGGCGCCCCGTGTCCACATCCAGGACCTGGGGATGGGGGCGCACGATTTATTTATTTCATCATCATAGGGTGGCGTCATCGTGAACGATAGTAGCCAGTCAGTGGAGGAATGACTCAGCACTTCTACCACTGTCTATACAAGGAGGCTAATAATTGACAAGGGCCCCCAGAACCAAGCCAATGCTGGTCTACTCCCTGTTTAAAGTCCCCCAACCAGATTTACACTTTATTTTTTTATACAAGACAAACAACAATAAATTATTAACAGAGATAATATAAAAAAATTAACATATTTACAAAAATCAGTATATAGAAAAAATATTTAAATTTAATGTGCAATTGTCTTGTAATGCGGGGCGAAGTTAATGCCTTAGCATTCTTGCCACTTAACCGATTAACTCAGGGGTACGATATTCGCTTGCGGAGATTTAGAAATAAAGCTTTCTCTAGAGTCTAGCTAGAGCATTCGTGAGTTTCTCGACACTCCATAATCTAGTTGTTGCTTGAACATCTTTAGCAATAATATTTTTCTGCTTCGTTTTCTCACTCTTTTTTTTATTTACACTTTATATATTTTTACAGACAAACAACGAATAATTTTAACAGAGATAATATAAAAAATATTAACATATTTTACAAAATAAAGTAATAGAAAAAAAAAATATTTAAAATTAAATATGCAATTGTCTTGTAAATGCTGCTTGTATCCGGGCGAAGTTAATGCCTTAGGCATTCTCTGCCACTTAACCCCGATTAACTCAGGGGCAAGATATTCGCTTGCGGAAGATCTTAGAAATAAAGCTTTCTCTAGAGCACTCGTGAGTTTCTTACCAGCTCTGATCTAGATGTTGCTTTAAACCTCTGAGCAATAATATTTTGCACCCTTCCCTTCTCTCTCTTTTTCATAAAAAATTGCTGTAATTTAACTGTGTATTTTTTGTATTTATCCGTATTCTATACTTGTCTTGACAAGTATTAACAATTTGTAAACATTAAAAAATACGATAAAACTTAAACTTTAGTTCCTAGGTTTGTTTATATTTATTTTTCTGTTTAATTAATTCATAAACAATAGAATTCCGATACGACTGGACCAAATGACTTAAAATTTGGCACAGAGTCTCCTTTCGGTTTTTAGGTGAGCACTAAACTATCTCTATCTATCTACATTCTACTATATTAAAATAGTGTTTTTCAACTTTATGTTATACTAGCCGTTTGCCCGTGCTTTGCAACGGGACTAAATTTCAAATTTACTAAGGCATGGCCGTACTGCTGGACAGCAATGCCTTTTTGAACTTTTTATAATTTTTCTGGACAAAGCGATAATGGTTTTGGGGGGGTCAATTCTGAGACATTTTTCGCTATCTCTTACCGTTTTGGCTAAACAACTCCGGACAAACAAACATAGGTAGGTAGGTAGGTAGGTAGGTAGTCCTTTTTTCTGTTTTATATATAGAGATACACCACGGTGAGCACTAAAAAAGGATTTTTAAAAATTCCAAGTAGGACTCCAGCCAGGGGGAAAACCCCATAACGGCGACAAAGTCATAATAATGCCCGGTATACGGGTACATTTATTAACGGTACAATACCTTTATACAAATTATAATCATGTCATAAAAACATTAAATTCTTGCCGGGTTCAGCTAGTTATTATTACCTTGAGCTTCATGGTGGGCATAACTCTGCCCACAGCGCTGGAAGGCACGTCCAGATCAGAGTAGGTGGCTAGTATCGTAAGCTCTGTCATGCCGTAGCCTTGCTTCATCGCGTCCAGCGTTATGCCCAGTCTATCCCCCACCTGAAATAGATGCAGTCCGGGGTCAAGTGTTCTTAGGGGGAGAGGAGGACTTTAGTGGGTATTAAGCACCAATTTCCGCTTACAAAACTCACACTGTTCATCAAAGTCAGGCAGTCTTTGGTGTTCGTCTTGAATTAATATAAGATTTACCTCCTCGTCCTCAAAAAAAAAACTGGTGGTCCAGTGGTTAAGGCGCTAGTCTGGTACTCCAGGTAGCGTAGGAATCCGTTGATTCGAATCCCACCCATTGCATGATTTTTTCCATGAATATTGCTAATGGTGCTCAATGGAATTTATACAGGGTAGACCAAAAAAACGTTTACACCCGTTAATGGTAGATTACTGACGACATTTCCAGAACGGATCTGCAATCCGTTTTTTCGGATTCGCCTTTATAACTGCACAAAGTGATTTTTTGCAACTTTCTGAAAAAGTCCGACTTTGGCTTATTCTTTAGGTCAGAACTTTTTTCCTGTTTAAGATGGGTTAATTCTGAACAATTCTGCAGAAAGCCAACAAAATTTCGATGTTTCTGGCTACACTACTTTGTTTTTTACGGTTTGGTTTGGCATCTTTTTTGACACCTGAATAGAAAAAAAATTCTCATGTAAGTTTTTTACACTTTGAAACACTCAAGATTTGCCCGAGCAAATTTTGGCACAGACACGGGCAAATTTGATAAAAGTTGGCGGCCAACCCAAGGATGCTAAAAAATAATTTTACGATTTTTTATCACGTGATCTTCTGGGAAAACGAACCGGGTAACTCTCAAAAAATGATGTTCAAAATCTTAAAAGTGTTGACCGTGTAGGGTCGTCTTGTACTAAATGAGTAAATTAGCTATTTAAATCTGATAATTATTTTCCTTGGAAATAATTAAAGGCCAGTCAAATGAATGATTGTTTGTTTCTCGATGATAGTTTTCAAGCATATTTTTCTGCATTCTATGAAATATTTATCTTTAAATTTCTTGAGTTTTTTTAGTACAAGTTACATAATTATTATTATTCGGATGCTGAAATGGCAGATATGCATTTAGCGTATGGAGCTGCCAACAGGAACATTTGGGATCACCTGAAAAACATAGTTTACGAAATACCAGTGGAGACGCAAGAGTAGCAGAATCTGGTAGCAAGAATCCTGTTGGCATTCGATGACCTGACAGAAAAACCTGGAATCTTCCGCAACATTCGAGGGAACATGATGAAGAGGTTAAACCTTTGCATCCAGGAAGGTGGACGCCACTTCCAACAGTTCCTCTGAGGGAATTGAGAAGGGAGAGAGAGAGAGAGAGAGAGAGAGAGAGAGAGAGAGAGAGAGAGAGAGAGAGAGAGAGAGAGAGAGAGAGAGAGAGAGAGAGAGAGAGAGAGAGAGAGAGAGAGATAGAGGGGCAGAGAGCGAGTTAGAACTAAGGTACTAAAGTCACCATTGGTTTCAAAAAATTGTGTGAGGAGAATCCATAGTGTGTACTGTGGCTAGATAAAAAATGGCAACAGTCTTTTTTATTTTGTAGACATGAATTTCTTGCTGGCTCTGGCGTTCGGATCCGGGTGGGATCTTCCGCATGGCAAGTGACTGGCTTACCACTGAGCTAATCGTGCGCTTCCTCACTGAACAATTGAACATAGTAGCACAAAATGTTTAAATACCTTTTTGTTTATATCAAAATAGTATAAAACATAATAAAGACTGCAAAAGTTTATTAATTTTACAAAATAATATCTTGTTTTTTTTTTCAAGATTTCTATTAAGAGTTGGCAATCGGTAAATATTAGTCTTGTTTATGATAGAAAAACTTGTTTATGATAGAAGAACCTACCTACATATTTACCTGGCTTCATTTCATAAACTCTATTTTCATTAGGAAAATTCGCTAGTTTTTTTTTTCTCTCGTAAGAAAGCATAAGAAAAACCATCCTTACATTATCAAGGCAGTCTCTCAGGGGCTTACATGAATAATAATTATGCGTATTGTGATACACATAGTATCTGATATAACTCCATTTACAGATGGTATTGCCCCCAAAAAACCATAAGTTGTTGGTGTTACAACAGGTCAGATACAGGTATGAATAAAATATTCCATCAGATTTTTTTCATAATTAAAATGATATTGACCGCCGAAAACTGAACCTCGGTCATGCGACTAACACTCTTAGCACTACCACAGTTAGCTAACACCACTGACAATCTGAAGAGCACGAAAATTATCATTTGAATTTTCCTAAACTGGCTGATGAAGGCATGTGAAACCGCGGTATTCAAAAAAAGCAATGTAAGCAATTTTTGTAAACAATACAAGACGCCCTTACACAGTCTACAGCTAGAAAACTCTTAGGATTTTTGAAGAGTTTTTGGCAAACATCTAATATTTTCTCCCAGAAGATCACGTGATAAAAAATCGTAAAATTATTTTTTAGCATCCTTGGGGCGGGCGCCAACTTTTATCAAACTTGCCCGTGTCTGTACCAAAATTTGTTCGGACAAATGTCAAGTGTTTTATTTAGTAAAAAAGTTTTTGCGTGTGTTTTTTTCTGTTCAGGTGTAAAAAAATATGACAAACCAAACCGTAAAAAACAAAGTAGTGTAACTAGAAACATCGAAATTTTGTTGGCTTTCTGCAGAATTGTTCAGAATCAACTCATCTTAAACAGGAAAAAAGTACTGACCTGAAGAATAAGCCAAAGTCGGACTTTTTCGGAAAGTTGCAAAAAATCACTTTGTGCAGTTACGAAGGCGAATTCGAAAAAACGGATTGCAGATCCGGGCTGGAAATGTCGTCAGTAATCTACCATTAACGGGTGTAAACGTTTTTTTGGTCCACCCTGTATTTACGGAAAGAGTTCTTCAATATAAGTGTTTTCTTTTAATTACGGTTTAACGTTGCTTTCAACCGCATAGTCATGACGGGGGTGTTACCTGTTATTTGCAGGAAATTCACAAACCTGCTACCCACATTGACCTCACCGAAACTGGGTTGGGCCGGAGTGCCAGCACAACGAAGTCTTCACCTCGCTGGACGTTGTTTAACTTCGGTGATCCTGCGAGATCCGCTATCAACGCTGGTTATCCATTGGTTTGAATCCCATCCAATGCATGATTTTTTGTTGATTTTATTTGAATTAATGACCATGTAATAATAGCACTCTGAGGGTTAGGTGGTAGAAAACGCTTTCAGCATTAACCTCACCTTATTTTGCTTTTTTGTCGAACTATTTCTTTTTCTGAATAAAGTGAGTT
This sequence comes from Bactericera cockerelli, assembly GCA_024516035.1. Taxonomy (NCBI): domain Eukaryota; kingdom Metazoa; phylum Arthropoda; class Insecta; order Hemiptera; family Triozidae; genus Bactericera; species Bactericera cockerelli. The sequence continues at coordinate 6,768,219 of CM044960.1, read as the reverse complement.
ATTTATTTGTTCGTTAATTCAGGCGTTTTCAATTAAAGCTATTCAAACGAACCAGTTTTAACCCATTGCCTACCATGGGTAGCACATTTGCAAGACACTGGTATTGCCTGGGGTACCGAGGTTGCATATATGCTAGACACGTTTGAACCTTCTTGGGTACCATGTATAGGATATATGCAAGACAATTTGTCTAGCACATATGCTGTACACGGTCCCTAGTGACAAGGAAATATGTATGTCTTACCTGTTGCAGCGTGGATTTACCCACAGGGGCTGCCCCACACCTGATGACTTGAAGACTGGATAGATCGTACTGGTCCACCAGGGGACTCTTAGCCAGGAACACAAGCAGGGGTGGCACAGCAGGCAAGAGAGTTATCTGAATTGTGAAATCAACAATTTCATAATTATTATAACCGACCTCAGTAGCTTGATCGATAAGGCGGCGGACTTGTAATTTGGAGGTTTAGTAAAGCGAGTTTGAGTAGTTGTGACATCACGAAAGTGATTAACACAAATATGATAACTTTTTTTTTATTTTAAACAACTTCAAGACTTGTCTGCTTTTGAGAGCTAGACAAGCAGTTACAGATGCAATTATTTACTGTGTGATAATTTACATAATACACAGGTATTATTTATTATTATTTTCTTTTCCTCTAAACCATAATCATGTGATCTTTCTCTATCTTATAAAGTCTTATTTTCAATTAACCTTTCCTTTAAGTATTCTTAATATTGACCATTGAATACTTTATGTATTTATGTACAAATAAAACACATTACTATTACTTTGACTTTTAATATAGGGTTAATATAATAGGCTAAAATTAATATATTTTTTATTCTTTTTTAACTGATAATGACTATTTTGAGCTATACAAGTGGAATGTTGATATCTAGTGTAAACAATAATATCATGCTGACAATGACTTAAAATTTGAAACATTTTTCACAACTTATATGTATAGTTGTACCTTTATTGGGCACACAAGCACAGATAAATTAGGAACCACTTGAACAGAAATCACTTGCAAATATTGTTATTGCTGTAAAATATACATGGGAATTATTATGTTTAGAGCTCACCCTATACTTCTGGATGGAAGACAAGAAGAGGTGTCCGTCAAAGTGTGGCAGCACAACTAGTTTGGTTAGAAGAGTTACGGAGTGCATCATGAGAAGGAGACCATAGCCATGGAAGAACGGAACTAGAGCCATGATCACTTGTTTAATAGCAGGGATGAACCTCTCTGACAGCTTGTAACTGAGAAGAAAGATAAAATGATTATAATATTATCATTTTATGTACAGTCAAAACTGGATATAAGAAAACTTAAGGAAATGGATTTTTTTTCTCAGGAAATAGTAAGATATAAGTACAACGAATTTAATCCTAGCTATTACAATAAATAAAATTGTAGAATCCAAATTTACATCAATTATATATACAGATTTCTCTTATAAAGAGGCTATTGTCCCCTGTACAGTCGAGAATTAGATCTCGAAAGTTTTCTCTTATATCCAAGTTTGTGTACCTATAAGAATATAGTTTTAGAGATATCAAAGGTTACATTATAATATCTCTGTGTTAGACAAAACATTATAATTACTGAAACACACCAATGAAATTTGCATTGCTTAAATAGAGCCCCAACACTGTTCTTCAAGTTACAAGTCCCCTGCCCTAATGATCAAGCTAAGGTTGGTACCTAAATAGAAAGTTTTTTAATTACAGGTTCATTTTTTCCAACTGGGCTACATTCTCAATCAGCGATATACTTTTCTGTGATCTAATGACAGAAATAATATTATATACTCCTAAGTATAAATACTGGTACCTACTACAGCTGTAAACTCTTTTTCATTCACTTCTATAAGTTATTGATTTGTATATTAAGATCTTTTTTGGTTGATATAATAATCAATCTAACAACATTTTTTTATCATCATATCATAGGGTGGCGTCATCGTGAACGATGGTAGCCAGACAGTGGAGGAATCACTCAGCACTTCTACCACTGTCTTTACAAGGAGGCTTATAATTGACAAGGGCCCCCAGAACCAAGCCAATGCTGTCAGTTTTTTTGTTTTTTGTTTTTTTTTTACTTATAAAAAAAATACTTGTCAGGTACCTTAAAATTTCGAGTAGAGTTATCAGGTTGGAATGTGTGAGCATGACACCTTTAGGAAGGCCTGTGGTGCCACTGGAAGTGAGTATGACTGCTACATCATTATTGTAATCTCCAGCTGGAATCTCAAAACTGGATGAATCTCCACTGTAATAGTAAAAACATCTTTCAAATAATAAATTTACAATTCCTACGAGTAATGAAGATATGTATTTTTTTGCTTATGGCTGTAATAAAATCAATGGTAGTAGATACATAAATATGCTTCTCTTTTTTTAACTGATGAGTAAAAATTAAAACAATAATCTTAGGCTAAATATGCATGGCTATAATGTATCACAGTCGGGTTGGGCAATGTGTTGAATAAGTTTAAAAAAAAAAATCCATTTTATTTTCTCACCTGCACTTACATCTATTTCTTGAAGTTTTCTCACCTCTCAAATACAGACTGGTATGAATATATCCGTCGGTTTTCAACAATAGGTTCAAAGTGATCATAGATAATGACTTCACGGACACATGGAAACTTGGAAGACACTGAGAGGACCAGGTGGGATGTGATGGTGGAACAGAATACTGCCAATGGCTGAGCAAGATTGAAAACATGATGCAGCTCACCTGAAGAATGTGATGGAGGAAAATTATTTATGAATTTCTAACCAGAAATGGTCACATTAATAAACAAAATTGAGAACAGAACTTTCCCTCAATAAGACAAAATATGTGTAGCAAATAACTAAATGTGGCTCTGGCAGTCTGGCATTATGATCATGGAGTGAATGTTTCTCCTCAAAATTACTTTTGAACAATCAAAATCCTATAGGAATTCCCTGCAAAGTCACCACACTAAAAAAACAATGATATTAGATTATGAAACCATTTTGGGCCATTCCAATAGTAGGTCAGTACTTATTCTTCTCAGCATTACTTGAAGGTGGAAAATCTTAAACCAATGTCATTAAAATAATTAATACAAATATCAGTCCAATAATGCTGCCCTTGCCATGATTCAAATCCATGACCCTTTGATGAAGAGGCAAACGTTTTGTTTACCTGTTTAGCACTTCATTTAGAATAATTTATTTACCTTCAGAATACTGTGGGTTGATTGTGGACACTGTAATTCCCAATAAAGTTGCTGCTATAAAAAGGACAGGATAATCCAATCTATTTTCACTGCAAATAGAAACAATGTCTCCTCTGCGGTAACCCCTCCTCTGGAGAGCATCAGCAAGTTGAAGACTCTTGGTCAGCAAGTCTTCATAAGTGTATGAGATGTCACTGACACCATCAATCTGTAATTGTTTTGGGATATACAAATTTAATATTTCATTTGTTGAATAAGAAATTTAATGTAAATGAACTCTAATCTGCTTAAAGTATCTATTTTTTTTTTATGCAATTTTTGATGGTCTAGCGGCTCTAGCGAGACTTTACCACCTGGTATGTACCTACCAGGTAAATTTATGGCTGCTGCTGCAAAGATAAAATAACTATGAGAGAGTGATAGCTAGAAGACCTAGGTGGTTAGCAGGCCTGATTGGATAAAAGGAAGCAATCCCAATTTGAATAATCTCAGACCGATCTGTCCCAATAGTGGCCGTACATGACAAGTTATCCTCCCATTGGGAATTTTTTCTACATAATAATGTCTTGGTCTAACTGCTGGAGTATTGGGACTCATTGGTCCTAACTGTAATTGACATTAAGGAATGATTCTTAGGAAACAAGAAAATAACTAAAAAATACACTTTTGTGAATGGTTGTTTTTACATTTTAGAACATGATAGAAAGTGAAGAATACCTCATTTCTACAGAAATGGCAGTATGAAGCTTGCCATTCTAACTATTAGACATTTACCAAAACTAAGCATACTTAAAATAACACTTACAAGAGCAACATTTCTTCCATGTTGTTTCAGCATGTTACACAAATAAGCCCCAAGGGACATATTTTTAAAGAATTGGGGGATCGGGGGCAGTGGCTCCCCATATATAACATTAGCTTCATCACCCATTTTTATGAAATCACCTAAAGCACTGAATGTGAAAAATTCTGAAAAGAGTAATTAATAAACTACAGCCCAGTTATCTCATCGAAAGAAAATGCATTATCACTGTTCACTTCAATTTGGCTGTACCAATTCTCTTGTAGTTTTAGTTATCAGGATGTCTCACTGTGACTGTTCAGTTCTACATAATTATGAACCGGTTTTATCGAGGTACATAGTGTAAAAAATAGTACAGTGACAGTGAACAGGTGATTAAGGTGATATAACTTTTTATTATTATTTTTTTATGACTATTTGCTGATAGAGCTTCAATACTTCAATAGAGAAAGAGATTATAAGGGAATTCAAATTCATCAAAAAGACATAAATTCGACCAATTTTATTTAAAAAAAAAAAAAAATGATTTTTTAAAATTCTTATCAATTTTATCAAAAAAAATGTCAACAATTGTGGAACTGGAACGCGCTCTGTTAGTGACTTCAAGTACTATTCCCCTTACGATCTCGAGGCTGCGTTTGTGTCTCGGGTCCAACCGCAGACCACTTTTTCAAAATTGTATTTTCGATGGACTGAAAAGTGGCCGTCGCTAATAAACTATGAGTGGAGTAAAACGTTTTTTTTAAGCCTCTGTGAACATTAGTCGAGATTTTTAGTATTTTTTTTGATTCCCAATTTTGTCCTTTACTTTAGTCTTAAGCCGCAGACGCGAGACTGGACTACCCGGCTGTAAATTTGGATCCAAGGAACGACATCCACACTGCCGTGACGCAATCGTTGCAATTAACAAAGTAGGATTACCTCTTTAGCAGCTTAATATACATGGTTTACATGGAAAACTCTTGTATTATTTTGTTAATGAAATATACATCATCGATCATGGAACACATGGAGGTAAATTTTCGGGAGGAAAGAAGTAACAGACTTCCTGACTTCAATCGACTTCGACTACTAGCGCTAGCTTCGCAAAGCGGAGAAGTTATGCACTCTCAATTGTGACGTAGTTGGAGAAAAGAAAATCAAAACAAAAATTGAACTTTTGAATTTTCACTCAAGGATTTAGATAAGTGTTTTCCCGAGAGACAATTGTGAGCTAATAGCATAGGATGGGTAATTTGAGTATTATAATCGAATAAATTCTAATCAGTCAGATTGTTATCATCCAGCTTTCACTCAAGAATCTAACAAGGTATCCTAGCTATCAAAATGGTGGAAGATAATAATTGTGCATCTCTTCCAGCTATCCAGGCACTGCAGCCAGAGGTGAGAGTCCTGTGTAATATTCTGGTTAAAACTTTTTACATAAGTCGGTAATTCCAGTAATATTTTGTTTGAAAACATGTATATTTTATGAAATGGCCCACTGATAAGTTTCAGCTGTATTCAAGTTATATTCTAAAAAGAATCATGTTTGTAAAGAGAAATCTTAAATGATCAAAAGAAAAAGAAAAAAAGATGAGTGTTTCACATCCTTTTTCATTTCGTAGCCATGAAACAGCAGCTACTGTAGATGATTGTGGTCAACAGCTACTGTAGATGATTGCCCATCCTGTAGCAATCATCCTTACTAATGGGCAAGAAGTAACTCAATACTTCCCATTTAGGTGCTTGTGTACCAAAGAATATCTCTTACAAACAATAGTGAATGTCTAGTTTACATGACAAGCTAAATAATACAATTTTTGGTCAAGACGAGGTATACTTCACTACTACAAATTCTAATGTGTTGAGGAGTGCATTGTGTAAAAAATCACTTAGGTATTTTTTGGGCCCTATAAACCTTCATTGTAAATTACCTTGTAAACGGGAACATACATATATCAGATACCCACCCTAAACATGGTGTAATTAACTAAAAAATAACATTTTTTAACTTTGATTTCTGATAATGTTGATTTTCTCAATGTTGATTCAACTCTGAAAACTTTTTCATTATCTGTTACAGGTTAAAAGATAATTGACATTAAAGCTTTTTTTTTTACATTTTGCTAAAACATATTAGAAAGTGAAATATTCTTCATTTTGGCTGAAAATTGCAGTATTTGTGCTTATCACTCTTATGATCTCAAAATTACTCCAACTCACAGTAACTAAACCTGGGATTACCACTGACATCCAGGTTATAAGTCCACCACCTTATTAATCAAGCTACTGAGGTTGGTTTGTTGGGATGAATAATACATTTCATTCACAATAAAATCATAAATTCATTCACATTAATATAATACTATTGTAATATTTTACAGGCAAATACTACAATGTCAGTAACAGGTCCTCCTCCTGGCCCTCTGGTTACATCCTGCTCCAATTCCACAACTCACGTCACCTCAGAGTTTTCAACACCATTTGTCAATACACAGACCATCCCGGCAGCTGCTGCTGGCATGACCCTAACACAAGTGGTATCCTCACCCCCTCCTTCTCAGACAATAGAGATTCCTCACCCCCAGGATGGGGCGTATGGTGGTTTCATGGTGGTTCTACCTCCACCTCCAACTTCACATCCCCATGGCGGTGAAATGACCGAGTATCAGCGAGCACAGCTCCAGAAGCACCAGCAGCATTTAATCCTCTATGGACTCACACACACTCATCCCAAGCCATACCCTGGATGTCCTAACTTGCCCCCTGTCAATGTAAGCCCATGTGAAACCTTCTTTACAGGTCAATTTAGGTACTTACATTTGATACACCTATTTAATCTGGCCAAGCATACCTACCAACCTACCTTATTCTGTTCTTATAGTTGCAAATGCCTATGGGGAAATATCAAAGCCATAGCAACAAAAGTGGATTAATGTTGGTTTTAAGTGCAAGCCCATTACTGAGTGAATTGACAAATCCACTTACAATCACAATCAGCAAATTGGACTGTAAAAAATAACTAGAAAGAAGTAGACTTGTTTCATTTAGGTGCATGGAAAGAGGAACCTCTGTACACTTAAAATATAAAGAGGAAATCAAAATGTTTGTACCTAAATCTAAAATATTTCCAAACATTAATCTGGTTATGCCTACTATTCTAATATATATAAAAATAGTTGTGTTCAAAATACATACTTTTTGTGTCCATGTGTTTTATCTTAGTGGTGGAAGGATTGATATGAAAATATAACCCCTTGGACATCCAGAAGCAATGTTCTGAGCTCCTTCTATGCCCTGTGCAGTGTAGGTGTAGTATTTTGTGTTGTTTTCCAATCAATTTTGATAGAGAACAAGTCTAGATTATGCACCTAAAAGTATTAGTGAAATGATAGAGACCAATTATAATGATAGAGATATTATAATATTTATTTGAAAATCCTATAAATACAACATTTGGCCATCACATGTCCTACCTATTACAATAAAACATTACGTAAGAAAAACAAACAAATGATTATTTTAGAAAATGAAAAATAGTCATCTGTTTGCAAAAGAAAAAATATTTTACTGTTGTGTAAAATGCAGGGACAAAAAAGAATTTAAGAATGAACCCTTATGTTTACCTAATAATCATTCACAGGTAACCTACCTTTATTGAAAAATCTCTCTAAATAATTGTAAAAAAAAACAACAAATTACTTCATTTGAAATGACCTTGATGTTAGAGATATTGTAAAAAAAACTGTCATACCCACCTCAGGTTCTCAATGATGACATTGCACCACCCAAAGTGGACATCAACGCTCCCCCAGCATACGAGTCCGTAGCGAGTCCCCCCACCTACGAGGATGTGCAGCGGGAGAAGCATTACGAGCAGCACTACCTGAACGGAGGCACGCCCTCGCCCTTACCCCCCCAGGCGGGGGCGGGGCGTAATGGGCGCCCCATGGCGTTCCTGGCGACCATCGAGGGCGAGAATGGGCGGGACGCGGAGTCCGACGCTCTCTTGGGAACAGACTTCATGTTCATTACTGCTTTCATCGGTAAGTGAGATATTGTCATTATTTAAAATAATTACTATTATACAGAAAAAGAAGAAAACAGTATTTGGTAGTAAAAACGGTATTAAAATCGTATCAGAGCTATAATTCATAATTATTAATATTAAAAATAAAAATAATTACTAATATGCACTAAGAAGAAGAAAACAGTATTTGGTAGTAAAAACGGTTTTAAAGTCGTATCAGAGCTTTAAATTTTATTTAAGGAATGAATTTACAAGGCAAGTGCTGGACGGGTCAATAATATCTTAACAGTTCTTCCAGGGGTAGGGGAAAGAATTGCTCCTCATTTAATTCACATGTCGCCTCCACATAAGATCATCAGCGTCGCCAAGTGTAAATAATAAAAAAATAGCTTTTTCTTTTTAATTTTTTTTTCTTCTAAAAAAATATCAAATTAAATATCAATCTTCTATCACGTGTGATATTATCTTCTTCTTTACACTGCTCACTCTTGTTACCACAGAAACTATTTGTGTTACACAGTGAAAAGTGTGCTAGCTTTCCTATTAATTATCAAAAAACATTTTTTAGGTCAATTCTAAAGTTTTGAATCTTAAACTCTATATGTTTAACAAATTTAATCTCATTAAGATAAGATTTCAAAGTTAGATGGCTACAGCAAACAATTTAAAAATGGTGTAAGAAAATGAAAAGGAATGAATGAATGATGGAAAAGAGAAAATCCAACATTGTGGAGGAGGAGAATACGATACCCTAACCGACATGACGGAATTTGACTGTTGCAAAAATGGCGACCGCGAAAAGAGCAATCCAAGCGAACGAAGACACGAATCCCATCAACAGGTCGCCGCCATTGCGGAACTGCACGCTCCGTATGGCCTCGATGGGATACGTGAGAGGAAACATGTAGCCGAGCGGCCGAATGTACTTGGACATCTTCTCGAGTGGCCACACCACGCCGCACATGTGAATCACAGGGTAGTAGAGGCCGAGGTTGATGAAGTTCACTTCCGTGATGCTTCGGGAGAACACCGAGCAGAGGAAACCGAATAGTTCGCCCGTGATGGCTTGCAAGAACACCATGACGAAAATGATGAGTAGCGACCCGTGGCATGGTACTGCGTAGACAAAGTAGACGACCACTATGACCAGCGCGGACTGGACAAACGCCAGGACGCTGTTGACGAGTAAGTGAGACGTGACTATCTCCAGTGTGGTGACCCCTAGGACAGAGTGGCGCTCCCAGAGGCCTGTGTTGCGCTCCAGAATCACCGACCCCGAGGTGAGACCCGACTGCAGGAAGAAGGTCATGGCTATCATGACCCCGGGGGCCACAAAGTTGACGTCGTTCTCCTGTTCCCCGCGGCCCAAGGTCACCGGCATCTTGAAGTAGCGCCCGTCTGTCTCCGGTGAGAGGAGACGGCGGTACTTCTCCGTGGCCCGCTGCTGCACTTTGAGCAGCTCTTGTTGGACGCGCAAACCTGGGAACACAAAGGGGACATTTTTTTTTATTTTCTTTATTAAGAACATAACATTGTTTACAAAAATTACAATTGAAAACAACAGAGAGATACAGTTTTATTATAAAACGTTGCTGCCCACATATCTGAAGGTTGCTTAAAAACACAGCATATCAATCAATACATTAGAGTACATCTTTTTTTTATATACATATTTTCTTATTCTTTCTTAATGAATTTTCTATTTTCTTTCTTCAAGAGTTGGAATAGATATGAAAATTTACTATTTTAACACTGTCACAAATAATAGTTTGTGACAGTATTTTTAGTAAATTTTTAGGAAGGTTGAACTTGTCAAAGAAATTTAAAACATTTTTGGATATTGTTCCACGACTTCCAAACCAGAGTCCCAAAACTTGAAAGATTTACTTATAAATAGTTTTACAAGTTATCAAAATATAGAGGGTACCTAATGCATACTCGTATATTATTAAGAGGTGCATATTCTTCCATATGAGTAACAAAATACATATCTGAAGGAATTTAACCGATACACTTAAAGCAATAATAACTTGTTCTCCTCTAGTACTCCATTTTGTAAATGTATACTTTTATTTTAATACTGCCCGATTAGGACTAAGGAGTCCCATTATTCGACCAGTAAGCCCAAGACAATGTCACAAAAGATCTATCTAAGGTCGCAGTGACAAAGAGCTTTCGTAGTCGATAGCCCTACCTTTACCAATACCAAGCCCAAGACATATTATTATGTATACAAAGGATAACTTTTCATGTCCCGGCTCGGTTTGGAACCCGCAACCTCTCGGCAGTCAGACGCCTTGACCACTGAGCTACGGGTCAGTCATATCGACACTTGTGTCCACAACAGTCCTATCTCACCTGCGGGTTTGTCCGTCATATCAAGTCCAACATACACTGGACTGACGGGAGCAATCATTGAGGAGATGCCCCCTCTGAATTTTCGCTCCAAGCTGGGCGTATAGTTCTTGTATATGAGGAAGTAGCCCCGGTATTTCCCGCCCTCCACTGCCCGACGGACCTGCTCTGGGTCCTGAAAGCAAATGTCAAATTATTGAGAATGTCTGTCTGGTGGACGTTCAATAGGGAAAAGACTAGTGTCTCGCTAGACAGCTGTAAACATAATAATAATAATATAGCCTTATTTATACTGCCCGATTAGGACTCTTAAAGTCCCATTATTCCAGCAGTAAGCCCAAGACATATTATTATGTGGTAAACATCCCAGATGGGAGGATAACTTGTCATGTCCCGGCTGGGTTTCGAACCCGCGACCTCTGGAATCTTTGGATTCACAGAGTGCCGCCTTTACCACTGAGCTACCAGGACAGGCTAGCCGTCTAGCCGAAACAATAGAACAAACTAGCCGACCCTAACAAACCAGGCTAGCTTGTAGTTTCCCATGGGTTTAATGGCTTATAAAGAAAGCCCACGTTCTCACGAACGATGGTTGATCGCAGTGTCGCACATAGAAATATGTAGTTCAGAACGAGTCAACTATTCAATATTGCCCGGTTAGGACTATTGAGTCCAATTATTCCACCAGTTAACCCAAGACATATTGTTCTGTGGTAAATATCGCAAATGGGAGCATAACTTGTCCTGTTTCGGCTGTCTTTTGAACCCATGACCCCTGGACCACCAGACCGACAGACGCCTTGACCACTGAGCTACCATGACTGACCACATAATATGGGCTAGGACAAGCTTTGAATATTTTGTGTTCGCAAATTTGAAGAATTTTGAAGACCAAAATGTTGAATAGACATAACTTTATGAAACTATTAAGAATTATACTACTTTGCAAAAAACCCATATTTATGTATACTGTGTCAGATGTGGCAACTCGTTATAGAGCAGTTTGTTAAACAACTTTAATTGTTTCGCTTTTACTACCTCTGTTAGAGTCAATGAAAAAATTGGCATAGATCATGCTAATTACTGCTGCAACCTCAATAGTTGTTGGCAGCCCTCTTTTGAACTAAAGAACAATGACATTATTTATTTTAAAGCACTGTAAATTCCTGTTTATACACTTTACCTGGAAATAGTCAAGCTGGAAATCATCGTTACCCATCTCTTGTAAAGTGTTCAGGAACACGCAACTTAGCAGAACCTGAAAGAAAAACCAATAAATCACCAACTAAAATCTCCGATAGGTATACATTATACAATATATTGCATTAGATCCATTTTTGTCCTTGGTTCTATGCTTGGCTATCAAATTGAGTGAGATCTTTCGTAAGAACAATTGACAAGCTCCTTGTAAATAAGTTGCAAATAGTACTGCTTACCACTAGTTATCATATTTGTATCATCCACTTTCGTGATATTACTTTACTAAATCTACGCTGAAACCGGAACTTGAACCACCGATCACAAATTTAGTGGCTAGTGCAGAATAATAGGACTTTTTCGTATCTTTCGTATCCCAATATCTTATTTTTGCCTATAATTCCGCCACCGGTCGCTGCTCACATTAAAGCAGCTACTCATTTTTCTTCACAGGTATGAGTGGACCCCGTACATCCAAGTTCTGGGCTTAATAGCTTTATTAATTTCTGCTTTGCCCTTGTTAGACTGTCTATTATTATTATTATTTTCAAGTACACAGCAGAAAAAATCAATGCCTAGCGCGCTAACTCACTCGACCACGGTGACTACTTATTATTATTATTTTTTTAATTTTACTTAATGCTCTGCAAACAAGAGCAATTACTAAGTACAATGTCTAAAACTATTGTCTAAAACTATATATAATTAATATAATTCAACCAGGTGGCTGATGCAACAACAACTTACTCTGTCACTACCACCTTGATTTCTCCGTTCAATATCTTGGCAGGTCAGGTTAGGTAGTGCCAAGCCGCCTCTTTTTTCGACCAGGTCACTGATTCTGTCCTCGTGATATCCAATCATCTTCGAGTTGTTCAGACGGCCCGAGACTATTGCTCGTTTGGACTTTGCTGTCGATCTTGTGAAACATTTGATGGGGAAAAAATAAAAAATTGACGAATTAAAAAAATACTCGTATGTATAACAAAGAAAAACCCTCATGATTTCCTATGCTGCCCTGTGACTGGTTGAAACTCCGACTTGACGGAAAGAGTTTGATGTAATCCTATTTTAAAATTCGGCCGTTGGAGTTCTTTTCCTCATATATTTTTGCACTTTAGGCACCACGAGGACTCAACTTCAATTACTGTAGTACCGCGTATGGTCATTTGGTCATCGGTGGGCCACAATAAATTTTCCCTTGGTACAAAGGGAAAAGACTGTTAAACATTTCATGGGTACCAAAATATTTAGTTCTATTAATCAATGTTGCTTTCATCATCATAGGGTGGCGTCATCGTGAACGATGGTAACCAGACAGTGGAGGAATGACTGAGCACTTCTACCACTGTCTTTACAAGGAGGCTAATAATTGACAAAAGCCCCCAGAACCAAGCCAATGCTGGTCTACTCCCTGTTTATAGTCCCCCAGTCAGACTACGTAGCTTTAATAATGCAAAAAAGAGCTTGGTGCCGAGTGTGTTAAAAATGTAACTTTGAACGCGAAATACACTGATTGACTCATTCTCATACTCTCACTCACTGATTACTTTGTACAGAAGGTAATACCTAGAAATCTGACAGTTTACATAAAACTAGATGTTGTGTTTTGTCTATCGCAAAGCATGGGACAGTAATATTTTTAAGGTGAATTTTGCACAGCCTTTTTTATTTCCTAGCCATGAAACAAAAGCTACTTTAGACGCTTGTGGTCTGTGATACCCATCCCGTTGTATGCCTCTTCTCTGATGGGCGAATAATACTGCCCATTCAGGTGCTTGGTCAACACAAACGCACCAGAATGTGTCCCTTAACAACTTTAATGAAATATTAGTGGGTTCTGGGGTTTATCTTTGGTAAGCGAGTATTCCCATTGAGCTTCTCGCGACCTTACCACTGAGCTAATTCTGTGCTCTTTATATTTTTTTAAACTGAATATTATAGATTTACCTTTTTATTGGATGAAAACTACTATTGAGGTTTGCGACACCTTTTGCACTGACATCATTTGTTGAATTTTTGGTCTGGTATATCTGATCGACCAATATTTCAGACTGAACACCAGAAATAGTGGTGACATCAAGTGGTAATGGGCCAGTAGCATTCCCTGACACAGTGGATAATACTCCGGAGGATGTGTCCGCTTGTATTGATCTCATGAGATTTCTCATCCCATCTGACATGGTTTCTTGGTTCGCTTTCATTTCAATGGTGCCACCAGCTGAAGTTACTTCCTGGTCTACTGTGTTGTTTGGATTACTATTTGGTGTTGAAAATTCTTCAGAGAACCTTTGTGTTTGCTTTGAAATCTGACTTGTTGTTCTTTTTGCATCCATATCATCTTCTGCTTTTGCCGCAGCATCATCCCTTTTTACCTCTAGAGAGTCGGTTAAATTTACTTTCTCGTTAATTATTGATTCCTGGGTTACCTTGTCTGATCCCTGGGTGGTACCATTTTCATGGCTTCTTATTGACATGCCTTCGAAAGTGGAGCCATAGATTTCATTTGTGTTTCCTCTGTGTGCTTCTATTATACCAGGATCTGATGTATTTCTTGGTAAGTTACCGGATCGTAAGCTGTTTTGTCGTCCGCCGGCGTAATTTTCAAGGTCCTCATTGAAGACGGCGAATCTACTCTGCGGCATCTCACCTGAAATTCAAGATAATAGGAAGTGGCGTCAATTTTTTTTCGAAAGAAATTGTAAAAGGTTTCATACAAGCAACTCTTTTTTTTTCTTCTTTTTTGGATCGCTGTGAGAAACAACGACAGTAAATAATAGTGAAGTGATGATAAATCTCTTACATAATATACGGGGTGTCTCATTTTAAGGGAACCAGCGCGATTACTCGGCCCCTGTTGGAAATACAAAAAATCTATTCCGAGATGATTTTCATAGCTGAAAAGGGGACATGTAATGATGACCTTTGCAGATCTGTCAAAGTTATTTCAAGGTCAACTTTAAAATCTTAAATGGATCGACCTGAATTTTATTGCATATTCAGATTTTTCATGGAAATTTGACTTTTACATTGAACTATTTACATGAAATTATCACTTTAAAAAATATCATATAGCGAGAAAGAGTGCCGCAATGATAACGAATCTCTTACCTATAGCGAGCCACAATGATAATAAATCGCTTACTTATAGCGAGGAACAGCGCCGCAATGATAGCAAATTTCTTACCAATAGCAAGGAACAGCGCCGCAATGATAACGAATCTCTTACCAATAGCGAGGAACAGCGCCACAATGATAACGAATCTCTTACCATTAGCGAGGAACAGCGCCGCAATGATAGCAAATTTCTTACCAATAGCAAGGAACAGCGCCGCAATGATAACGAATCTCTTACCAATAGCGATGAAGAGCGCCGCATTGATAACGAATCTCTTACCTATAGCGATGAATAGCGCCGCAATGATAACAAATCTCTTACCTATAGCGATGAAGAGCGCCGCAATGATAACGAATCTCTTACCTATAGCGATGAATAGCGCCGCAATGATAACGAATCTCTTACCTATAGCGAGGAACAGCGCCGCAATGATAACGAATCTCTTACTTATAGCGAAGAACAGCGCCGCAATGATAACGAATCTCTTACCTATAGCGATGAAGAGCGCCGCAATGATAATGAATCTCTTATCTATTATTATTTAACACTTTATTGGTTAACTACATGATACATTCAACAAACATGAAATTACATGAAAAAAAGAACACAAATGAATATGTAGTGAACCAAGGGGCGAGGTTAAAGCCTGTGGCTTTCTCTTCCACCGAACACCATAGGATATAAAAAAATGAAATAAACAATAAAAAAAATTATATTTATATACTAAAAAATAAATGTAGAAACAAAAGTTAACAAAAAAAAAGAGAAAAGAAAAATAGCGTGCCGCAATGATAACAAATCTCTTACCTATAGCGATGAAGAGCGCCGCATTGATAACGAATCTCTTACCAATAGCGATGAAGAGCGCCGCAATGATGATGAGAGGGAACACGAGGGAGAACGCGGCGGCTGTGGTATTCTGTATGAGGTTCTGTACCTATAGCGAGCCGCAATGATAATAAATCTCTTACCTATAGCGATGAAGAGCGCCGCAATGATAACGAATCTCTTACCTATAGCGATGAAGAGCGCCGCAATGATGATGAGAGGGAACACGAGGGAGAACGCGGCGGCTGTGGGATTCTGTATGAGGCGCACCATGTTCTTGTGGCACGTGTTGTAGAAGCGCAGCTTCAGGTAGTTGTCGGGTCGTGTGTCGGTCGCTGCGAACACGGTGGATCTGGCTGGGGAATTCTGGAATTTTTTTTTATTTATTTAATACATGACAAGTAAATGGTTCAAATATATATAACAATGACAGTTTACATAATTCATAATATTTTTAATTGAACTTATGCTAGTTTCTTTTGGCTGTAGTCATCTCACACTAAGGGCCACACCTATGAAGTATGGTCCTTGTGTCGTGGGATGCAGGGAATCAAAGGGCGTAAACCCCGTCAGTTAGCTTCTTTTTCCTCTACTCTGTCTTTTCCCGAACCTATTAAACATGTTGGATCAAGTTTTATTTACAAATGACATAGAATATACAGGGCATCCATAAAGTCTCATCCAGGCCTGGGTTTCTCGAAAACGACTTAAAATATCAAAAAACGCAAAAACCCGTATTCCTTTATTTTTAAGGGGATTAATTTTCAGCCAAATTTTTTTTGCCTACACGGCCCCAGTCAGGCTGGGCATGGATAAACTTTAAAATCCTAAATAGAATGGTATGTCTTGTGGCATATTGTTTTAAAGGTCTTAATGAGAGAAGTTCATTACAACAAATTTCAGTGAGGTACGACTTACCGTTCTTGAGATACAGGGTCGGACGTCCTGCGTAATATCCATATATTTTGACCTATAACTTGTTAACTTGTATGATGAAAAAAAAAAAAATACAAAAATACTTCCGATTTGTAAAATTAGAAATTTCTCGGAAATAAAAATATGGATGAAAATTAGCACTTACGTGCATACTCTCCGCCTCCTCTTCCTCGGGCTCGGGCGGACTCAGGAACACCGGCACCTCACTCCGGGTGCCGTCCTGCTCGTGGCTCAGCAACACCACCGCCTCCTCCAGGCTCCGGTGGCGGCGCATGAGCCGGGCGGGCGGCTCCTCCGCGATCATGTGGGCGTTGCGAAGAATGCCGAGCATGTCCGCCCCGCCCGCCTCCTCGATGTAGTGGGTGGTGATGATGACCGTGGATCGCTTCTCTGATGTGGGACAGAGGAACATGGTTTGGGAAAGTTAAAGGGTTTAAAAAGTAATAATAATAATAGTATGGCTGCAATTTTCAAATTTCCTCTCAAAATTCTTCAAATATTTTCAAAAATTCAAACTTAGTTTAGAATTTATTCATGTCAACCTTTTTGGTTTATTTTAGTGTTAACTTAGTGTTTTTAATTAAGATACCTACACAAAACAACTAAGAAGTACAATTTCAATGATCTCAAGAAGAATGTTGGACAAGGAAGATACCGATGATGCATTGTTACTTTTCCAGAAAGAATTGCAGAACATTGTTCTAAAATAAGTAATAAAAAAGGCAATTAGAATGCGAAATAAATGTCTAAGAATTGTAAATATCCCGATTAGTTCCATTATTATGTACTTGAAATCAGCTGTGTGGTAATATAGCCGCTTGCCATATGAAAGGTCCTGAGTTCGGTAGCCAGAGCCGACAAAAAATATTATATTACTTTCCTTTGTAATGTTATCATATTTGTGTTAATCACGAACGTGATATCATAACTACTGAAACTCGCTTTACTAAATCCACGCTCAAACTGGGACTTGAACCACCGACCTCCAGGCCCGCCTCTTTATCGATCAATCTACTGAGGTCAGTTCTTACTTTCCTTTGTATAGGACATTTTTTTTTTTTTTTTTTTTAACAAGATTTGTGCTTTATTTTTGTACAATATTTTGTACAATCATTTCATTACAAAATTTTGAATAACAATAACATAATAAATATATAAGTACTTAAAATGAATCAAAAAAATAATTATGAGTTTGCACTTATACTTTTTTTGTAATTTGTAATTTATTTGCATTAATAATTGTACATACATAATAGGTAACGTCTGGTAACATACATATATTTAATGCGACTACCCCACACTAAGGGGATGCAGTCCTCTTGTTTTGTGGGGTAGTTTCATTTCTTAAAATAGTTTTTTTTTAAGTCTAACTCATAGTAGGTAAACAATGTACAAAAAAAAAAAAAAAAAAAAATGGTACTATCACACTAAGGTACCTGGGGAACCAGGCACCTTGTTTTGTGATAGTAGAAAAAAAAAAAAAAAAAAATTAAAAGAAAATGTACGGACTCACCCACGCGAGTGATCCGCTTCAGATAGGTCCAGATCACCTCCCGGGTCTTGGGTTCGAGCCCCGCCGTGGGCTCATCCAGAATGAGCAGGGCGGGCTCGTGTATGAGGGCGCACACCAGCGACACCTTCCGCCTGTCACCCCCACTCAGGGTCTTCAGGCGCAGCCCAGGCTTGGGGAGACCCACGAGTTCTTCGAAGAACTTGTACTTCGCATCTACCTGTTGAGTTTCATCATCATAGGGTAGTGTCATCGTGAACGATGGTAGCCAGACAGTGGAGGAATGACTCAGCACTTCTACCACTGTCTTTACAAGGAGGCTAATAATTGACAAGGGCCCCCAGAACCAAGCCAATGCTGGTCTACTCCCTGTTTATAGTCCCCCAGCCAGACTGCTGGTCTACTCCCTGTTTATTTTTATTATTATTATAGTATGCTTTATTAGGAGGACAGAGTACAATGGTAACAGTATAAAATTAAGAAAAAACAAACAAATGACAAAATAAATAAGTAAAAACGAAAAAAACAATAATGTCCTACCTATAGGGCGGGGTGGGTTATTGCCTGTGGCAATCTCTTTGATATGCGAAAAGCAGATCACTGAGGCGTGTCGCGGCCCGAACCGGATCGCTCAAAAGATCCAGTTCAGGGAACCGGATCGGTACCGTGGATTCGTTCTCTCAATTTCAGAGCACAGTGAGGTCCCTTGACTCAATTTTAGTTATTTCGTCGGGATCTGGTGGTGCGTAATTCATGATAGGGGTTGATAAATTTATATTTATCAACCCCTATCATGTTAAATTAAAATTTATTTATATTTATCAACCCCTGTCATGATAAATTTATATTTATCAATTACATCGTCAAGGTTTTTTTTTTATCGTTTCGGTCGACTAAGGACCACGGCGTCAAGTAATATTTAACAGTCCCACAGCTGTATAGTTTAGCTGCGATTTCGATTTTTTTTCTTCATATTTCTTGACGTTTCATAACCTCCTGAGCAACTTTGGTTTTGTGTCTGTCGGTCGTCGGTTAGATACATTCCTTGTAACGCGCAAATCTCAGATTTTGACGAACACAATACTTCCAAATTGCTCCGACAAAACTAAACACATCAAACTTCGAATTTCTAATATTGTGCACTGGTAGTCAAGTGGTTAACGCGCTAGTCTGGTAATCCAGGTAGCGTAGGGATCCGTTGGTTCGAATCCCACCCATGCAGTGCACGGATTTTTCCTCATTAATTTGAGTTTGTGACCACATAATAATAAGACTCTGAGGGTTAGGTGGTAGAAAATGCTTTGAGCATTAAGCTCGCCTGGTGGTTACCTTCCACTAAAGAGTATTATTATTATTAGAAATTATCGGAACCGATTCCGATTTCTAATATTAGAAATTATCCGAACCGATTCCGATTTCTAATATTAGAAATTATCGGAACCGATTCCCCCGTACCTGAGATTTGGTTTTTCCGGCGAGACCCCCGAAGTAGCGCACCGAGCCCCTCACTGTATGCTCAGGCAGCAGACTGACGTCCTGCGGCATGTAGCCCACCTGGAAGTGAGGGACATGAGGGAGGGGTGAGGGGCCAAATTAAAAAACAGAATAAATTTGTCTTACTAAATCGGAGTTTCCCTCCCTCAAATCGGAGTTTCAACCAATCAGAAGGCACTATAGTCCGACTTGAGAGACAGTCTCTGGCTTATCTTAAAGTTGATCCTGTTTTATAATTTGGCACTGTATGCAGCAAGTATGCTTTCGGCTCTTCCCTCAGTTGAGTTTGTAGAAGTCTACGATCTGTAATTTTATTATCGTTCTATTTACTTTTAACACAAATGTATTTGGCACTAAGGGTTGGGTGGAAGAAATTAACACGCGCTTTGATTGGGTCATTATTCAAGGTTATACTAGAATGACCTTGAAATGGAACAACCTTTAACTAAAATGACCTTGAAACGGAACAACCTTGAACTAGATTGACCTTGATTTAGAATGACCATGAAGTTAAACGACCTTGACCATGAAATTGAACGACCTTGAAATGGATAGTAACCTGGTAGCCAGGAACTCCGCTGTCAGAGGTGTTGGGTGTGCCGCCCAGGATCCAGACCTCCCCATGATCCACGGGTAGCAGACCCAGCAGACACTTGAGTAGCGTGGTCTTGCCACACCCGCTGGCTCCTGAAAAATGGATATGATTTTTTATGAACAATTTTTTTATATTGATTTTTTTTTTTCATATGGATATGATTTTTTGGAAAAATGGATATGATTTTTTATGATATTTTTTTTCACGCAGCAATTTAGAATTTAATGTTTTTATGACATATGCAGAATATATGGGGGACTATAAACAGGGAGTAGACCAGCAGTCTGGCTGGGGGACTATAAACAGGGAGTAGACCAGAAGTCTGGCTGGGGGACTATAAACAGGGAGTACACCAGCATTGGCTTGGTTCTGGGGGCCCTTGTCAATTATTAGCCTCCTTGTAAAGACAGTGGTAGAAGTGCTGAGTCGTCCATCATGATCTTGTCGAACAGCTGTTTCTTGACGGATTTTTATGAAACTTTCACAGAATACTTAGAATCTCATAAGAAAATGATTTCACACCGGCAAAACCACAAATTTACACTTTAAATTACTTTAATTTTGATTATAATATTAACTATATGAAGCTTTATCGTGAATTCTAAAAACAACTTCCGCCAATTTCGTCCTTGGTCTTACCTAGAAGTCCGTAGATAGTATTCTTCTTGACGTGAATGTCGAGATGGTCGAATATTTTGAAAGCCATGGGCCCCTTGTCCAGTGTTTTGTTCAGGTTGATTCCCAGCACGGCGTACCCATCGTCAGTGACCCCTGAGAGGGGTTTACCCACTCTTAGGCCCATTCTCTTTATAGTCCACTGTTGATATAGTCCACAGACTTAGAAAATAAAACACAGGTTTCACTTTATAAAAAAACTTTATGATTTTTTTATTTAAAAAAGGTGCAGTTACGATGTTTTGTGCTATTAATTACTTGAAAGTCCCTTCATTACCTTCTTTCTACGTTAATACCGATAAACTTTATGACAATATTTTTACTTTCATATTTGAAAAGTTAAAAATAACAAAATTTCACCTTGCTCAAGCTAGAATGATTTCAAATGGACGCTAGTTTTGTGTCCCAAAATGTCATAGAAACGAAGAAATATGCGCGTTGGCTGAAAAAGACAGTCAAATTTTCAGGAAGTTGTTCGTTTTTGCAGTTCCAAGTTTGTCTCTGTTATCCTTGAGGGGGTTCTTTTTTTTTCTTCACTAAAGTTTTACACTTCATTATTTTCCTCTCTTCACTAATGTTTTCATGATCTTTATTTTTCTTTCTTTACTAAAGTTTTACTCATCATTTTTTTCCTTTTTTCATTCATGTTTTCCATAACTCCTTGACCCATTTCAGCATCTGTTTGACAAATTCCAAGATTTTTTTTTTGCCAGTGTACCAAAATAATTCCATACAGCCACTTTTTATTTTTGAAATTCAGTGTAAATTGAAAACAGGGTACAATTTTAATAGTTACACATAGGACTTAAAAAGAAATATGAAAAAGCTGAAATACATTACAAAATGAAATTAATAATAATATGTAATACTAATAATAAAATTCCAATATTAGGACTAGCATATCCTTAAGGATACTTTTCCAGTCAGGGACCTCATCAGAGGTCGCAGTGTCGCTCCCCCTGTCTATAAAGGGAGGATTTGGATCATCGAAAGGACCAACATTACACAGTGGAGTTTTGCATACCACGCAGTCCTTGAGTTTCTCTTCATGTTTCGGATAAGATGGATCTTCATAGCAGAGATTGTCTAATGTTTGTATCCGATTCCGAAGAGAAAGAATACCATATCTTGGAAATTCAGTCCGTCCCGTTTTACAAGACCATCTTTGCGCTAACAAAGCGGCGACAGTATGGCTCGGTATATAATTCGTTTCCTTTGAACTCCAAGAGCCTTGGCGTCAAGTGGGTGACCACGTGGCAATAATCACCGTGGTAATCACTGTGGCAATAATCACCGTGGTAATCACTGTGGCAATAATCACCGTGGTAATCACTGTGGCAATAATCACCGTGGTAATCACTGTGGCAATAATCACCGTGGTAATCACTGTGGCAATAATGACCGTGATAATCACTGTGACAAAAGTAGCAGGTCAGTTTTTGACGATAGTACTTCCAGTCGTCACCATCATAATCACCGTGGCAGAGAAGCATCCAATAACAGAGAAGAACCAGAAGTCGCATGTTGAAGATATAAAATCTTTGATTTTCCTTTGGAGTTTCACTGTAATTTTAAATTAATAAAATAGTCTATAAAATGGATATCAATTTACATTTTCACTTTTATATTTTATTACTGGGTTTATTTTTCTTCTTCTTTTTTTTCAGAGGGTAGAAATAGAAGGGCTGTGTTTGGTGTTCATAAATGAGAGTAGACCCAAGATGACCATAAATCAGAGAATTCTTTGAATATTATTTTGGTCATCGATTTTTTTTTATATACAGGGTCATCATTATTATCTAAATTCTGCGCCTTATCGTGACAACCAAACGTCTCTATTAACACTTGGACAACAGGGCATATTTTTAGTGAGTTCTCCCGTGGGTCCAGGGATAATTATTCCGATCCATTCCGTACCGATGCGTGTACCAGTGTACCAGTCCATTTCGTACAGACACGCGTGTACCACCGGCATGGTACACCCGGTCGTATAAGTGTTAGTTCTATCTATCTATTCTTAGATTGTATTGGTGCATCTCAATTTATATGCTCATACACACCAGTCTAAGTGTTAATTGACTTTTTTAATTTCTTGTAGTTAGGTATCATCATATTATTGTGTTAATCACTTTCCTGATGTCACAACTACTCGAACTCGTTTTACTAAATATTTGCTTAACTTGGGACTTGAACCACCGACCTCCGATTACAAGTCCGCCGCCTTATCGATCAAGCTACTGAGGTCGGTCATTTCTTGTGTGGTGCAATAAATATACACGGATTAAAATAGAGAGGTTAGTTGATGACATGGATATTCGGAACTATTACCCGCTGATTAGCGTCAATAAGATCGAAAGAACTGTCCAGGTATGATCTGATATTCATGTACAATTGTACATCTAGTACAACTTCTCACTCTTCTGTTTATACTGATTAAAATAGAGAGGTTAGTTGATGGCATGGATATTCGGAACTATTACTTGCTGATGAGAGTCAATAAGCTCGAAAGAACTGTCCAGGTATGATCTGATATTCATGTACATCTAGTACAACTTCTTTTTTTTTTTCTTCTTTTTTATTTCGTAGCCATGAAACAGGAGCTACTGTAGACGCTTGTGGTCTGTGTTATAGCCTGCCCATCCCGTAGTATGGGCAGGCCTCCCCTCTGATGGGCGAGGTGCTGGGTCCAAACGAGCGCACCGGAAGGTATCCCTTACAAACAACTGTAACCAAATTTTGCATACAATTTTTTGTCGGCGCGGGGGTTCGATCCCTTGACCTTCCGCTTGGCAAGCGAGTGCTTAACCACTGAGCTATTCGTGCGCTCAAATTTAAACTGATTAAACCTTTTCCATGTTATAAACCTTTGTTGTATAATAAACATCTATATAAATTGTTAAAAAAAAAAAATCTTTTCGGTTTCCAGTGGCGTTCCTGTTCAACTGGATCGGGTTCCTGCTGATCATCTGCTTCTGCCACACAGTGGCGGCCAGGTACGGGGCTCTCTCCGGCTTCGGGGTCTCCCTGGCCAAGTGGACCTTCATCGTGAGGACCTCCACGGAGGTGACGTCCCATGAGAACGACTGGCTCTGGTGGCTCATCATGGCGTTCGGTGAGTTTTTTTTTTTTAATTAGTTTTTTTATTACATCTACTCTGATATATTCTTTAAAAAAAAAGATGAGTGTTTCATCATCATCATAGGGTGGCGTCATCGTGAACGATGGTAGCCAGACAGTGGAGGAATGACTTAGCACTTCTACCACTGTCTTTACAAGGAGGCTAATAATTGACCAGGGCCCCCAGAACCAAGCCGATGCTGGTCTACTCCCTGTTTATAGTCCCCCAGCCTCCGTTTTTTTTTATTTCGTAGCCATGAAACAGGAGCTACTGTAGACGCTTGTTGTCTGTGTTGTAGCCTGCTCATCCCGTAGTATGCCACCCCTCTGATGGGCGAGAAGTGACACAATACTCCCAATAATTAGGTGCTGGGTCAACACGAGCGCACCGGAAGGATATATCAGCAATAATGGATGTGTATTTAAATTACCATTAATAATTTTTCCGGTAAACGGGTGTTTATTAATGGAGCAAGTCCTATGTACAAAATGCTATAACAACAATAAAACAATAGAAAATAGAACAAATAGCATTAATCACAGCAATATGGTGTCAAAAATAAATACTCTAATAAGGGTGTGAGCTGTTGGGAAAAAATCCATCTAACTTTTTGTCGCTTTCAAATGCATGGTCAGTCACGACGGGCGTTTTACTACCCTCCGTTCGCTGCAAACGGAGTTAACCTCAGTCAGCCTGAGTTAGGCCGGAAATAGCCATCATAGCGAGGGTTTAAATTTGAATGGTTACCCATCCAAGTCCTATCCTGGCCGCTCGTTGCTTAAATTCAGTGACAGAACGAGAACTGGTCAAACTGGTGTATTTTTTATTTATTTTTTATACAAATAATTGAATTATTGACTTAACTAAAGGTTTTCTTTTGCTCATATGGAGGTTTAATTTTATCATGCACCACCTCAGTGTCTTACTAGTGCTAGTATAAAAACATACGAAACTAACCGAAAAATAGCCAATTCAATTTAACAAGTAATGATACAAGATTATTTTCACTTATTTTTTTATAAATATTTTTATTCCTTTATCTTACAGGGTGTCTCATATGTATCCGCGCATTCCTTCAGTACATCACTATCAAGAGAAGTTGGAACACCCTGTCCGAACAGGCACAGGAGCGTTTCTTCTTCATCTATTAGATCAATTCATCCCGCCCGCTCCACAGTTGTTGGTCCACCCTGTAACCAAACACGCTAGCAGGTGCAATACCTACTTACCATTCCACCTGAACCACCCTGTACCATGAAATGATCATTTCCTCCGGGTGGAGCTGGAGCTTTTGTCACACCCTGTGTATTTATGTTACGCTTTTCCACTTAGTGGCTGTAGTCTCACCCTGTTCATAAAGTCTCACACCATCTCTACTTTTTGTTTGTTCATTGATGGTATTTTATTCTTGTTGTTGTTCTCAGCAACAAGAAACACATGAATCTTATCATTTCACTAGCATTTTGCTATGCAATTGTAAAGTGATATAGAATTTTTTTTGAAAATGTTGGTTTGAAACATTTGAAGTTGATTACTTTGAGAACACGTTTTTTAACTCTTTCTATGGTAGGAGTCCGACAAAGTTAAAAAAAATTCTTAGTACTTAACCTATTTTAATTTTATGTATTTTTTACCAAGGAGTTAAGAGACTTTATAGAACACACGTCACACATAACCGCCTGCTCACTTAGCATACATGCCAGCATAGGCTTTACTTTACTCTAGACATAGATTTTATTTATTTTTAGAACTAGTGACATTATATTTTCATGTTTGTATTTATTTATTTATGTTAAAAAGAGACAAAGAAAATTCAATGAAGTAGTTCAGGAAGACTCATTAAATGTTGTACAAGCAAGCACTTGGTTCTTTTATGTCGTTAGTTGAGAAAAATCTACACCGATTTTTATTTGGTCAATGCATTTTCAAGGCTAAGGAAAAAGAAAAAAAAATCACATCAAAATATTTATTTCCACTCACACAGGTTAAGACTCAGCCAGAGAATCTGAACAATGAAAGCCACATTCGCACTAGAGTCACTGTTCAAAGATTTTTCGGTATCTTGAAGAGACGTTTTCCCATCCTTTCTCTTGGCATTCGTGTTTCTCACGCGATATAAAAACTGATTTTTATATCGTGGCCTATGCCATTCTGTTCAATATTGCAGAATGAATTCACAACATGTAAGTTGAAAGCTTCAAATTGCCACACTGAACACAATACACGGAATTTACGACTTTGATCCTAACTACTTGGGTTTTAATCAACAAACCTGTTCGATAAGACAAGAAACAGTACAATATTTGGTAAAATTTTCAATTCCAATAATAATATTTTATTTTTAAATGCAAATTTGGTTAGCTAATTCTGTTCCGGAGTGCAAGTATATTAGTATTTTTCGTTTGTCATACCATTACTATTTTACACTTGGACATAAAGTCACACGCTGCTGAGATACCCTCTAAAGTTGTGGGTATCTCTAAAATGACACTTAATGTTGGATACACCAGGACATGAAATAAAAAACCAAAGTTGCCCTGGAGGTTATGAAACGTCCAGAAATATGAGAAAAAAATGAAAATCGGAGCAATTTTTTTTTTTTACACAAAAACGAACACAATACTTCCGATTTCTAGAAATTTATCGGAAGTAAAGGAAGAAAAAATATCTATAATAAATCCAAAAATTGTAATGCAATACCAAATATAAGTGGTCATGATCATGAAATACATAAATAACTCAAGAAACCACATTAAATTTATGTACATACGTACTATGGGTTGGGGGTAATAATGTTACTGGTAAGATAAATTAAATAAAATTTGAATACATATGCATTGCTGAAATGGGTTTTAATGCATTTAAACTGTATTACTTACGCTAAATTGTTAATTTGGTTTGTTGTTTCACTTTACTTTTAAAAATGTTTAAAATCGATAGAAGAAAGAACATTTCCGTACTTAATATAATATAAATAGAGTTGTACAAATGTACATTCCAATTACAAAACGTCCTTACAGTGAATAAAATTGACATGTATGAATCCAAGACTTATTTCAATTTTTTTTTTTTACTCTAAGGCTTGAGAAAACGTTTATAAAACAATTCAAAATGTACTTATTATCTTTATATCAACAATTGTACGTTTAAATAATAACTTCAAAACAGAACACCCAACAAACGGTTTATTTGTTAAAAAATAAGGATTGAGTAGTACGTTTACTGTAAGATTTTTATTCCAATACAGACTGGTAGATAATATGTACTGTCAATATTCATTTATTAAAATAATACAATAATATATAACTTGATAGTTAATCTGTACTTAATTTAATGGGTTTAGCATTTTTATTTATTTAAACAATCATAACTTCCTCACTGAATATCTATGTACTTATTGACTCTTATGATCCACCTGAAACTATTTACTTTATCTAACATACAAACAATCAACATAATATTATAAGAAAGAAAAAAACAACTTGAAAAAATATACAAAGCAAGATAAATAAAGAACAAATATAATTATTTACAATCCTTTTGTAATCCGGTCAAAGTTAAATAGTATCATTTCTAAAACATGGTTTAATTTAATGTTATCTATTTCCTACCTAGCACTAGATTGGTCAAATAAGCGCACGAATAGCTCAGTGGTTAAGCACTAGCTTGCCATGCGGACGGTCCCGGGTTCGATCCCCCGTGCCGACAAAAAATTGTATTCTTAATTTGGTTACAATTGTTTGTAAGGGATACGTTCCGGTGCTCTCGTGTTGACCCAGCACCTAAATGGGAAGTATTGTGTCACTTTTCGCCCATCAGAGGGGTGGCATACTACGGGATGGGTAGGCTACAACACAGACCACAAAAGTCTATAGTAGCTCCTGTTTCACGGATACGAAATAAAAAAGGCTGTGAAACACTCATCTTTTTTTTTTAAATCTCTGTAGCCTAGTCAAACTTGGGCTTATATATTTTAATTATTAATATTATTATGCAATTCTATATTTGCATGTACAAAACAATCAACATGAAATAAAAACATACATGCATCGTTGAATAGTTATACAAAGCAATATAGTAACAAAATAAAGAAATAAAATCAAATTAAATTTTATACATACATAATATGACAGTTGGGGCGTTTGTAAATTCCCCCGATTTCATACAAATTCCCCCGTTTGCAAATTTTGATCTCGAAAGGGTACACTCGAATTCCCCCGCTTGCGAAAAAAAGGTATAATTTTAATTGCCCCACGATGGTCAACTTACAGAAAAAAACAAAACTGTTTTAATTTCAGTTTATTGAATACTTATAATCAAGTATTCAATTAACAATCAGACCCTCAGGTAGCCAAATATTTTTTCGGGGGAATTTACAACCGCAATGACGTACCCTTAAAAAAAACGGGGGAATATGATGATGTCCGTTTGATTTCCTAGCATTTGACCATCAGTACGGCACGGACGACCTGTTGTAACACTGGACAGTGTTGAAGTGCCTAAGTAGGAGAGAAAAAGACACAAGTCAATTATTGAGCTGTACATTCGAACCTGGATGCAAGAAAACTCAAGGAACCGGGAATTTTTTCTCTTATAAAGAGGTTATTTTTCTTTATAGAGAGGTAAATTTGACCTGAAAATTGTTCTCATTTATCGAGGCTTCTCCTATATCCAGTTCTCTTATATCCAGGTTTCTCCTATATCCAGTTCTCTTATATCCAGGTTTCTCTTATATACAGGTTTCTCTTATATCCAGGTTTCCCCTATCCAGGTTTCTCCTATATCCAGTTCTCTGATATCCAAGTTTGACTGTTTTATAAATTCTGTGTACTTACTATACTGGAACCAGAGTCTAATCTAAATGACCCAATATTCATTCCGAAATTCAAGAAAACTGTGTACTTTTAGCATTACAAATTTTGTAATCGTCGTTTTTAAACATTTCTTTTTTTTTTTTTGTTTCATTATATTTTTTGCAATGGGATTGACATTTGCAAGAGCTTTGCGGTGACCTAGACCCGCTCAACATTTCCTATTATTCCCTAGTAGTCTGTCTGCGCCATTGATTATTTTAACTTTAGTATCTATTTTAAGTATTTCATCAATTATTATTTATGTACTAGTTAATTTTAGTTGAATGTATTTATCCATGTACTAGCCGATTTTATCTCTATTGTATTATTTTTTTGTGTAGAGTTTATTGTGCAATAAAACGATTCGAATAAAATTGGCGTTCATTTGAACCAAACTCTGGGCTTTTCTTTTTTGGAGGACTTTTAATTTATCCATGTAGGTACTAGCCGAAATTATCTCTATGTGGACCACATGTGGTTTAATTATTTGGAGCCAAATCGGTAGACGTTTTCTGTTGAAGTTTTGATTTTTTTTGTTGTTTTTATAGGGAAAACTAAGAATTGTAACTTCTGAATTCATTATTTTTAACAGATTTTGTACTTCAAGGGGATTTAAAAAAAAAAAAAAAAAAAAAATGTAAAATGAAATGAAACAAGTTCCTTCCCTTAGATTTCTGATCACCTTAAGTCCAAGTGTCAATTTTGAAAAGTTATACCTGTATTATAAAAAATCAGCCTCTGTGGCGAAACGGTTGTGACTACTGTCCGTAGTCCAGAGATCCTGAGTTCGATCCCCGGTCGGAGGAGATTTTTCACACAGAAAAATCTGTTCCCTCCGTACATGTGGGGCTTATATTTCCGGCCCTACCCAGGTTGGGTGAGGTTAATGTGGGTAGCTGGTACGATTCCCAGCGAATAGAGGGTAAAACCCCCGTCCTAGACAGAGTAAAAGAAGAAGATACCTGTATTAAACAATACACATATCTGTGTCAATATTAAAAAATGCCAATGAAACACTCATAGGAGATGCCATAGTCGGCGTATGAAGACGTTGTTTAAATGTGACCGAGCTCAATAGCTTGATCGATAAGGTGGTGGATTTGTGACCTGGAGGTCGGTGGTTCAAGTCCCAAGTACGGTAAAAAAAATTAGTAAGGCGAGTTTCAGTAACTGTGACATCACGATTGTGATTAATTAACACAAATATGATAACTTATTCAACTTCATACGTGCTTTTATGTCAACAATAATCGAGAACCTTGAAATTATAGAAGAAACTTGACACAGATCAGAAATGCTGGTGGGTTGATAAAGCAATCTTTTGAGAGCTCAACCCCATCTGTCTTTATTCCTAATAATTTATCTATTCTGTGTCCTTCCTCAATACTGTTGCTCCCTATGATATCTCAATTAAATCCTTTGAGACTCAATCTCTCCCTCAATCTCTCCTGCTCTCTATCTCTCTTGTTTCACTCTCTGATTTTCTCTGTCTTTCTACCTTTCTTTCTCTCCTCCTCATTCTATATCTCTTTCCTCTCCCTCTCTATCTCTTTTTTCTTCTATATCTCCTGTCTTTCTCTCTCCCTTTATCTATCCTTCTCTCTCTTATCCTTCTGCTTTCTCTCCTCTTCATCTTCTTCTTTCTCTATAGCAAAGATAATAAAGACATTATTCTCTTAGCTCCAGAGAGAAAGATCAAAGAGGGAGTGAGAAGACTGGGAGAGAGAAACGAGGTCAAGAGGAGAAGAGGAGTGAGCAGAAGGGCGAACTTTGTTTTCAAGAATTGTAAGTTCTTTTCCTTCTTCGATCCTCTATTTAAATCTGATTTTACAAATTAACATTAATGAACAAAATCTGATTAACAAATCCAAGTCAGTCAAAAAGGTCGGTAGATGAATTACAACATAAAAAAAAACACATTCAAGATTTAAGTTTGATAGGACATTATTACAAAATTCAAACGAATTCAGGACATGTTTGATAGATGTATTACAAAATTAAAACAAATTCAAGAGTTCAGTCATTTTATTTTGAAATAGATTAATTACAAAACTAAAACAAATTCATGAGTTCAGTCATTTAATTTTGAAATAGATAATAATGTTAATAATAATAATGTTTTTTTTTTATTGTATTTTTCTACCTTACGGTGTTTACAATGTGTACTTACTTACTAGATTACAATAAGACTATGTATATAATATGTAAATACTAAAAATATTAAAAATTAAAATTAAAAATACATATGTGTAAAAAAAAAAAAAAAAAATAGTTTTAACAAAGTAAAATATGATGACGACAGCTACGCTCTTACCAATTTTAGAGAGAGAGAGAGAGAGAGAGAGAGAGAGAGAGAGAGAGAGAGAGAGAGAGAGAGAGAGAGAGAGAGAGAGAGAGATAGAGATAGAGATAGAGATGAGATAGAGAGAGAGAAAAAAAAGAGAGAGAAAGGAGAGAGAGGCGAGAGAAAGAGAGGAGAAGGGAGGGGGGAGAGATAAAAAGGAGAGTGTGAGGGTAAAAGAAAGAGTGAGAGTCATATAGGTGATTACACTGATTACCCACTATGAAGACGCAGATCATCCTAGGAAATCAGAGAAGGAGTAAGGAGCTAGCCCCACCAGCTGTTCTTTGAGATTACTTTTGAAGGATGGTAAAGGTAAATCTTTTAGAGATGGGGAGATTTTGTTGAAAAGCTTAATACCATCCTTCAAAAACGATTTGTCCATCATTTTGTTGTTGCTTGTAATTAAGTTATTTTTATTTCTGGTGTTATAACAATGGATCTGGCAGTGTTTGGTTAGGGTGGGGGCTATTTTATAGATATGGACGCAAACATCTAGGATGATCTGCGCGTACACAGTGAGAACTCCGTGGGTCCTGAATAAGGGTTTACAGGATACTCTCCTTCCATACCCAAACACAGCACGCAGAGCTCTCTTTTGTAAAAGAAATACATCTTTCACTTCTGGGGCAAAGCCCCAGTAAATGATAACATAAGACATTAAGCTATGAAAATAGGAAAAGTATGAGAGCAAAGCTGCAGTGGAATCGACATTCCTCCGGACCGAGCCGATAGCAAAGATGGATGTTGCTAGTTTAGATGTGAGATGTTCAATGTGAATTTTCCATCTAAGCTTACTATCAACCATAAGCCCGAGGAATCTCGTTTCATTAATGGGAAAGATAGAGAAATCCTGACAAGATATAGGAGGTAGAATAGAAGAGGATGTGTGATGGAAGTACATGAATGAAGTTTTACTCTGGTTTAAACAGAGTTTGTTTGTCCTGAACCACTTCTGTATGTTTGTCATGACCACTTCTATTAGAATAATTACAAAACTAAAAACAAATTCAAGAGTTCAGTCATTTAATTTTGTAATAGATGAATTACAAAACTAAAACAAATTCAAGAGTTCAGTCATTTAATTTTGAAATGGATTAATTACAACAACAAAAAATTCAAGACTTATGTTCGATATCAACTGTTAGGTACAATTTCAAAATTTGGTCAGGCCTTGCCGCATAGGTGGGTACGACCATGCCTGTCATTTTTTTTTTTTTTTTTTTTTTTTTTTTTTTTTTAAATAATTCGACGGAGTTAAAGCTCCATTTATTACAAAAAACATAAATTAAAATATAACAATAAAATATAGTTAACATAAAATAAAATAAAATGGACATAAGAATATAAATATAAAAATATAAATTTACAAAGTTACAACCCAATCAAGTTAGGTCAAGTTAATTGGACACTATTCAGTAAAAAAATGTAATACATCACTTAAATGGCAGGAAAACAGATCCAGACCAGCATGACTGGCGATATTTCCAATTTTCTTCATTCGGTGAAGGGGCGAATGTTCACCTAGATTAGTTTTGTTTCCACCTAGAACAAATGTATCCTTTGATCTTGTGAATCTTGTTTTTATTTTTATGTTTAATTTACCAAGGAGTTCAGGAGAGTACACTTGATTATTTAAGATTTTATATATGAAAATAAGGTCTTGTATTTTTCTCCTGTTTTCAAGGCTTACTATTTCATATGTTGACATTATTTCATCGTAGTTGTGATTTTCAATACGTTTAAAAGTTTTGTAAGCCAACATTTTCAAAAATTTATGCTGTACAGCTTCTAAAAATTTAATGTGGGTGTTGTACTGAGGGGACCATACTGTACAGCAATACTCAAGACAAGAACGTACATAGGTGTAATACAGGTTTTTTATTGTGTTAGGATTTCTAAAGTCCTGAGTATGTCTGTACAGCATGCCCAACATGCTCAATGACTTTCTTTTTATTTTATCATAGTGCATATTGAATTTTAGATTTGGTTCAAAAATAACCCCTAGGTCTTTGATGTTATGCACTCTGGTTAGCTCGGTGTTATTTATTTTATAAGAAGCAAGTAAAGGGTTTAATTTGGTATGAAAGGACATAACTTTACATTTGTCTAAGTTGAGACTCATCAAATTATCAGCACACCAGCCATGCAGGCACCGAACTGTTTCCTGCAAGATGTTTACATCGCCCACAGAATCAACTCGCATCGCTATTTTCATATCATCCGCGAAGAGCCACCCTCTGACATTGGGAGGGAGGATACCTACTATGTCGTTAATATAACAAAGGAATAGGATGCCACTTAGGTGACCACCCCGTATGCATCCTGATGGAACAGATATAGGTTCAGACAGAGATGGAATACTGTTACTGCAGTTTGGAGACGGGGATCTTATTTTCACAATTTGTTTTCTGTTTGAATGAAAACTTTCCAACCAGTTAAGTAAATTCCCGCCTATTCCTATTGATTTTAATTTAGAGATGAGTATGTTGTGGTTTAATCTGTCAAAGCACTTGGAAAAGTCTGTATAAATACAATCAATTTGGCCACCATTTTGTAAATTCTCTGTGATGAATTCTGAAAAAGATATTAAATTTGTGGCTGTTGATCTTTGTCTCATGAAACCATGTTGCTGATCGATGATAACAGATGAAAGTAGTGGGTATAAGACTTGCGATACCAAGTTTTCCAAAAGCTTCGGCAGTATAGAGCTGATACATACGGGTCTGTAGTTCTCAACAGAGTCTTTATCTCCAGATTTATGTATGGGGGTGATATAGGCTGTTTTCCAGCGCGATGGAAACACACCCAAGTCGAGTGATTTCTGGAAGAGCAATGCGAGCGGACCCGCAAGCGATGCGGCACATCTGATGAAGAAAATGGAAGGTATCTCATCCGGGCCCTTACACGCGTGCTGGGGAAGTTTACTCAGAGCGTTGAACACTTTCCATTCGGTGATCTTAATCGTATTAATGTTCAATAGGTAACTATCATACAAATGTACATCTTTTTTGTCGGAAATTAAAGTAGAATAATTATTTGCGAAGTTTGTAGCAAAGAGGTTTGATATTGTTTTTGGATCATTTGATTTTCTGTTTCCAAAGCTCATAACTTCAGGTAAATTACCTTTGTCTTTTTTACTAGCAATAAAGTCGAAAATTTGCTTCGGATTTTTATTTACATTGCGCTCAATTTCTTGAATATATTCCGTGTAGTCCCGGGATGAGACAGCCTTACACCTCCTTCTTAAGTGAGAAAATTCTTGGTAGAGGTGAGGGTAACCTAAAGATTTGAATTCCTTGTGTTTCTGTTTTTTCATAAAAATTAGATCTTTAAGCTCGGCACTAAACCAGACAGGAAACTTTGGTGGTTTGATTGTTTTAATTGGAATAAATTGATCAATACCTTCTTGCAAAATTGAATAGAAATTATATGCTAATGATTCAATATTATTTTCTGCCTTATTAAACTTGTCTGAATCAAATGTTTTACTATAGAAAGCTGTAAGTTCATTATAAACGTCTGTTTTGTAATCACGAATAGAAGAGCTTTCGTTTGATATTTTTCTTTTAATTAATTTCTCCTTTTTCATATTAATATCGACAATTAACGGCGGATGTAAGTTATCTACATTAATTAAACTGTCATCACAAGATTTAACTTTAGCGCAGTTATCTTTGTTTGTCAGAACAAGATCCAAAATCTTACCCTTAATGTTTCCTACCTGGTTAAGCTGTTGTAGAGCATGGAATTCAATACAAGACACAAGGTTGTCTGCTTTCTCATCATAGCTGACAATGACAGGATTATGAGTTATGGGGTCCCATGAAATATTCGGACAGTTATAGTCACCTACAAGTACAATAGGGGTATCTCGTTTGTACCTGCTGAATACATTGCTTAAAATATCAGAATATAACAGATAGTCATTTGATGGACAATTAGGTGGTAAGTAGATGGCTCCTAAGATCAAAGTCTGTCTATTAAATTTGATCTCAACAAATAAAATTTCTAGTTCATATTTATCTATGTTTATAATTTTTGAGCTATGTTTTTTATTTATCGCTATAATGACTCCACCCCCTCGTCCTACGCCTGGTCGGTTCCTATCACACCTGAATAAATTGTAAGGTGCGTGAAGATAGCACCCGACATTGAAGCTAGAATTTTGTACCACCTACCATAATAATGTACTAATTATGTACTGTTAGGAACAACAAACCCCGAATTTTGTACTCCAACCGTAACCCCAGGAGAGCGGTTGAAACATGTCGGGTGCTAACTTCACGCTAGCACCCGACATTGAAGCTAGAATTTTGTACCACCTACCATAATAATGTACTAATTATGTACTGTTAGGAACAACAAACCCCGAATTTTGTACTCCAACCGTAACCCCAGGAGAGAGGTTGGAACATGTCGGGTGCTAACTTCACGATTTTAACCGATGGAGCTAGAATATTGTACCGCATACCAAAATAATCTCTGAATTATGTACTCCCAGGAACAACAAACCCCGAATTTTGTACTCCAACCGTAACGCCAGGAGAGAGGTTTTAACATCGAAAAACCCACCCCCCGCCTCGCCTATTGAAACGCAAATCACATACAGAACTACATGGAACCCCGCGTTTCACCTCTTCCATTGCAACGCAGCGATGGGAGCAGAAGTGTGGGGGGACTTCACGTTGTCGGTGCACGTATTAAACCATAGGTTCTCAAACAGTGGTACTCGGGAAAATTTCAGGTGCACAAAATTGTACCTACTACCCTTTGTTACCATTTAGGTACATGTGCGAATTTGGCTTTTCTCGAATGATGTATTTGAAAAACAAGTATGGGAGTAAGTTAGATGTTTCCTCTGACATTCGCGTTAAAATAAGTAACATTTAGCCTGATTTTGATGCAATTGTTTCGGAGAAGAGTAGGTAATCTCACAGAATGTAGATAGGGTAGACCTTTCCATTTTTTTTCGTCGCAGATAACTCAGATGCAGGCGTTGCTGACGAAGATAAACAATCGTTTATTGATGTGACGTTTATAAGTTCACATTACTTTGGTAGGTATGTACCTACCTTATTTTTTAACGTCAGCTTCTTTGTGGAATTGTGTTAAGTATGATATTATGTAATAAGTAATAAGTTATCATATATGTGCTATTCACTTTCGTGATGTCACAACTACTCAAACTCGCTTTACTCAATCTATGCTGAAACCGGGACTTGAACCACCGACCTCCAGGTTACAAGTCCGCCGCCTTATCGGTAATAACATAATGTCATACTCTGTATACCTATTACTGTTTACTTTTATAATAAATCATAAATCGCTTCTGAAATTTTCAATTTTATATTTTCCTTTTTCCTAACAAACGGAACACTGTGAACACAGATTTTCCAAACGTCGTGGGTTCGAATCCAAGTGAGGACATGACAAGATACCTTCTGTTTGGAATTCTTATTACATGATCGTGACTTGCTGCTGGGAAAATGAGACTTTAATAGTCCTAATTCGGCAGTATAAACAAGCCGATATTATTATTATTTATATAATTACATGGTATGGTATTTAGTAGTAGTCAAGGTGGCAGAGTGAGTTGGCGCGCTAGGCATTGCACGCACGGTAACCTGGGTTCGATCCCCAGCGAGGGAGGATTTTTCTGCTCTGTACTTAGATGTTCGGGGTCCACTCATATATACCTCGTGAGGAAAAATGAGTAGCTCTTTTGATGTGAAACATCAGCGACCAGTGGCGGAATTATAGGCAAAAATTGTACAAGATATTGTATATTAAGGTGGTATAGTCCTATAATTCAGCGCTACCCACCAAGTTGTGACGAATAATATATTTCAGGAACATTAAACTCCAAATTGCCAGCGTGGCGTCGCTGGCGCGTTGAATGCACCAGTTCTCTCAGGATCACCGAGGTTAAGCAACGTTTAGCGAGGTAAACGTTGTTTAATGTTGCTTAACACATTAATCTCACCCAACCCAGGCTGGGTGAGGTTAATGTGGGTAGCAGGTTTGTGAGTTTCCTACGAATGGAGGGTAACACCCCCGTCGTGATATGACCATGCAATGCAGTTGTAGGGCAAGTTCAAAAAATACTTGGAACTTTGTACATGTTGGTCCGGCGTGAAGTTGGCACCCGATAGAGAGTGATAGAGAGACACAGACACAGAAGAGAGAGAGAGAGAGAGAGAGAGAGAGGAGGGGAGAGAGAGAGAGAGAGAGAGAGAAAATGAAAGAGAAAGAGAAAGACAGAGAGAGGAAGAGAGAAAGAGTGATAGAGAGAGAGAGAGAGAAGAGAGAAAGAGAGATAGGGAGAAGAGAGAGAGACAGAATAGAGGTGACAGAGAGAGGTGAGAGAGAGAGAGAGAGAAGAGAAAGATAGAAGAGAGAGAGAGAGAGAGAGAGAGAGAAAGAGAAATAGAAAGAGAGAAGAGAGAGAGAGAGAGAGAGAAATAGAGATAGAAAGAGAGAAGAGAGAGAGAGAAAGAAAGATAGAAAGAGATAAGAGAGAGAGAGGAGAGAGAAAGAGAAATAGAGATAGAAAGAGAGAAGAGAGAGAGAGAGAGAAAGAGAGAAATAGAGATAGAAAGAGAGAAGAGAGTGAGAGAGAGAAAGAGATATAGAAAGAGAGAGAGAGAAAGAGAGATAGAAAGAGAGAAGAGAGAGAGAGAGAGAGAGAAAGAGAAGAGAGAGAGAAAGAGAAATCGAGATAGAAAGATAGAAAGAGAGAAGAGAGAGATAGAGAAAAAGAGAAATGGAAAGAGATTGATTGATTGATAATATTATAAATTGTTTTATTTTATTATTTTTTACAACATAATTCCCTAAGCTAAGTGCTAACTTGTAATGGGGAATCTCTCTTCCCAATTTATCTATAAAAATTACAATGGATTACAGATAACTGCTTCTTAGTGGTACTAACTTATCCTTATAATTTTATTTTTGCAATGTTAAATATAGCCAGTCATACCTTCTCATAACCTGATGTTAAAATTCTACTATTGTACATAAATCTTTCTAGTGAAAAAACATCTATGATAAAAGATACTAAAATATAGTGTAATTGTAGGGGTAAGTCGTGTAAAACCGTATGGTCGATAAAACCGTATAGTCGTACTATCTAATAGAACAGGAAGTGCTATCTATTGGGCATTGGTGGTACATTATTGTACTAATCATCAGCACTTAATTAATGTAAACAAAAGATCTCATTCACTTGTTGCTTTTCCTCTATGCGTGTCGAAAGTTTTTGTGTCTGAGATTTAAAATATTTTGGTGACAGTTATTATAAATAATTGCAAT
This sequence comes from Bactericera cockerelli, assembly GCA_024516035.1. Classification (NCBI taxonomy): domain Eukaryota; kingdom Metazoa; phylum Arthropoda; class Insecta; order Hemiptera; family Triozidae; genus Bactericera; species Bactericera cockerelli. Next base: position 6,729,852 of record CM044960.1, on the reverse strand, counting down.
GTTCTTGTGATTCGTCTCTTTTGGTATGTACATCACTCGAAAGCCCTGAAAAAGTACTTTATTTTGAACTAGTTGGTTTTAATTTTATTTCCGTGTATAGTTATTAAAATGTCATTTATTTTTCATTTTAACGTGGCGTCTAAAACCGTACACCTGTGGTTGTGCTAAAATCGTATGTAGTTTTCGAGTATACGGTTTTAGAGAACCAATTTAACTTTTGTCTTTGCGGTAATTGGTGTCACAAATGAAGGCTTTTAAAGAGTTTCCCTAGAGTAGTGATCCTTTGAAACATAAGCACTAGAGAGTATAAATAAACCTCCAAAGGTCATTTCTCCTGTCCTCAAGAAGAAACAAGAGCACCAATAAAACCGCATGCAAATAGAGGTAAGTGTGCGGTGCTATCTTCATCGCCCTATAAGAATGAATTGGACACTCTGCAGAAGACCAAGGCAGCTGCAAAGAAGACCTAACCAGGAAACAAAAGGAGGAAAGAGACACCACCAAAGAAGAAGAAGTCTCTGCCGAAGAAATGTAAATTAAAATATTATAGCTCCATCTGAAGATGTTCCAAGGGATGCATGCAACTATTGCAATGCACTCCGCTGCAATTTTTCAAAAGAGTGTGTAATACAGTGCACTAAGTGTAAGTTGTTTGCACATGAAGCTTGTGCCAGTACAGAAGAGTTGGACCAGAACTTCATTTGTGACCTTTGTCAAGTCTTCTTCGAATAGTATGTTGAAAGTTACTGTCATTTTCTCAAAAATGAACACATTATTTTGATTTTTATACTCCATGCAAAGTATTTTTATTTGTATACGGTTTTACCGTACCAGTACGCAAAAACCGTATACTTTGACTTTTTTTAAATACGGGTCTCTAAGTCGGTATTGGTAGCACTTATGGAATTTTTGTACTCACCACTTAATACACCAAAAAAATTTAATTAGTATTCCAAAAAAGTACAAATCTAGTCTGTTTTATAGCTTACCTATAGCACCTCAAAGTGAAAGTATACGGTTTTACCCAACCCTCCCCTACATATGTACATAATATAAATGATGTGCTATACTATTCATTTATAATAATGAAACTCACCTCTTCGCTACTTATTATGTAATACCTATCATTATGAAATACCGTGATAGGTGGTACTTGCATTATTATTCATTTTTTATATTTATTATTATACATGTAAATTTAATATAAAATAGCTTAATATAAAATAATAATATAAAATAGCTGCCTAATATGTTCTCTTTTCTAAAATACTTAGTTTTAATTTTTCTTTTATTTTGTATTTATCTTTTTCTTCTAGGAATAGTTGACAGTAATCGTTAAGTAACCTAGGAATACAATATTCTAGCCTCCTGTTTCCAAATCGTATGGTGTTAACTCTGATCCGCCTGAACGCCTGGTGCCTCAGAGTGTACGGCTGATGAATATGCTCTCGAAATGATTTTTTGAAAAAGTTGGAATAGATTAGCGTGAATTTCGACAGTTCATCTAGGGTTAGGCAGTGGACATTTGATAGAAAGATAGAAGAGAGAGAGAGAAAGAAAGAGAGAAGAGAGAGAGAGAGAGAGAGAGAGAGAGAGAGAAAGAGAAAGAGAAATAGAAAGAGAGAAGAGAGGGATAGAGAGAAAGAGAGAGAAGAGAGAGGGAAATAGAAATAGAAACAGATAGAAAGAGAGAGATAGAGAGAAAGAGAGATAGAAAGAGAGAAGAGAGAGAGATAGGCAGATTCACTCAGATTCTGCAGTTTTTTTTAAGTTTTTTAATGTTAACTCTTAGCGTTAATAAATTGCAGAATAATGGGAAATGTCATGTCCAATTCTTAGGTTGATTTCTGTGCTTGAGACTCCTTTCCTGGCAAATGATTTCCAGTTTATAAGAACTTGGCATTCATTTGATATCAGTTCCTTTTTAGACAATTGTTTTAAGGTAATTGTTTTTGAAGGATTCTAATTTTCTTGGTGTTTTTTGCACACGAAGTGTATTTTTGGGGGATACAATATACAACACTGACTAGACAATGACTTAACTCAAACTGCCCAACAAACAAAGACACGAATACAAATTAAATGTATCTTCCTGTGGTTAAATTAGCAGGAAGATAACAACATGATCACAGAAAACACACAGGATGATAACAAAAAAAAGTCAAAAACAGGGAGGCGGATAAGTCAAAAACAGGAACCGCTCCCCCAAATAAAGCTAGATAAACCTTATCTAGCAACCGTAAAGTTGCAATTATTATTATTTGCTACAGAGGACTTTACCACTTTAATATACAATATCTTGTACGATTTTTTTTGCGTATAATTACGCCACCAGTCGCTGTTTCACATCAAAAGAGCTACACATTTTTCCTCACGAGGTAATATATATGAGTGGACCCCGAACATCTAAGTACAGAGCAGAAAAAATCCTACCTCGCTGGGGATCGAACCCAGGTCACCGTGCGTATTGGCCTAGCGCGCTAACTCACTCTGCCACCTTGACTACTACTTAATCATAGCATGTAATTATATAAATAATAATAATAATATCGGCTTGTTTATACTGGCGAATTAGAACTATTAAAGTCTCATTTAAGCCAGCGTCGATGGCATGTTGAATACACCGGTTCCCTTCAGAACACCGAAGTTAAGCGACATCCAGCGAGGTTAAGACTTGGATGGGTGACCATTCAAATTCTAATTCTCGTGACGCTGGCTTTTCCCGGCCCCACTCAGGCTGGGTGAGGTCAATGTGAGTAGCAGGTTTGTGAGTTTCCTGCGAATGGAGGGTAAAACCCCCGTCGTGATATGACCATGGCAGTTGAAAGCGACGTTAAACCCCACTTAAAAAAAAAAAAAAAAAAAAAAAAAAAAAAAAAAAAAAAAAAAAAAAAAAAAAAAAAAAAAGTCTCATTTACGCCAGCGTCGATGGCATGTTGAATACACCGGTTCCCTTCAGAACACCGAAGTTAAGCGACATCCAGCGAGGTTAAGACTTGGATGGGTGACCATTCAAATTCTAATTCTCGTGACGCTGGCTTTTCCCGGCCCCACTCAGGCTGGGTGAGGTCAATGTGAGTAGCAGGTTTGTGAGTTTCCTGCGAATGGAGGGTAAAACCCCCGTCGTGATATGACCATGGCAGTTGAAAGCGACGTTAAACCCCACTAAAAAAAAAAAAAAAAAAAAAGTCTCATTTTCCCAGCAGCAAGCCTAGATCATGTGATAAGAATTCCAAACAGAAGGTATTTGTCATGTCCTCACTTGGATTCGAACCCACGACGTTTGGAAAATCTGAGTTCACAGTGTTCCGTTTGTTAGGAAAAAGGAAAATATAAAATTGAAAATTTCAGAAGCGATTTATGATTTATTATAAAAGTAAACAGTATAAGAGCCAGCGTCGATGGCATGTTGAATACACCGGTTCCCTTCAGAACACCGAAGTTAAGCGACATCCAGCGAGGTTAAGACTTGGATGGGTGACCATTCAAATTCTAATTCTCGTGACGCTGGCTTTTCCCGGCCCCACTCAGGCTGGGTGAGGTCAATGTGAGTAGCAGGTTTGTGAGTTTCCTGCGAATGGAGGGTAAAACCCCCGTCGTGATATGGCCATGGCAGTTGAGTATAGGTATACAGAGTATGACATTATGTTATTACCGATAAGGCGGCTGACTTGTAACCCGGAGGTCGGTGGTTCAAGTCCCGGTTTCAGCATAGATTGAGTAAAGCGAGTTTCAGTAGTTGTGACATCACGAAAGTGAATAGCACAAATATGATAACTTTTTACATAATATCGTACTTAACACAGTTCCACAAAGAAGCTGAAGGTAAAAAATAAGGTAGGTACATACCTACCAAAGAAATCTGAGCGTAATATAAACGTCACATCAATAAACGATTGTTTATCTTCGTCAGCAACGCCTGCATCTGAATTATCTGCGACGAAAAAAAATGGAAAGGTCTACCTATCTAAATTCTATGAGATTACATTTATTATATACCTACTCTTCTCAGAAACTATTGCATCAATATCAGGCTGAATGTTACTTTATTAGCTATCATACTTGTGTTAATCACTTTGGTGATGTCATAACTACTCAAACTCGCTTTGCTAAATCTACGCTGAAATCGGGACTTGAACCACCGACCTCCAGTCCGCCGCCTTATCGATTAAACTACTGAGGTCGGTCTAATAAGGTTGAATGTTACTCATTTTAACGCGAATGTCAGAGGACACTTCTAACTTACTCCTATATTTGTGTTTTACAAAAACAACATGAAAAGCCAGATTCGCACATAATTATAATTATGTGGTAACAAAGGGTAGTAGGGCTTTTATTATTTTTTTGTGGAGACTTGATATTGATTTTCATCAAAAAATCAACTTAACTACTAGTGTTAAACATATATTATCTTTCACGGTCTTTGTGTACGGTCAAAATTTTATCATATTTTGTGTACAACTGAAAATGACTTCCCGTACCATCTGAAATTGCCCCAAGTACCACCGTTTGAGAACCTATGGTTTAATTCATGAGAACAACGTGGAGTCCCCCCGCACCTCTGCTCCCATCGCTTCGTTGCAATGAGAGAGGCACGGGGTTCCATACAGTTCTGCATCTGATTTGCGTTTCAATAGGCGAGGCGGGGGGTGGGTTTTTCGATGTTAAAACCTCTCTCCTGGCGTTACGGTTGGAGTACAAAATTCGGGGTTTGTTGTTCCTGGGAGTACATAATTCAGAGATTATTTTGGTATGCGGTACAATATTCTAGCTCCATCGGTTAAAATCGTGAAGTTAGCACCCGACATGTTCCAACCTCTCTCCTGGGGTTACGGTTGGAGTACAAAATTCGGGGTTTGTTGTTCCTAACAGTACATAATTAGTACATTATTATGGTAGGTGGTACAAAATTCCAGCTTTAATGTCGGGTGCTAGCGTGAAGTTAGCACCCGACATGTTTCAACCGCTCTCCTGGGGTTAGGGTTGGAGTACAAAATTCGGGGTTTGTTGTTCCTAACAGTACATAATTAGTACATTATTATGGTAGGTGGTACAAAATTCTAGCTTCAATGTCGGGTGCTATCTTCACGGACCTTAAATTGTAGCCTCGGAATCCCAATTCTGCATCATTTATTTCGTTATTTAACCAAGTTTCAGTCAAGACGTATGCATTATACTCATACAAAGGAATATTACAAGTGAGACTTTTCAATTTAGTTCTCAATCCACGGACGTTCTGATAATACACCTGGAAATGATTTTTATGATTATGATGACTATTGTTCGTCAAAGTTATGAGATTACGATGGTCTCTAGTTCTAACTTCTTGCTGTTGGTGAACATCACTGGTGTATATAGTATTATTTACGTAACTATAGGACGAGCAAAGAGGAGTGACCTTATAATAGGATAATACGGATAGTGAACTTCTAGATGGATGATAATTTTGAACATTATATCTATAACTACAGTCACCCTCATTATCTATATGAGAAACAAGATTTTGTTTTGTACTTTTATCAGTACTCGTCAATAGTTTGTTAGAAAGTATAGTTTATATCATTGAGTTGGTTTGATTCAAAAGCGGAAAACCCACTTGTTGGTTAGTACTAGTGAGAGTAGTGAGTAGCGGGCTGCTGTAGGTAGCATGCTGAGCGAAAGAATTTACGGATACATGTGCTAGTTGGTAGTAATTGCTGTTAACATGATTAGGTATGCACGGCGTGGAGTAAGTGTACGAAGTTTGGGAGTTCGTTCCAGCGGCATTGGACGTGTTATCATGGACGGCGGTTGTATCAGGAAACATCACGGTGTTGTTCATGACCTTTGAGAAGAATGATACCTCTCCGTTTGTCTCATGAAAGGGAGGCACGGTATCTGTCAGGTCGATCAGCTCATCACAGATAACGGCGTCCTGATTGATTCCATCTTGGCGTCCATCGTACAGTGGCTCCGATAGCAGCCAGGTCTCGGGTTCAGGACATGCAGGTCGCACCGTTGTTGCCGGCTTCTCGCCCACTATCATCATCTTGAGCTTGGAACATAGTTTACTTTTTCCCAGTTTGTTGAGGTGTACACCGTCTGCTCTGTAGTCTCGAGGTTTGATCAGTCTGGTAGGGTCTATGAATTTAGCGTGAGACATTTTGGATTTGAAATAATTCCTCAACTTCAGATTAAATCTTTTTATGTGGAAATTGAGTTTTCTGTGATCCATCCTCAGTGGCACTCCGACGACACAAACCAGATGACAGGTGTTGAACTTGTGTACGAGAATATCCAGGGCCCGCTGTATGATGGCCCAGTCTTCACAACACACGTCGTTGGTGCCACACATGATGACTGCGCAGTCCTGCTGGGTTGGAGTTACGAGTTGAGGGGAGCTGGCGTGCTGATTTGCCAAACCGTGAAATCCGACCCCTGGGATGAAAGTTCCTTCCGCACGACAGGATTCGGGAAATCTAGTTGTGAGTTCTTGCGCAAGGCCTCGCACATGACTATCGCCAATTATATGGCACGTTAGATTCTTGATAATCTTTGGAGGTTGCGATGGGGGCAGGGCTGAGGGTGGCGGTTGGGGTTGATTTTCCAGAATTGCAATATCTTTATAATGTTTAGGGATCTTGTCATTTTTTACACACAAAAGTTTCTCATAATTTGAAATTTTGTTTTTTAGCTCGTTCAGTTCAATTTCTTGTTCTATTATTTTGTTTATCAATCCTTCTTTCATAGTGCACCAATCAGTGTGAGAGTAGACTCGGGACTCGCCGTTATCAAGCGATGTACCCGGTCCCACAATAGCCATGTCATAGATACTGTCATTGGTATGTGTAGGTACAGTGCCGAACGTTGGAACCTGAGAGGCGACTTGACATTCGGTGCTGGTGACATTGATTGTATTCTTTGAAGTTGGACTAGGTGTAGATTGACTAGTTTTAGCGATTGTGGGTTTCATTGCAAGAGTGTCTCTGAAGGATAATCTTGATACATTATTAGATGGTTTGGTCACAGACACCGGTTGCTTGGGTTGACATGTCTTCATAGTAGATTTGCCCACATTAGATTTTGATTTTGGAGTTCCAATATTTCCTCTTTGGATGGTTCGGGCATTAGTTCCATCCTTTGTTTCATTGCTGGTTTTGGGTTTCGTTACAGGTTTTTTTGAAAGCGAAGATCGACTATTTGCAGTTATGTTCGCCCTGTGTCGCAGATGTGCAGCTCTGGTCATCATAATGGGAGATGTTCAATACTCAGTAAGAGTTGTATGTACTTAATGCACCCAATAGACCCGATGTCATAGGGATACCTGAGAGCCGAGAGTAGGTAACAATGAGAACAGCAATGGTTAGCAGTAGTAGTAGCAGCGTTGGACCATGACTAGCAGCAGTAGTGATATCGACTACTATGGTTATTATTATCACTATCGGATGGACTAGGGGTTTTGTACAGCAGTTACTTTAATTCAGTTTTTCGGAAAAGCACAAAACAGTACACAAAAACAAAAAACACGAAAAAGTCATGACTTTTTCGAGTACCATAATCAATAATACAGGGTTAACTCATCATTTTTTTTATATCGCTAACTGTTCAGGGCTGTGTCAGTAGGACAGACTGATGGTGTAAGGACAATCAATAAGTTTTCGTATATTTGATCAATCCAACTCATATCCAACTTGAAATTTTCAACACAAGATTTTTAAGATCCATTCACTTTTGAAGGATGACGGTTTTTATTTCGTACATTTGATCAATCCAACTCATATCCAACTTAAAATTTTCAACACAAGATTTTTAAGATCCATTCACTTTTGAAGGAGATATGACGTTTTTTTAAGGATCACTACAACTTATATGATTCAGAAAGCTCCTACTAGTTCAAAATAAGTCAGAAAGCGCTTTTTAGTTCCCAGCACAGAAGAGGATCCATAAAAAAGAGATCAACCCGCTTGAAAAAGAAATGAAGAAACACAAATCCATGTCAAGGAACAAAAATGTGATCAGGAAAAGAGGGATAGCGCAGATGGAAGAGAAATTAATATCTGGGAATTGAAATCTATTGCTCCTTGCAGTCGCTTATTTTTGTTCTGAATAATAATAATTTATCTTAATTGAGAATTAAAAATATGAACTCGAGGTTTTCATATTTTTTAATGCTGTCCTATCAACCAATTTGGCTGCATTGTTTATTTTTTTTTATAGTTAAAACATATTTTTAATTGTTCACCAACTACGGCCATTCCTCGGTGAACGCACCGCGCCGCAGACCTTCAACAACGGGGGTTTTACGCACCAATCGCTGGGCCTACAAATAGCTACTTAAATTAATTATAAATAACGCTTTATTGACAACGGGCGTGATTATTGCCCAAGGCAATCTCTGCCATCTTCTTCTTCTTTTACTCTGTCGTATACCACTCAAGCAGGGTCAACGTTGTTCAACCTCATGGTTGAGGCAATCTCTGCCATCAAATTAACCTCACCCCTTCCGAATGGGGCCGGAAATAGCCAGCAGAACCTGGATCACCATGATGACCAAAGATGTATTTGAAACCAGGACGGTCACCAAAACATGGCCTCGCCACGCTGAACGTTGCTTAACTTAAGTAATCGGACGAGTACGACGTATTACCATATCTTCGCTTACTAAACTTGATAATACTCGTATACGAGTATTAGTGAATTTTAAAATTTTCACTAATTCAATTTAGATTCTCATGGAAATATTTCGTACCTAAGGTTAAGATTTCGCCTGGCTTAAACGTGAATGTATTCCGGGCTCAAATTTGAGGTCACTCAAACGCTTTTAACTAGTTCACTTCAATAATAATAATAATAATAATACTCTGTATTATTACTAAAAGTGGAAGGTAAACACCAGGTGAGGTTAATCCTCAAAGCATTTTCTACCACCTAACCCTCAGAGTCTTATTATTACCTATGTGGTTACAAACTCAAATAAATAAGGAAAAAATCATGCATTGGGTGGGATTCGAACCAACGGATACCTACGCTACTTGGATTACCAGACTAGCGCCTCAACCACTTGACTACCAATGCACTCGTTGTAGTCGAAACATAGATTTACGGTTTGCTCGTCTATACTCTATCAATATACTCGTACTGCCCGGCTATATTGTCACCCCAGACAGCCCGTCTGCTCGTGTTAACCCCTCCCCCAATGAAGACCGTCATTATTTTTGTTGAAACGTAGTATATAGAGATAAGGAAAAGAACATTGTTTTCTTGTCTTTTACAAAGGAACTCGTTCAAGAGTACTTATCATATTTTAACATGGAATGTGCATATTGGAATTTCATAGCATAATAAATGTTCAATTTCGATGAGCATTGGACCGCATGAGTGCATATAAATTACCAGTCAGGAGTTTCCAGCTGAAATTAGGTCAGCCAAGGGTGAGTGGGAGGTAGGGGAAAATGCCAGACACAAAAAATCAGGGGCAAAAGGGGAAGGAGGTCGGGAACGAACTTCGAGAAGAGATGAAAGCAGAAACTTTTATTTTCTCTTTTTTCGGGCACGCGAAAGATTTTACCCTACTTCCCTAGTTTTCAGTTTTTCAGATGCGTTCGAAATAGGTTAGTCGGTGCATTTGTGCTTTTAAAAATACCTGCTGAGAAGAATAAGGTACATTTCTACTAAAAAAATGATTTTTTTAGTTTAATTTTTTGTGCTTGGCAATTACTTCCGAGAAATTTCTAATATTAGAAATCGCAAGTATATATTGTGTTGGTTTTTTTTTTTTAATCTGAATTTTATCTTTACATAATTGTGTAATTAGTAAGTACTTACGCATTCTTAAAAAAATATATAATTATATTGGTGAATTCTTTTAATTAAATTTAATAAAAATGTGCATGTCAAGGGGGTAATTTTTTCATGACTCTCATATTTAATATTTATTTTATACTTTCCTTTATCTTTATCTCCATTGGTTTTAAATTATTTGCCAGCGTTTATTTTTCTAGTGTTGATTTGTTATTTTATCAAAGCATGATTGATTATCTTTTGTGATTTGATTACCTATCCAAGTAATATTATTAACCCATGTTAAATACTCGTAGTAACAGCCTTTTTTTTATTTCATAGGCATGAAACAGCAGCTATTGTAATTGCTTGTGGTCTGTCTTGTAGGATGCCCGTCCTGTAGGATTGCTTCCCCTCTGATGAGCGGGAAGTGACAGCATACTTCCTTTTTAATGGTACCTTTCAAATTGCAAGCGAGTGCCTTACCACTGAGTTAATCGCGCGCTCAAAAAATAAGTTCTCAGATTTTAAAAAAAAATATTTATAAAAAAAAAAAACTTCTTGGAACAGGGACCTACATTTCTTTGCAAATGTCTGAATCATTAAGTTGGTTTTCACAGTCATAAAATTATTAGGTATAATGATTCAGACAATCATTCATTTCGAAAATAGTGTCATCATCATAGGATGGCGTCATCGTGAACGATGGTAGCCAGACAGTGGAGGAAGAACTCATACAGTGGAGCAAATCTACCACTGTATTTACAAGGAGGCTTAAAATTGACAAGGGCCCCCAGAACCAAGACAATGCTGGTAGACTCCCTGTTTATAGTCCCCCAGCCAGACTTCTGGTCTACTCCCTGTTTATAGTTCCCCAGGCAGACTGCTGGTCTACTCCTTCTTTATATAGGTAGTGGTTTATACAGCCAAACTGTTGTAGATAAATAATTTATAATATCACCTAATAATATGGTAACTACCGACAAAGGGTAATGATTTTCATTCTACTTCGTAAGACAATGAGACATTTAAAATGTGTTAGTTCTCGTAATTTTTTTTTAGTGTATATGATTTTTTCTAAATGGTTAGGTATTTTATCTAGTTAGGTAGTGGATGTATTTATTTTTTTATCAAGATACCTACCTACATTCTTAATTTTTCATTAAGGTGAAAGCGTAGGTTATGTTTTACTTGATTCTCCCTGTTTGTAACTACTGTCTACCTTATTTTATCATGTCAGATAAAAAATTCTCTTTCAAAAGTTTTAGGTAGTAAGTATAGGTATGGAACGTAATAAATAAATCATTTTTTTGTGTTACATAAAGTGCACATTGCATAACTAAGTAATGACCCAGGGGAAATACTGCTAGCCAAAGCGGTGTTGTCAAACTCTATATTGAAAAAGTTACCCTAATGATAGTTCATGGAACAGGTAGGTAAGAATGGCTGGCCGTGTATGGATGGTTGGGTGTTGAGAAAGCTGTAGAGACGATTCCGTAAAACAAGAAAATAAGGGCGAAGTTGATGGACAAAATCGAGATCACAAGTTCGAACTTGAGCACTTTCCCATTCAAAAGAAAATGGAAAATATAGACTTAAGTCCACCGACGAAGTATAACAAAAACGTCTAGATCTAGATATTTATTAGATATTAGTACATGGGAGCAGGGACCTAGCAGCCACATCTCGAACCGGCCTTAAATGAATATTAAAACTATTCATTTTCTACTTAAAAGTAAATGATAAATAGGAGCAAGGACATCGATTGTTAAACTCTCATAAATGTTCATGTTCATAAACAAGTTATATAAATAATAAATTAATAACATAATGAAAGGGTAAAAAACAACCTGTCAACACTGTATCTAAATACCGATTTCCCGATGTTTCCCGAAGCAACACGAATTTCATTTTGTAACTTTTGTTGCATTTCAACTGTGCAAATTTAATTTATTTAAAAAATTTAAAATCAATTGTTAAGTTATAATTAAACAGTTACTTTAGTTATAACTATTCGTGTTTTATCAATTTGAAATTTAGTACAATAATTTCTTCATTCATATTGAGAGTGTCTGGGAGGTTCGAGGTAAGCAGAAATCCTTTGAAATTCATAACGGGGCTCGGCCCTAGGGTACTCTAGCCCAGAACTGCAGATACGTAAGACGTAAGGTCCTTGGTCATTTCCTTTGAGTAACAGCGAGCGGTACAGTGTAACTTATGAGTCATGCTATTGGTATTTCATCGGTTTGGTTGTTTTCCATTTGGGCGTTGAGGGCTTTGCACACTTGTACGGAGTTTTCCTTTAGAATTCTGGATCCCAACAAATTCCAGCTCCTCACACTGACAAGGTTGGAGGTAGGGTCATTATACTCAGGTGATGCATGAATAATTTATAAATATGCTAATGCTCTTCAAACTGACCACCTTAGGTTACAATGGACTGCTTAAGGGCTATTAGATCTATTCTGGTTTACCTTTGACAAGGTGAGATAGGATTAACGAAGAGATCATCTGAATAAATAAACATCTAAATATCAGTTGCAGAACACTAAGGGCTGAATTATGGAATAAGATTACAAATTTCAACAAAGATAAGCCAGTCCATCCCTCAAGGTGGAGTAAGAACCAATCACAGCACACTATTGCCTGACTTGAGGGATGGTTCAAATTATATTTGTTGCAATCTCATCTTATAATTAGGTCCTAAAAGTCATTCTTTTTTGCAATGAAAAATGTTCTTTCATCAATTCTATATTTGTAATGTGACAATTCAGATTTTAAGGTTTTCAGATAAACAATTACAAGTATTTGATAATAATTATTAACTTTGAGTTAAATATATGGGGCATAGAATATGTTTTTGGATAGATAGAGATTTCTAAAAATGTATTTTTTTTCTTTAAATTGGAGTTAAATTTCACTGTTTCTGTCTCTGTATGACTTTGTAAAAAATATATAATTATATAGGTACCTAGCTCTTTTTTTGTTGTTGAAAATTTCATAGTTCAAAGTATACTTACTTAGGTTGTAGCATTTATCAAAGAAGGGACCGAACTCATGTAAAATATATACGTTACAATTTCTTATCAATATTGTAGGTAACCTTTGAGCTCATACTCTAAGTTAAATATTGTATTAACAACACATGTAAGCAATTTAGGTGATGCAAGTAAGCTGATACCTTTTCTTGACATTGTTTGACTGGAAAATGTATTTTTAATATTTTGTTATCAATCAACTCAAATGTTAGTTTTTATTATTACTATAATATTATATAGGCAAACCCATATTTCTAAGCTACTTTCCCCTTCAACCTAACTGCGTAAAACTAGGCAATAACAATCAATTTTGATATAATCTATATATATAAAATCCATTTACATTCATTCATAATCAACGCAGAGCCTAAACGGCTGGGCCGATTGACTTGAAATTATGCAGGAAGCTTCCCCTTATGATGTAGGGGCGTACTAAGAACGGATTTTTTGAAGAAAACAGGGGTTCTCAACTTATGGCCAAAAATTAACATTCATTCATAATCAACGCAGAGCCTAAACGGCTGGACCGATTGACTTGAAATTTTGCAGGAAGCTTCCCCTTATGATGTAGGGGCGTACTAAGAACGGATTTTTTGAAGGAAACAGGGGTTCTCAACTTATGGCCAAAAATTAACATTCATTCATAATCAACGCAGAGCCTAAACGGCTGGACCGATTGACTTGAAATTTTGCAGGAAGCTTCCCCTTATGATGTAGGGGCGTACTAAGAACGGATTTTTTTAAAGAAAACAGGGGTTCTCAACTTATGGCCAAAAATTAACATTTATTCATAATCAACGCAGAGCCTAAGCGGCTGGGCCGATTGACTTGAAATTTTGCAGGAAGCTTCCCCTTATGATGTAGGGGCGTACTAAGAACGGATTTTTTTAAAGGAAACAGGGGTTCTCAACTTATGGTCAAAATTAGTCATTTTTAGAGTGTTGTCAGATTCTCAAAAGGGTTGAGCTGAATGACTTGAAATTAGGCAAAAAAACTTCTCTCAGTGATGAAGAAGCTTACTATGAAAGGATTTTTCAAAGATAACAGGGGTCCTCAACTTATGGACAAAAGTAGACATTCTAGCGTCTTGCAAGATTCTCAAAACGGTTGAGCCGAATGACTTGAAATTTGACAGACAGTTTTTTTGTGATGTAGGGGAATAATAAGAAACAAATTTTAAAAGAAAATAGGGGTTCTCAGCTTATGGTCAAGCTGGATGGCGAATACTGTGTTTTTCGATTCATGAAAGATACTCTCCTGTCATAGGGGAGACCGCTGATGTTAGGGACGATTTTTTCTTAGGATTTTTATCTTTTTTTCCTTCAAAGATTTCTTGTTGAAAGTAAATACCATAGATCTAAAATTTAGTTTTTCACGTTTAGGCAACACATAATATAATTTAACTATAAGTGAAAAAGAGATTTTTCCATTTTCCCTCATTAACTTTTTTGTCCCTAACATCGTAGGAGCTGTGTTGTTAGGGACACCGTCCACGATGTTAGGGACCTGTTATTCTAGATAGGAATTATAAAGAATAAGGCAAAAATTATTTTTTCCAAAAAAAGTTGTAATTTAAAACAAAATAATGAGAGATCAATTGGTAAAATAATATAAATTGAACACCTTTGGTTTTTCTTAAATATTAACAAAATTTGAACAAGATATGATCTGTTTAACAACAGATGTCACACACATATGCATCCACAGAAACTAAGACCCTCTGTGTCTTCTTCTTCTTATACTTGCGATTAGGCATTTTGATCATGTCTATCTGAAACGATGAAAAAACACAAAATATTAAAGCTTTTGGATAAAAACCATCGAGTGATTAAAAACATGACAAGAACATCTGCTCAATTTCGATTGGAGATGTTAGGGACACTTTCCTTGCTGTCCCTAACATAGTGTCCCTAACATAGTTTCACTACCCATCATGTCATAAAACAATTTTTGTATTGAATAAATATCTTTTAAAATGAATCACTATACGCTAAAGCACCACAAGAATACATTAAACTCATTTTATAAGTTTCGAAACACATGCGAATAAAAGCAGAAAATACAAAAATAAAAAAAATTGGAGGCAACAAAAAACTTTGCACTATGGAAAACATAAAAAATTTCTTACCTCAACACGCCGATCCGCTATCCTTCGAATCTCAACCGGAAAAAAAGCGGTGTTGAATTGTGATGTTGTAATTCGACGCACAGGCCTACTGCGCTCATCAAACCAGAGAAAACAAGCATGTCCCTAACATGTCAGTGTCCCGAACATCAGCGGTCTCCCCTACATTTGGCCGTCCGCTTTGAAAATGGACAAAGGGTAGTTTTTACAACCGAAAATGTCCAACAGAGAATTGACAACCCTCCTAAAACAACATTAATGGCGTTTTTCCAACTATGCAACCAGGATGAATTTGCAAAGACTTTTTTATAATGAAGTACCAGCATTTTATGTGTGGAAAAACAACATGTTCCAAAGAAGGAAAAAAAGATCAATTGTTCCAGGACATCCGGGTGTAAAAAAAGACCACGTTCTTGATAAAATTTATACCGTACATCCGAATGACTCAGAATGTTTCTACCTACGATTACTTCTACATAAAGTGCGAGGACCTACTTCATTCAGAAGCCTCAAAATGGTAGGCGGCATTGAATACCCTACGTTCCATGCTGCATGCCTAGCCATGGGTTTGTTACTTGATGATGCGCAAGCAATGTGAACATTATTACCAACAGAACTTATTTGGCAGAAATTTCATACAACACGTTTCAAATGAGGTCTTTCGTCTCTGAAAAAGTGCCATTACACAATAGTGAACAGAGATACGTGTATGAAACTGTACTTCAGAGCGTCACTTCATCTCTTGATTCTGTAGGTAATAATTTGTTCTTCCTAGATGCTTCAGGTGGAACTGGAAAAACATTCTTAATAAACCTCTTGTTAGCTACAATACGCAAAGATGGAAATATTGCCATTGCTGTTGCATCGTCCGGTATTGCCGCCACACTGATAGAAGGAGGCCGCACTGTTCATTCTGCTTTGAAATTGCCGCTCAATTTAAATTCAGTAGATACACCAAGCTGTACTATTGGAAAGCAAAGTGATATGGCCAAAGTCCTCAGGGATTTCAAGTTGATCGTATATGATGAATGTACAATGACTCATAAAACTGGCTTAGAGACACTGGACCGTACTCTACAAGACATTCGTGGTGTTAAAAATCTTATGGGTGGTAAAACTGTGCTACTGTCTGGAGATTTTAGACAAACTTTACCCGTTGTTCCACGTGGAACAAGAGCTCACGAAGTGAAGGCATGTTTAAAATCATCCATTATGTGGCCACAGATAACTGTTCTTTCTTTAAAGTTGAATATGCGTGTACACCTTCACGCTGATCAAAATGCAGAAGTTTTTTCGAAGCTTTTGCTTCGGATAGGTGATGGACAGTTACCTGAACAAAATGGAAAAATTGTAATTCCTACCGAACACTGTCAGTCATTAGTCGATTACAACACCTTCCTAGACACTATCTACTCCAATCTAGATGACCCAAGTGTTTTTGTCACTGTTTGGCTAAAGATAAGAGCCATACTAACACCAAAGAATGATAATGCTCTGGAAATTAATAATGACTTATTAAAAAGAATGCCTTCTGAACTATCAACTTACGAATCCGTAGACACTGTTGTGGAAGAGGAAGAAGCCATCCATTACCCAACCGAATTTCTTAATACACTAAATCCTCCTGGCTTGCCACCCCATCGACTATGCCTTAAGGTTGGAGCACCAATAATATTACTAAGAAATATGAGACCCCCGAAATTGTGTAACGGCACGTGGCTTCAAATTACATCCTTAAAAAAAACATTATCGAGGCATTTATATTCACAGGGGCTGGTGCAGGTGAAACGGTATATGTACACAGGAATTTTTTGTCGGCACGGGGGTTCGAACCCGGGACCTTCCGCATCGTAAGCGAGTGCTTAACCACTGAGCTATTTGTGTGCTCATTTAATCTGTTTATTAGTAACCAAGCACTTGGGTTCTTTTTTTTTAATGGAAGGCAGGAACAAATCTTTCAAAGACACCCAGATCCTGCCTGGGGTGTGGGATTTCCACCCACTAAAAACCCACCTTCTCTAAAAGCTAACCGCACTTGGAACCGAAAAATATCATTACTTCAAGTGCGGCGCTGTAGGGCACCTACTGATTTCGTTGTAGTGCCCTCCCATCTCTCTCTTGGGTTCAAATGTGATTTCCGACTACCACTTTAATTTCAAAAGAGTTCAATTCCCCAGAAAACTATGTTTTGCCATGACGATAAGTAAGGCACAGGGGCAAACTCTCGAGCTAGCTGGAATTGACCTTAGAACAGATTGCTTCTCCCACGGTCAGCTCTATGTTGCTTTTTCAAGAGTAAGGTCTGCCAAGTCCCTCATTGTGTTACAGCCAGATGGTATAACAAAGAACCTGGTGTATAAAGAAGTGCTTCAATAACCATAAAACTTATGCAGCGGCGGTGGCCATGCCTTAACTAAAATGTGGCCATGCCTTGGCCACGCGAAGCGGGCGTAGCCCGCTAGTTTTAAATAAAATAACTATGTTAAATCTGAGTTCAATACAATGGTAATTTCTTTACATAAATAAACATGACCTGGCCTGAATATCTTACTGTGCACTTGTAGTTGTAGTTAATGCACTAGTCTGTTAATCCTGGTAGCTTAGGGATCCATTGGTTTGAATCCCACCCAGTGCATGAATTATTCCTCATTAATTTGAGTTTGTGACCACATAATAATAAGACTCCGAGGGTTAGGTGGTAGAAAATGCTTGGAGTATTAACCTCAACTGTTGGTTACCTTCCACTAAAGAGCGCTATTATTTTTATTATTACTCTCAAATAACCTAGTTGTTAAAGAGATGTTAAGGAAACAAGAAAAATGGATAAATTGTAAAGATTTCTTTCATTACTAATAGCAGTACAAACCTAAACAAGTTGATAGTTTCCTGACATGGTTTCTAAGTACTTACTAAGACACTGTGAACAATAAAAGTGTTTGGAATTGATGATTTTTTCTCTAAAAAATAAAAACTATTGAGATTTGTTCTTCTCTTGTAGTTGAATACTGGGCACAAGATAAATGTGTTGAAGGAAAAAAATATTACCTACCAAAAATAACATTGATTGTTGATTTAGCCCTGATTTTATCTAAAAATATCTTAAGTATGCATGTTTTATATGCAGATAAAAAGCCAGAAGAAATACCCAAAAATATTCTAAATAAAATAACTGCAAACATGGTATATCTCCAGAGTAAATTCCAAATTATAATAAATATCATATTCATTTCATCTGCTTTAAGAATAAAAAAAAAAATAAGAAAAGATTAATGATGTTTTCTACAGACCTGTTTATAATGCATGGAAATGAAATATTTCAATGTTGATGTACGTCTTTACACAGTTCACAGAAATTGAGAACAAAGAATTCATTGGAAGAATAAAATTTATTTATTACTGCTCAAGGACATGTACATATAATACCAATGTTTATTTTTGTTTTAGAACTCAAAATGAGATTGATTGTTTAGGGACTGTAATATACTATACAACATTCATTTGTTGTCCATTCATGCACCAAGAATTCTGAGATGGAATGTTATTTATAATTTTTCATCAACAATATTGTTTCAGGAAACCATGTCTCCAAAGCCATGACTGTGTGCTAATTCAACATGGATGAGTGGACACTCAATGATCTCCTGGAGTGTTCTGTCTGCTTGGACAGACTTGACACTTCCAGCAAGGTCCTCCCATGTCAGCATACTTTCTGCAAGAAGTGTCTGGATGAGATAGTGAGCTCACACAAGGAACTGAGATGTCCCGAGTGTCGTGTGCTCGTCGAGAGCAAAATAGAGGAGTTGCCTCCCAATGTTCTTCTGATGAGGATCCTGGAAGGTATACTATTATTTTTTTTCTCAATTTTTTTGGAACTGGCCTCACAATTTGAAGGAGCCCCTGTCTGGAACTCGAAACATTGGTTTTTCCTCATTTACCTATCAGAGAATATGACTACATAGTACTCTGAGGGTGTCTTGGTGAAAATGCATTAACCTCAACTAGAGGTTATCTTCCAATAGAAGGTCTTTATTATTCTAATAACTTGGTAACTTGGGCCTAGCGTGCTTGATGTAGTATATTTTATTCCTGTATTTTTCTTCACAGGAATGAAAAACAACCCCAGGAAGAGAAACATTCACTTCTCCCCGGGGGGCGGTGGTCCTAGCAACAACACAGCTTCATCCGGGGAGCCTCTCTCTCCCTCCCACACCCCTCTCTCTCCATCTCACACTCCCCTCTCCCCCACCCACTCTCCTCTGTCCCCCTCCCACACCCCCTCTCATCATCCCTCGAGACAGAACTCAGAGGAAGCTCCGTGCAATCTGACACCACAACACATCCGCCAGAAATCCAATGAGCTGCTCACCCAGCATCATCACCAGAGACAAAGATCAGCAGAGCTGACCCAGTCTCAAACCCCTCGCTGTACACCTGTCAGTAAAACTGTAAGCATTTCACTTCTAATACTTTTTTATATAAAGAATATTGTTTCACAGCATTTTTTATTCCGGAGCCATGAAACAGCAGCTACTGTGGATGCTTGTGCTCTGTATAGTGAAAGTTAATCACTAAAGCCCAGGATCTCAATGTAAGCAATATTTTATTTTGAAATGTTCCATAACATTTTGTCTCAAATTTTGAATAGGAAGTGTTCTAAAGCAATGTTTCAGTAAATTCTAAAGAAAGAGCAAAGTATGAAATGTTTTGCAATGTTGTGAGATAAAATGTTGCTCTCTGTGGGATCCTTTCATTAGGTTTAAATATATAAAATGAAAAGAAAATAGATAAATACATATGTCATAACTAAAGGGCGGGGTCTCTTCCACCTCTTCATATCCCACCCAGTGCATGAATATTTTTTTAATTGTGGTTTTTAATTTCTATCCGCTATTTCAGGGTCCTGGAGGTCAACCCTATGCCCGAGCTATTTACGATTATGTGTCAAAGGAACCAGGGTGAGTTTTAAAAACCTTATTTTATGTCCTGGTAGCTTAGTGGTCAAGGCATCACTTGGTCTTGTAATTCAGAGGTTGTGGGTTCTGAACCCAGCCAGGACCTGATAAGTTATCAGGTCTTGGTAATCCAAAAGTCATGGGTTCAAAACCCCATTTTTGACCACTTTCAATTTCTATGGTTTCAACCATTATGGGAGCAGACTTGTAACCAAAAGGTGTGGTTCAAGTCCCTATTAAAACTCAAAATGTAAATTTGAACTGCTGCATTCTTTCTCATTTATAAATAATTCTTTTTGAATACATCTAGGTAAATATTTAAAATGCAAAATCCACTGTCAGTAAAGTTTCATAAACATTTGACAATTTATTAGACCACACAGTAAACCCCAAATCAATAACCAATTTTAAAATTCTGGTAAAAGCTAATCCATATGTGAAAGATACAAGAGATCATTTTTGTACAAAACCACAGTATGAATGATAATAAAAAAAATTCATTTAATTTAACAAGAAAATTTATATTTTTATTTGTTTCTTATTTCTTATCAACAGTGATCTGAACTTCAAGAAAGGTGATATTGTAGTTCTACGGAGAAAAATTGACAATAATTGGTTCTATGGAGAACTAAATGGAGCCACAGGAGCTTTCCCCATGTCTTATGTGCAGGTAAGAGCAAAGCTTAAGTTTTAGCCCATCATGTATAGGTTTTTTATTTTTGTATTTTAATAAATGGTTACTTTCATTTTACATTAACATTATTATTAAAAATATCTTATATCTAACTTATCTATGTTTTACCTAAATTGCCTAGCCTCAACTTAACTAACACCTAAACTAGTCTGTCCTGGTAGCTCAGTGGTAAAGGCAGCACTCTGTGAATCCAGAGATTCCAGAGGTCGTGGGTTCGAAACCTAGCTGGGACATGACAAGTTATCCTCCCATTTGGGATTTTTACCACTTAATAATATGTCTTCGGCTTACTGCTGGAATAATGGGACTTTAATAGTCTTAATCAGGCAGTATAAAAAAGGCAATATTATTATTATTATTATTTTTTTTTTTTTTCAAGTTACTGTTGTAACAGCATGGTTACCAGCTATTTATTTTTTCATTCAGGAGGACAAATATTCTGATTTTATTATGGCCAATTTTTTTTTCAGATCATGACACCCTTACCAAACAATCACATACCCCAGTGTAAAGCTCTGTATGACTTCCGTATGAACAATAATGACGAAGAGGGCTGTCTCAAATTCACCAAGGTAAAATTAATCAACTCTCTGTCTATTTGTCTTGGTTAGCTTATGAAATAAATCCATGAAATAAATTCTAATGCCGGGTCCACACTAAGCGATCATTGTTAGCTAACAATGTTCGCTAAAAATGTTATTTAAAAAAAGTCGTAAAAACATTTTCTAATAACAAATTATGTTATTAGAGTTATTAGACCTATGTTTGCTAACAAAATCTGATGTTCCAAAACTTGTCGGTAAATCTCAAAGGAAAAAATGTTATTTGGATGTTTTTCTTCCTCTCGCTGTCTGCACCTATCCTCCCCCCTTCCTCCACTTCAGTATTTCTTTCTTCCCGTATAGTGTTTAAGCTTCCTTGTGCTTACCTGCTTATTTAGTCATTTTATTTTTCCAAGTTTTTTGAAACTAGCTTATTTATTTAAAATGGAAGATTGGCACAAAGAAAAATGTTTGGACTTAATCAAGGCTTTTCAAGAGTATGAATGAGTGTTTGTTTAAGACAGATTGCAAGGACTATAATAATACCACCAAGATGAAGGATTTTTTCATGCATTAGCTATGTAATTTGGAATAAGTGTTGACTTATTGTCAAGAAAGTTGCACTCCCTCCTATAAGCTTATAGACGAGATAAAAAAAAAGAAACTGATTCAAAAAGGTCTGAATCAGGAACACAAAATTTGTATAAGCCAAAATGGTTTGCGTTCAAAGCAATGTTATTCAAGTTACTTCAGTGTGGATGGCTTTGCTAAACATTCAGAATAACATTGTTCGGATAACATTGTTAGCTAACAATGTTATCCGCACATTTTGTTCGCGAACATTGTTAGCTAACAATGTTCGCTTAGTGTGGACCCGGCATAAGAATATTAAATGTATGTACAAAACGTCTATTTAAATTTGAAAATAAACAAGAGACCTTGTTTAGACTGCTGGAATAAAGGGACTTTTCAGTCTCACCTCGGCAGTAGAAACAAGGTAATTTCTATTCTATTCCTTATGACTAAAAATCACGAGGAGATATGGTTTTACCTCTCTTTTAACTGCTAATGTCATATCGAGATGGGTTTGTCACCCGCCCTGGAAACTTACCAATCAGCTTCTCACATTAAGTTACCAATCAGCTTTCCACATTAACGCCTCCATGGAGTAATGGTTGTGACTACTGCCCGTAGTCCAGAGATCCTGAGTTCGATCCCCGGTCGGAGCAGATTTTTCACACAAAAAATTCAGTTCCCTCCGTACATGTGAGGCTGGCATTTCCGGCCCTAGCCAGGCTGGGTGAGGTTAATGTGGGAAGCTGGTACAATTCCCAGCGAATGGGGGGTTAAACCCCCGTCCTAATTCAGGACGTTAGTTCAAATAGAATCGTTGGCGTTAGGAAGGGCATCCAGCCGTAAAAAATGTGCCAAAACCAACCAACCTCAACCATGAGGTTAAACAACGTCGACCCTGCTTAAGCGGGATAAGACAGAGTAAAAGAAAGAATAGAGTTATTCGCACGCTCTCGGAGCTAACTGTGCGCTCCTCTATTTCATCATCTCTAGTATGTTCATCTTTATTTTATTTATTCATTTACACTTTATTTTTTATACAATACATACAACAATAAATTATTAACAAAGATAAAAAAAAATTAACAATAGGTATTTACAAAATAAGATATATAAAAAAAAAAAATTAAATTTAAATGTACAATGTATTGTAATCCGGGGCGAAGTTAATGCCTTAGGCATTCTCTGCCACTTAACCCCGAATGCTATTAATCCGGGATATGCTATTAATCAGACGTGTTTCCTGGTGTCCCTCGCAGGGGGAGGTGATCACTGTGATCCGACGGGTGGATGAGAACTGGGCCGAGGGCAGACTGGCAGACAAGGTGGGGATCTTCCCTCTGGCTTTCGTCGAGTTGAACAGTGTTGCCAGGGCTCTCATGAAGCTGTCCACCAAGTAAGTTATAGTACTTATAGTGCTATACAGTTTATTTGCAATAATAAATTGTACGTAATGATAAAATTTGTAATAATAAAATAAAATTTGTAATAATAATGATAAAATACGTAATGATAAAATAAAATTTGTAATAATAAAATTTATCCGACCCAGAGTTTGCGGGTTCGAATCCCGGCCGGAGCGGGATGTCTAAACTGTGACATGATGGAAGGTGCCCAGAAAATTTCTTCTGGGCGTCCACAGGGGTTCAGTCAGTATCAGTATATCCTACCCCCATCATACCAATCATACCCTATCAATCTTTCCACCACCATGACACAACCATCATGGACACGGAAAGTAAAGTAATTAAATTTAACTTCGTTGCTTAACCTCAGTGACGGAATATCTTAATCAATCCTTCCACCACCATGACACAATTATCATGGACATGGGAAGTAAAGTAAGTAAGCTTATCTTTGTTGCTTAACCTCAGTGACGGAATATCTTAATCAATCCTTCCACCACCATGACATAATTATCATGGACATGGAAAGTAAAGTAATTAAATTTAACTTTGTTGCTTAACCTCAGTGACGGAATATCTTAATCAATTCTTCCACCATAATGACACAATAATCATGGACATAGAAAGTAAAGTAAGTAAGTTTATTATTATTAAACATATTGCATCAAGTTTTATTTACATAGAATATATAAAATACATAAAAAATGAGATTAATAGAACAAAACTTGATCAAGGGCGGTGCTAATGCCAACAGCATTCTCTTCCATCTTACCTTTGTTGCTTAACCTCAGTGACAGAATATCTTAACTTTCATTTTTAACATGATCTGCTTCTCTGTCCTCAGTTCTCAACCAGGCCCCTCTCGTAATGCCCCGCCTACCCCCGCCCCCGCCTCAGAGGAAGCCACGCCCCTGATTTCTACCAGCACCCCCTCCCCCTCGTACCCCCCCAGTCCATTGCTATCCCCCCGGCCATACCCCTGCCCGCCCCTCAAGTGAGACAGGTGAGAGAGAGAGATAGGGGGTGAGATAGGGAGAGAGATATTGAGAGAGATATTGAGAGAGATATTGAGAGAGATATTGAGAGAGATAGGAGAGAGAGAGAGAGAGAGAGAGAGAGAGAGAGAGAGAGAGAGAGAGTGAGAGAGAGAGTGAGAGAGGAGAGTGAGAGAGAGTGAGAGAGAGAGAGAGGAGAGAGAGAGAGTGAGAGAGAGAGTGAGAGAGAGTGAGAGAGAGAGAGAGGAGAGAGAGAGGAGAGAGAGAGAGGAGAGAGAGAGGAGAGAAAGAGGAGAGAGAGAGAGAGGAGAGAGAGAGAGAGATAAAGAGCACTCCCTCATATAATGAATTAGCACACGATTAGCTTAGTTGTAAGAGGTTATCATACAGAAGGTCCTGGGTACAAAACCCATAGCCAAAAAGAAATTGGATTAATAATTTTGTTACATTTATTTGTCTAAGTGGGATAGTCACCAGCAAATTTTAACTGTCTGGAGGCAACTTAAGTTTTTTTGAGCAATTAAATCTCTTGGGAAAAGTTCAAGCTACACTGGCTTATTATCAAAAATGTCAGGGATCAAACATGCGTAATTGAAGTGGTTACAGTGATAGCCTTGTAATGTAAACAATCTAACTCATGGATCTGTGATCTGTGGATCGGATCCCACCCAATGCTTGGATTTTTCATAATATTTATTTGACCACGTAATAATAAGGTTTAGGTGGTAGAAAATGCTTTTGAACATTAACCTCGCCTGGCAGTTAAATTCCACTAGAGTGTTATTTTTATTATTGAGGACATTGTCATGAACACTGTTTTATAATACAATACGTTTTTTGGTTTCAACTGCATACGTATCACGACTATGTAATAAACTAATAATCTATACTTATAAAAGAGAGTTTCACTGACTGACTGACTGACTGACTCACTCACTCACTGATTCATCACTGTTTCTCCGAACTGGTAAGTCCTAGGAAGCTGAAATTTGGTAGGTAGCTTTGTCTTATTGTCTAGATGTGCAATAAGACGGGATTTTTCGAAATAATATATGTATTAAAAAAAAATTATATAAAAAACCCCTTCATTTCTCTCATTCCAGCCGACCACAGTCACAAGCAGCGGGGCGGGTCCCATCTCCCCCTCCTCCTCCTCCTCTTCCTCCTCCACCACCTCCCCCACCTCTCACTCTTCCACCTCCACGTCCAGCGAGTCGACGCCCACCTCGCCCCCCGCCCCTGCGCCCACGCCCTCCAAGCGGCACAGCTTCGGCGGGCACCTGGTTCATCACCCGGTGGTCAGCAGTACGCCCAACACCCCGCACAGGTGAGGCGATGGGCGGATAAGTACTGGAGATGATTTCGCACCTATATCTTAATTCAATTCAATTATATTTATTGTGTGATTTTAAAATAAAACATTGAACACAATAATAATAATATTGCCTTATTTATACTGCCCGATTAAGACTATTAAAGTCCCATTAATCCAGCAGTAAGCCCAAGACATATTATTATGTGGTAAAAATCCCAAATGGGAGGATAACTTGTCATGTCCCAGCTGGGTTTTGAACCCACGACCTCTGGAATCTCTGGATTCACAGAGTGCCGCCTTTACCACTGAGCTACCGGGACAGACTATATTTACAATTTATATACTTAATTTATTATAACTAAATTTAATATTACATGCTAGGTAAATATACGAGTATGTATGAGGAAAAGAGGAGAAACGCGTAGAGAAATATATATCTCAATTCCTATATCTCAATTCAATTCAATTATATTTATTGTGTGATTTTAAAATAAAACATTGAACACAATTTACATACTTAATTATAACTAAATTTAATATTACATGCTAGGTAAATATACGAGTATGTATGAGGAAAAGAGGAGAAACGCGTAGAGAAATATATATCTCAATTCCTATATCTCAATTCAATTCATTATATTATTGTGTGATTTTAAAATAAAACATTGAACACAATTTACATACTTAATTATAACTAAATTTAATATTACATGCTAGGTAAATATTTCGAGTATGTATGAGGAAAAGAGGAGAAACGCGTAGAGACGAATCACAGAAAGATTTCATTCAGGCACTTTGTAAAGTTAGGATAGGACACAGGTGACAGAAAATCAAAGGCTGTGATTGGGGTTTTACGAGTATTTCACGGGTAATGAACCTGTCACATAAAAATCGGCCATTTCGCATAGCTGGAACATTGAGGAAAATGAAAAAAAACTAACTAATTCGTCTTCATTGCATGTATTGAAGGTAATATAATAACCGTAGTTTCTTATGTTGGACAGTTTCTAATGTGACAGGATTGAGGTATTGCGAGTTCATGGGTCAGACGATCGTTTTAACCTATTTTCAAAAAATAAGAG
Source organism: Bactericera cockerelli (assembly GCA_024516035.1). Taxonomy (NCBI): domain Eukaryota; kingdom Metazoa; phylum Arthropoda; class Insecta; order Hemiptera; family Triozidae; genus Bactericera; species Bactericera cockerelli. Next base: position 6,703,371 of record CM044960.1, on the reverse strand, counting down.
AACTCTAGGGACCGATTTTTTCTCTTATATACAGGGTTCTCTGTTCAATAGGTCATTTTCCCATAAAGAGAGGTAAATTAGACCTGGAATATGGAGGTTTCTCTTGTTCCCAGTAGCCCATTCCAGAAACACTTTCCATTCTCAAATCCCCGAATCTCCGTTTCAACCGTCACACAACGCACTCTGATTTTATTGCGTTCAAATAAATCAATCAGTGAGTGAGTTGTGTGACAGTTGAAAAGGAGATTATGGGGATTTTGAGAGTTGTTGTTGTAGCCCCAGCTTGGCTACAGCTGGAGGGGGGAATGATGGTCTCCAGTCCACTTGATTTCTAAGTTGACTCGTCCTGAACCACATATTATGTGCGATCAACCATTTTAAATAATAATAATAATCATCGTAAGGACTTGGACTTTTTCTTTAAAAGCCATTAAACCCTTATGAAACTGAAAGCTAGCCTGGCTTATAAGGATTGCCTAGTCTGTTCTCTGTTTATAGTCCTCTAGCAAGACACTGGTACTCTCACTATTTTATAAACAATTGGATCAAGCTTTATTTACATCTTTTATATACAGTGAACTTGGTAACAAGTTGAGAAATAAAAATAAACAAAGCCTGATCAACGTCCCCCACCCAGACTTTGAGAGTGGAAAGTGTTTCTGGAACGGGCCACATGTCTCTTATATCCAAGTTCGACTGTATTACATATCTCCTTGCCTCCCCGACAGATACTCCGCCGAAATCCTGAGCTCAGTCAAGGAACCTCAGGGCCCCGAGTCTGCAGCCAGCTCGGAAGCTCTCGGTGCTCCCACGGAAACACCCGAACTCAAGCGACAACCCAGTCTCCGCTCATACAAGAAGATGAGTGCGGGATCGGGCCTAGTGGCGGGGGGTAGTCCCTCTGCTGTGGCCTCCCCCTCGGTCTCACCCCACATCTCTCTCAAGACTCCGGCACTGTAAGTTACCCATGAACTTTACTTTATTATTTATAATTATTAAACTTTTTTTATGTATGTATGATTTTATTTTATTTGTGGTGAAGCACAAGGCCTCTTCACAATTTTTGTGGGTAGCGCAGCATTACTCGCTAGAGGACTATAAACAGAGAACAGACTAGCCAACCCTTACAAGCCAGGCTAGCTTGCAGTTTCTTAAGGGTTTAATGGCTTATAAAGAAAAGTCCAAGTCCTCATGATGGTTGATCGCACATAGAAATATGTGGTTCAGGACGAGCCAACTTTGAAATAAAGTTGGCTGAAGACCATCACTCACCCCTCCAGCTGTAGCCAAGCTGGCTACAACAACAACAACAACTAAGAGCCTCCTTTACATTTCGAATTATTCTATTACATTCATTTCTTTTTACTCTGGTAATGCCGCCACTGGTCGTTACTCATACAAGTAACTACTCATATTTCCTCACGAGGTATGAGTGCACCCCAAACATCCAAGTACAGAGCAGAAAAATTCCTGCTCCGCTGGGAATCGAACCCAGGTCACTATGCGTTCAATGCCTAGCGCGCTAACTCACTCTTCCATGGTGACTACTTTTTTATGTCTGTCCCAAGTTCCAGTGTCTCAGTAATCAAGGCGTCTGACTGGTAATCCAGAAGTTGCGGCCACTATCCATTAGGATATTTCGATTTTGATAGATAAATACAAATATGATAACTTTTAACAAAGCCACACAAGTGGGTGGAAGATAATTCCGCAGGTAATAACCCCACCCTTTAGTTAGGACATTTGTAATATTTTCTTCTTTATATTTTACCGACCTCAGTAGCTTGATCAATAAGGCGGCGGATTTGTAACCTGGAGGTCGGTGGTTCAAGTCCCGGTTTCAACGTAGATTTAGTAAAGCTAGTTTGAGTAGTTGTGACAATACGAAAGTGATTATCACAAATATGATAACTTTTCTTTATATTTTATTACTTATAAACTATTTTATGATTTATTATTTTTCAAACTATTTCATATTGTATACATAGTCTTTCTAATAAAGCTTGATATAATAATAATCATCATTTATTTGTCTGTTAATGTCATACATTGTTTTTATTTATTTATTTATTTATTTACACTTTATTTTTTTTACAAAACAATCATCAACAACAAATTAATAACAATAAATTAAAAGAAACTTAGAAATATGTATAAAAAAAAGAAAGAACATTATTAAAATTACCGACCTCAGTGGCTTGATCCAGTGGCGGCTCCTGACTTCCAGACTAGGTGAAGACAAATTATACCCAGAAGTATTGAAAAAATAAAATTATTAATTTATCAGATTTTAGTTCTTATGGTCTCATAAACACAGCCCATTGTAAGTTATGGCTGTTTCCCTGCAGAGCATGGTTTTCTCTCATACCAGTTTTGCATCATATAAGTTTTTATAGGTACTTTTTTTGGAGAACACTTGGTACTTAATAAATAAACAAGGCCAGCAGAACAATTTGTCAGCACTTGAGCTGTTACACAGCCATTCATTTTTCATAAGCCATTCAGGCTTGAACTGTATGGCTGTGGGGCAGGCATTTGCTTTACTTTTTTAGTGGTGGTTATAGTAATTGGAGAAATTGGACATCCAGTAATCATAATATCTTTCTTATCCTCATTACTTCTTAATCTGAATGGGGTTACTTTTAATGTTTGAACCCCATGATTTTGTGGGAATCTCATTGTTTCTTTGAAATATTGTTATTAATTATTCATCTTAATAAAAAATATTAACTAAAAGTTGGTAGGTAAAAAGGAATTAAAAAAAAAATATTAGGATTATACCTCAGTAGATAGGTAGGTACAACATTTTAAAGAGGGGTTAGAACTGGGAAGGAAAGAAAGTTAGTTGAAGACTAAAAATTACAATCCAAAACTGGAAGAAAATCCACCACCAGATTACAAAATAAATCTAAGAAAGATACTTACTACAAATATAAAATCAGCTTAAATTTGTGTTACCATTGATGTTTAAATGACTATTTATGAAAAACACAGATATTGCCTTATAATTTTAAGTACTTCACTGGAAGCTGTGTGCTTAGCTACCTGCAATCTGCATAATTATAATGTTATTTCTGACACTGAAAGAAGTACATAGCTACTTCATATTCAACTTATTATGAAAAGCACAGGTCAGATCAGGTAGGAATAATGTTTCTATCCTGTATCAAATACTGGGAAATAACATTATTAACTAGTTACACCAATTAAAAGTCACTTGATTACCGTTGAAAAGATTTCAAAATAATCTAATAAAATTTAAAAAGTGCGCGACAAGTTTTGTTTACATTCTAAAGATAAGAGATACAATGTTGCCAAGTTAATTTCATAGCTAAATTTCTACAAACTTCAAGAGCTATATTTTAAATTTAAAGAAATCCCTCAAATCATGTAAGACGTATTTATTTATTTAAAAAAATAATACTACACCGCCTGAACAGAATTTTCTCTTGAGAATTTCATTTCAACACGTCTAATTTCATGATTTTTTTTAAAGTGGTTCCATAGTCAGGATCTTAAACAGGACCACCATTGTCCCTATAAAAAATTCTTGGAACAACTAGATACCAGATTATTTTATTTGGCTCAATTTCGGTACCTACATTAAATAATTATTTCCGAGATTTGACTTCAATCGAGATGTCCTTTTTAAGACTATAGTTGACAAGATACATAAATAGTTAAAATTTATTGGTATCGGCTATCGTTTAGGAACTATGTACAAAACTAGAACCCAAAAAATGAGAAATAATATCCAAAATTCCTGACACAAAATCCTGTTTTCCTAACGCCTACGATATTATTATTATTATTTTTAATATTACAAGATTGTGCTAGATATGGGAGGCTAAATCATTGACTGGTTTCCTAGGTCTGGCATAATGCTACTGGCAACAATGTTAATATCAAAAACACATGACATCTCACATGGTATGTGGCTTCGTGACATTTCGTATGAGGTCGTGTAGATAATGTAAACTGAATACAACTGAAGACTGTCCTCAGTAGCATATTACATAGATATAGTTCTTGCCTAATATTTCATGATACCTACTTGGAAATACTCAACTCTGATTGGTTGATTCAAGGACAACTGAAGACAATTTCGAATTGTCTTCACATTTGGTGTTCTCCTTGGAAAGTAACATGAAATGTTAAGCAGCATTGATCTATTTTACACAAAGCTTACTCTTTTTTTTTTTTTTTTTCTTTGAGTTGGATCAATTGTGCCATGTTCAAGGCATTATGAGTTGTGTTTTCACTGTTCAAAATTAGGTGAAAATGTCTTCAGTGTCTTCACCCGACGAGCCGCCACTGGCTTGATCGACAAGGCGGCGGACTTGTAACCTGGAGGTCAGTGGTTCAAGTCCCGGTTTCATCGTAGATTTAGTAAAGCGATTTGGAGTAGTTGTGACATCACGAAAGTGATCAACACAAATATGATAACTTTTCTTTATATTTTATTATTTACAAACTATTTTATCATTTATTAAATTTCAAACTATTTCATATAGTAATTACTGTATACCTTGTCCTAATAAAGCTTGATATAGTAATAATAATCATCATTTATTTGTCTGTTAATGTCATACATTGTTTTTATTTATTTATTTACACTTTATTTTTTTACAAAACAATCATCAACAACAAATTAATAACAATAAATTAAAAGAAACTTAGAAATATGTACAAAAAAAGAAAGAACATTATTAAAACCTGGAGGTCGGTGGTTCAAGTCCCGGTTTCAGCGTATATTTAGTAAAGCGATTTGGAGTAGTTGTGACATCACGAAAGATCAACACAAATATGATAAAAAATAAATAAATAAATAAAAGAAACTTAGAAATATGTACAAAAAAATAAAGAACATTATTAATTTTTTTTATTACAATTGTTTTGTAATCATTACTAATTTTTTTTTATTACAATTGTTTTGTAACGAAATTTTCCAATTAAAAATAAAAAATCATTTTTTTAGATTAATTTTTTTTTATTACAATTGTATTGTAATCCGGGGCGAATTTTTTTTTTAATTTGTTTTTTGTTTCTGTAATTAAAAAAAAAAAACAATTATTATTTAATTTCCCGCCCCAGCTACATCGCCATCTACCCGTACAAGCCTCAGAAGGACGACGAGCTAGAGCTGAGGCGAGGGTCCGTCTACACTGTCACCGAGCGCTGCCAGGACGGCTGGTTCAAGGGCACTTCACACCGCACCCAGAGGAGCGGAGTGTTCCCCGGCAACTATGTGGCGCCTGCCAAGTGAGTGATTCAATTTCTATTATTCAATAGAAATTTCTATTGAATAATAGAAATAAAGGCACGCGCCGGTATGGCAGCATAAAGTCCTGCTAGAATTTTAAAATTTTAATCATCAAAATTTCAAGTCAAAATTCTAGGAAGACATGACATCCAAAGAAGGCATTTCAAGGACAAGCTCAATAAGGAGATGAGTGGAGAAAAACTGATTTTTTTTTTTAAATTTAAATAAAAGGCAAAAATGTTTACGAAATAATATAATAATAATAATAATAATAATAATAATAGAAATTTCTATATTCAATTTCTTTTCCCAAACCAACTTCTCGGTTAGCATTGTGTAACCACCACCTCATGGTTGAGGTTGGTTGGTTCTGGCACGCCCACGGTTGGATGCCCTACCTAACAACAACCCTGTGAAGGTTGACGATGATTTGTCCTATTGTCTTTTGGCCTGACAAAGCTGGTAGGTATCGTATGTGTATAACTTCTTTTAGCTCATGCTGAGGGAAGTTGTACAGATCTAAGGGGTATTTTTCTTTTCGATTATTTTTTTCCAGGTTCGGTATTTCAAATATTTCCATTTTATTCCAAATATTTCCAGTTTAGCTTCCCCACTATTCGTGAAAGAAAAATGCGTTTCGGTTCTTTTAAAGATAAACAATGGACTTAACCTATAAAAGAACTGGAAGTAAGAATTTTCTAAATCCATTTTGGTTAACCAAACTGGAAGAAGATTTTTCCTCTTCCAAAAGAAAAATGACTTGCTTCCAGTTTGTTCATTTTATTCCAGTTGCATCCACTTTGGTTGGAAAGAAAAATATGGCTCTAGTAACTTAGAGGTTTTGGGTTCGAAATTCTGTCGGGATACAACGATTATCCTCCGATTTGGGTTGACATATAATAATAATAATAATAATACGTCTTTTCTTATTTATAGAATAATGGGACCCGTTCGTGTCTCCTATTCAGAACTCCACTGTCTAATACTTAAAAAAACAGTCATTTGTTTTATTTTTCTTATATATTTTTTTGTATACAGAAGACCCAATGACCTTCTAGAATGAGAGAATGCCGTTGGCATTAGCACCGCCCTTGATCAAGTTTTGTTCTATTAATCTCATTTTCTATGTATTGTATATATTCATTGTAAATAAAACTTGATCCAATATGTTTAGTAATGACCCATCGTAAGCCATTTTTATTTGGCTTCAAAGATGAACTAATAACGCGCATACTCTTCCCCAGATCTCTGCCGGCGCTGCAGGCTCAGCTGAGGGGCCTCCGCAGTGGAGGCAGCACCTCCAGCAGAAGCCACTCCTCCTCCCCCGCCTCCATATCCTCCTCCTCCACCTCCACCAGCACCGCGGAGGCGCCGCCGCGTCTCTCCACACCCAAGAATCGGCCCACCAAGATCGGAGGTGAGAAATGCGAGCGTTGTCCTTTGGCAATACTCTTTAGTGGAGTACCTCAGCAAATAAGCTGAATTGGAACCAGTTGTTCTGATATATGTATTAATTTTGATGTATGTAATATTTCTGTTCAAAATAAAGGTTTATTTATTTATTTACTTTTTAGTGGAAGGTAACCACCAGGCGAGAGGTTAATGCTCAAAGCATTTTCTACCACCTAACCCTCAGAGTCTTATTATTATGTGGTCACAAACTCAAATTAATGAGGAAAAATTCGTGCACTGGTTGGGATTCGAACCAACGGATCTCTACGCTACCTGGATTACCAGACTAGCGCCTTAACCACTTGACTACCATTTTGATCGGTGATTTTTGCTTTACGAAATTTTCCAATTTTTTTTTTTAATCATTTTTTTACATTGTGCTTTAGTCGAACTGGGATGAGTAAATTTCTTGGTGAGTGCAACATATGTGCCGGCATTCTCCTCCTGGAGGTGTAAAATACTCAATTCAATTCAATAATATATACTTTATGTAGTGTAAAACAATACATAAAGTATGTGTACTTTACTCTAAGAGGAATTTTAGTACCTGAAAAAATTGAATTAGAAAAAAAAATCGGAAGTTTACCTATGCACTGAGAACGTACGTCATAAATGCATGCATGGAGTAAATGGGACTCATTAGTCCTAATCGGCCAGTATAAACAAGGCATTTACAGTAGGATACCGCAAGTCGAGATTCAAGGGACAGAAGCGTTTCGGAGTTATCAAGTGTTTCGAGATTTCGAATAATAAGCTAAGTTCGACAAGAGTTGACGAACTATTTCAAGTTAACGAGATTTTTGACTTACCAGGATTTCAATTAAGCGAGATTCTATGTATTTATTTATTTATTTACACTTTATTGATAGGACATATTATATACAATACAAATAATTACAAATTAAAATACAATATAATAGAAGAAGAAAAAATAAAGATTTTTTTTTTTTAAATATATACATAATATAATTATGTCCTAACTAAAGGGCGGGGTTATTGCCTTAGGCAATCTCTTCCACCCAACCCTTTATTTTTTATCTTAGACGCTCTTGCTATACATTCAATAAACCATTTTGTCACCCCAGGTGTCCTAGCAACCAGCACCCCCCCGGACTTGCCCCCCCGCTCCAACTCCCCCCTCCCCCCCACCTCCTCCACCTCCTGGCATGGCGGACACGGGACCACCCACGAGACGGCACGCTCGAGTCTACTCGTCATCCCGCCTCCGAACGTGTCAGTTCCCAGCACGCCTGTTCGCTCCACCACTGGTGAGAAATGGCTCTCTTTTTTTTACGCTAACTTTTTTACGAATTCACCCATGTAAAATTGTTTATTGTACCTTAATATTGTACCTATCATGTATATCAATTGATGCAAATAAATTACAAAATGATCTTAAATTATTGTAAAATTGATGAAAAAAAAAAAAAAACAACTCACTGATTAAATCGTAATCATGATTGATAGAAAAATTAAACAATAAATAAATAAAATTACTAAAGTTATATTGGAGCTAGTAAAAATAATGATAATAATACTCTTTAGTGGAAAGTAACCACTAGGCGAGGTTAATGCTCAAAGCGTTCCCTACCACTTAATTCTCAGAGTCTTATTATTATGTGGTCACAAACTAAAATTAATGAGGAAAAACTCATGCACTGGGTGGGATTCCAAACATCGGATCCACACACTACCTGGATTACCAGACTAGCGCATTAATCACTTGACTGCTAGTGCACATTAAATTTTTTTCAAATATGTTATTTTTTTCTTATCCATATGTGTTTGTGATCACTGACCATACAATAACAAGAGTCTGAAGGTTAGGTGGTAGAAAATGCTTTGAGTATCAACCTTCCACAAAAGAGTATTCTTATTCATGTTACCGTCAAAAGAATTTGATTGGGAAAAGTTGGGGGCTGGGGAGTAGAAAGCAATGGGTCGAGGTGCTTGAGATGCTTGGATTCGACAGCGAAATGAAGTAGGTACTTGATAAGAGGTGAGAATTAGGTGACGGAGACTAGGCGCCAGGCAGGGGTGTTTTCAGTTGTGTCGGGGCGGATGAAAGATTTATTTACAGTACAGTCGAAACTGGATATAAGAAAACAATTTTCAGGTCCTATTTTACATCTCTATAGGGAAAATAATCTCTTTAAAAGAGAAACCTTCATATAAGAGAAAGATATTCAGGTTTTCCGTTTGACTCTATGACGTCATGGAGTAAAATTTACTATGAAACCATATTCTTTTGTCACGTAATAATTGGTTTTTAAAATAATATGTGACTCTTGTTCCTTGACTTGACTTTTCAAGACGACACAATCCATTCAAACCATATTTACCGTTGTATAAGCAGTGTAGTTTCTAGGAGGCGAGGCGTGCTCCCGCGAAACGTTCGTTTCGCTTGATTATTACAATATTCCTGTTGTGTCTCGCATGCCAGGCGTGGAAAAGAAGAAGGAGAAAAGCTCAGGGGGCGGGGTCAGCCTCATGCGGCGCCTCACCAACATCACCTCCAGCGGAGGCGGGGGCAGCAAGAGCAGCAGCAAGTCGCCGCCTCCCCCCTGCTACTCGATGGACAACCCGGTGTTCGAAGATGCCACCGTGACTACTCTGTCCACCAGCATACCTGTGTCGGCCACGAGCACCGTGCTGACGACCAGTGTGCAGACACCCCATGTCCATGTGAGGTAAGTGTGCAGACACCCCATGTCCATGTGAGGTAAGTGACGCGACCAGTGTGCAGACACCCCATGTCCATGTCAGGTAAGTGACGCGACCAGTGTGCAGACACCCCATGTCCATGTCAGGTAAGTGACGCGCGACCAGTGTGCAGACACCCCATGTCCATGTGAGGTAAGTGTGCAGACACCCCATGTCCATGTGAGGTAAGTGACGCGACCAGTGTGCCGACACCCCATGTCCATGTGAGGTAAGTGACGCGACCAGTGTGCAGACACCCCATGTCCATGTGAGGTAAGTGACGCGACCAGTGTGCAGACACCCCATGTCCATGTGAGGTAAGTGACGCGACCAGTGTGCAGACACCCCATGTCCATGTGAGGTAAGTGACGCGACCAGTGTGCAGACACCCCATGTCCATGTGAGGTAAGTGACGCGACCAGTGTGCAGACACCCCATGTCCATGTGAGGTAAGTGACGCGACCAGTGTGCAGACAGTCCATGTCCATGTTCATATTGTCCATGTCAGGTAAGTGTGCAGACACACCTATCCTAGCGACCAGTGTGCAGACACCCCATGTCAGGTAAGTGATTCAGAGCGAAATTAATAGACAAATTCTGTATCACAAGTCATTGCTAAGTGTCGGTTTTCCCTACACAGTACGCAATCCGTGTCAGTGCCACAGATTTATTACAAAAACGTTTATTAATTCCACCCTCAGTTTCAGTAGATGTCAGATAAGGGCGAAATTAATAGGCGTTTTTGTAATAGTTCTGTGGCGTTAAGTCTCGGATTGCGTACTGTCTTAGATGTTAGAAAACTGGGGAAACGTACTGTCTTAGATTGGCAAAACTGGGTAAACGTACTGTCTTAAATGGGAAAAACTGCGTACTGTCTTAGATGGAGAAAACTGATGCTAAACAATGACTTAAGTTATCGATGTTGTCTATTAATTTCGCCCCAAAAGTCATAGTAAACTACCAGACTAGAACTTTACATCCCTGTCCTCGACTTACACGGACTCTGGACCATGCGCAATTGCGCATGCGCATTTAGGGCTGAATTCTAAAACAGGATTTAATTTAGTACAAGCCAGACTGTGTCTCAAGACTATAGTGCGCTGTGATTAGTTGAAACTCCTACTTGAGGGAGGGACTGGCTCTAAATTTAATCCTGTTTCAATAATTCGGCCCTTCGACACTGAGCACCAAATTAAAAATGCACTGGTAGTCAAGTGGTTAACGCGCTAGTCTGTTAATCCAGGTAGCGTAGGTATCCGTTGGTTCGAATCCCACCCAGTGCACTAATTTGTCCTCAATAATTTGAGTTGTGACCACATAATAATAAGACTCTGAGGGTTAGGTGGTAGAAAATGCCTTGAGCATTAACCTCGCCTGGTGGTTACCTTCCACTAAAGAGTATTATTATTATAAAAATCTGATTACAATGAGGATAAGGAATAGGGTATGCTGTGATTGGTGGAAAAACCTTTCCATGAGGGACGTTCCACTAATGACAGTAAAGGAGCGTGTCTCCCTTATCCTTGTTTAGAATCCTACCGAAATTTGCCCTAAACCGCTTGTATTTTGTGTTATTTTTGTATCCCATATAATATATAAGACCTGTTTGACTGCTGGAGTAAAGGGACTTTTTAATCTTACCTCGGCAGTATAAATAAGGTATATTCTATTCTATTCTACTATTAACCCAGCGAGTGTCCACTATCTTATTTACCTAAAATTTGTGTTTCTATGCACCGTTAAGAACTGACCCATTCCTAGTACACTGCTAGGTAATGTGTTAACCTATTGTGTGTCTAACTAACATCACATATTTGCTAATCACTCTTTAGACCACGTTTGAGGACTTAAGTATTCTTCTTTTTCTGCTTTAACCTTGCCTTTTCCCAAACCTACGTGGGGTTGGTTTTGGTCAACCTCTTTCTCACGGTTGAGTTTGTTTGGTTCTGGCACTCCTACTTCTACATTCTACAGCTTTCATGACCTAGTATACCTGTACGTATAACGTGTATACCACCTAATTATTTGTTTGTTTACAGTATTAGTAATAATATTTGTTATATGTATTAACTCTCTGTGTGTCAAATTAACCTTTCCTAGGTGATTAACCCGGGATCAGTACGGTTCGGTTTTGTAACGTATCCAGTACACGGTAACGTATACGGTTGTGAGAGAAATCTCTCACAACCGTACTGATTGCGGGTTAATCAAACACCTGTATCCCTGCCTTGTGTCCTTGTCTATTCCTCTGTAGTCACCGAATCCCAAGTATTTGTGTTATATTAACCCACACTGTGTTGTACTAACCTCTGTGTTTTGCACCGTTTAGATCTGACTCATGTCCTAGCAAACTGCTAGGCCATGCCTCTGTAGAGCACCGAATTCTCAGTCCTGCCAGTTCTCAGAGGGTGAAACACAAGGACCGACCCAGCGCTATGAACCACTTTGCTGCCAGGTAAGGAGAACCCCTTTATAAGTCATTGAACCCTTGGGAGAACTGCAAGCTTGGATTGTTAGGGTTTTTTACTTCCGAGAAATTTCTAATATTAGAAATAAAAGAGGAAAATTTGCATGAAACACCAGCGTAGGTTAATGTCTGTGAGCCGGCGAGAAGGTTTTTTTTTTTCGTCTAAAATTCTCTTATTGGTTGTGCTTTTATTATATCTTGCCCTTGGACCGCCGTGTGGCATTTCTTCACGGGGCTTGTTAGGGTTGGCTAGTCTATTCTCTGTTTATAGTCTTAAGTAAGACACTGAACTCCTCCTTGTTAAACGTCCGCACCCACAAAGGTAGTGTAGACTTGATGGGACGTTGAATGAACCAGGTCTCGTTCTGTCACTGAAGTTAAGGAACGGCCATCGAGGTTAGGACTAGGATGGGTGACAATTGAAATTCGAACCCTCGTGATGTTGGCTATTCTCGGCCCACTCAGGCTGGTAAAGGTTAAATTGAGGTTAGCTGGTTTGTGATTTTGTTTGTGGAAAATAATCACAAACTAAGATCTCCATCATCATATGAACATGCCATTAAAAGCGATAAACCAAAATTAAAAAAAAAAAAAAAAAAAAATGTAGTTTGAGTCTCTTTTATTCAACAGATAATTTGGTGCCCAATATGATAACTTTTATTTGCTTCCATGCTAAGTAATGAAGATAAATAGTTTTATGTATAAAAAATACATTCATGCAATAGTACCTATACGGCAGATATACTTATTTTTTTACGCAAGATTTTACAATTTGAAGGGTTGGGTGGAAGAGATTGCCACTAACCTCGCCCTTTAGGTAAGGCATTAGTGTTATTTCTTTTTACTTATTTCTTTTGTCATTTGTTTGTTTTTTCTTAATTTTATACTATTAACATTGTACTCTGTCCTCCTAATAAATTCAATTCAACTGAAATATGATTTTATTATAGTGTTTATTCAAAACAGTCAAAGCCGTTACAAAATTACGTCTTTGACCAATTACATTGGTACACATGGTACACACTTAAAAACTAAGATATAAAAATACAAAAGAATAAAATAACTTTTATGAAGAGAAAAAAAGTACATGTGAAATGGATTGTATGTGTATACTAAATTTACCTATTGTAAATTCAGCTGTGTTAATTAGAGCTTGTGATATTGTATGCTTGTGATAATAATAATATACAATAATAAAGTCCATCCCCCCCCCCAGACCCGTGGAGGCTGTGGTCTCGGAGTCCTCCCCCGCTGTGTCCACCTCCTCCTCACACCACCACCGCAAGTCCAACTCCCTGGACGCCTCCACCACCTGTCCCCCCGCCCCCGCCGGGTCTGACGCCAGCCCCGCCCCCCAGCCCGGCGCCCAGAGGAAGAACAAGCAGCAGCTAGTGCCGCCCGTGAGAGAACGGTAAGGGTTTTTTTTGGAGTTGAAATATAGGGTACACCCACATTAGCATTTATTCTCACACAAAGGAACTCGCATTACATATTACTAGAAATCGAATATCTAGAAAACATTACCATTACCATTACAAAAAAAAAAAAAAATAAGAATCTTATTAATGTCTAATTTTTGTTTAGTATTTTTGACTTTTTTCTGATATTTAAATGTTAGAATTATTACTTTGTATTTTGTCATATTTTAGCACCCATATTTTAAAATTTGAAAGGTTATTTTCTAATTTTGTATTGTATTTTATTTTTTAACTTTTGTTATTTGTTACATGTTTATATGGACTCTTTCCGTAAATACAAGTGCCTTTGAGCACCATTACCATTACCAAATAAGGTGATAGGATACATTATTACATATAATTTCGGTTAACCGACCTCATGAGACGGCAGACTTGTAACCTGGAGGTCCGCGGTTCGAGATCCAAGTGAAGCAAAAATTTAATAAAGCTAGTTTGAGTAATTATGATATCACGATTGTAATTAACACAATTTTTTTTACTATTATTAATTTAGAAAATAAAATTTAAATTCATCATTGCAGAAAAAGAATTGACATAAATTTTTAATATGTCAATGGATTGGATGGAAGAGATTGCCACAGGCAATAACCCCGCCCTTTAGGTAAGCCATTAGCTTCATTCTCTTTTTTTTTTCTTGTTTCTTTGTTCAATCTTTTTATTTTTCTTTATAATTTCATTTCATTTTACGGTATATATTTTTGTCTTACCTAATGAACATACTATAATAATATTATATATCTCCCTTGCCTTTATCCCATATTAGCTTATGTTGCTTTTGGGGTCGGCATTGTTCAACCTCATGGTTGAGGTTGGTAGGGTGGAGCACGTTTTTTATGGCTGGATGCCCTTCCTAACGCCAACGATTCTATTTGGTTTTAACGTCCTGATCTGGACGGGGGTGTTACCCTACATTCGCTGGGAATCGTACCAGCTACCCACATTAACCTTACCCAGCCTGGGTAGGGCCGGAAATGCCAGCCTCACGTGTTTGGAGGGAACAGAATTTTCTTCGGAAAGTCTGCCCCAGTCGGGAGTTGAACTCGGGATCTCTGGACTACGGGCAGTAGTCACAACCATTACGCCACGGAGCCTGGCATAATAATAATAATGTGATAACTTTAATAATTTCAAGATATTGCATTGGCTGTCCCCAGGTTCCGCTGCATCGTCCCCTACCCCCCTCACAGCGAGTACGAGCTGGAGCTGCGCGTGGGCGACCTCATCTACGTGCACAAGAAGCGGGAGGACGGGTGGTACAAGGGCACCCTGCATAGGACGGGCCGCACCGGCCTCTTCCCCGCCTCCTTCGTGGAGACCTTCTGACCCTCCCCCCAGCAGCACCTGTGTCTGGAGACGTGCATGTAACCCCGGGGCCGCCGGTGACACGGGAACGGAGGAAGTGAAACGGAATAGAGGATGTTGAAACCGAACTCTGGAAGTGAAATGGAATGGGGAATGTTGAAACGGAACTCAGGAAGTGAAGCGGAATGGAGGATGTTGAAACGGAACTGAGGAAGTGAAACGGAATGGAGGATGTTATCCCATAAAATATATAAGACCTGTTTGACTGCTGGAGTAAAGGGACTTTTCAGTCTTACCTCGGCAGTATAAACAAGGTATATTCTATTCTATGTTGAAACGGAACTGATTCTATTCTATGTTGAAACGGAACTGAGGAAGTGAAAACGGGATGGAGGATGTTGAAACGGGAACGGAGGAAGTGAAACGGAATGGAGGATGTTGTTGAAACGGAACTCTGGAAGTGAAACGGAATGGAGTATGTTTGTTACGGAATGGAGGATGTTGAAACGGAACTCGGGAAGTGAAACGGAATGGAGTATGTTGAAACGGAACTCTGGAAGTGAAACGGAATGGGGGATGTTGAAACGGAACTCGGGAAGTGAAACGGAATGGAAGATGTAGAAACGGAACTCTGGAAGTGAAACGGAACGGAGGATGTTGAAACGGAATGGAGGATGTTGAAACGGAAACTGAGGAAGTGAAAAGGAATGGAGGGTGTTGAAACGGAACTGTGCAATTGATACTTCATTTTGACCAATACAAGTTAGTGTCTAGAGATCGAAAAATTTACTACAGCTGCAATTAATGATCGTGTGCAAATTGAACGAGGGGTCTATTCGTTCTTTTACCGACCTCAATAGTTTGATTGATAAGGCGGTAGTTGTGATATAACGAAAGTCATTAATATGATAACTATTCTTTTTTTTAGTCAACACACTATTTTCTATGTAAAAGTACCGACCTCAGTACCTTGATCGATGAGGTGGCGAACTTTTAACATGGAAATCGGTGGTTCAAGTCCCAAGTTAAGAAAAAAAATTGTAAAGTGAGCCAATAGTTATTACCACAAATATGATAACCTAACTTTTTACTATGTAAAACTTTTCTTATCTTAATTATAACACTATTTCACAAAAAAACTTTGATGTACTTTCAAAGATATTTATTTTTTCTTCAAAATCGATTCTTCTATTTTCTTTGAAAACTTTTTTAAAAACTGTTATGTGATAACTAGGTTTAGAATTAATAATCATAAAACGCCACTTGCGTCCAAGGGTCAAATTGACTGCATTTAAATCCATGCCAATGCTCATGTCACTAGGCTACTGTATCATGGGCTATTTTTTGGACATCCTCTCGGCAGGTTGTTTTGTGTGCAAAATGAAAATAATTATATTCTTTTGGGCACTTTGTTTAAATGTACCCGTTTAGTTTTATAATATTACTAAAAAAAAAAAAACACTTTACTCTCTGTATACTAAGTGTACAACAACTGTACAATACTGTAGTATGTTGTGTGTTGGATGTAATGACAAACGAACTTTGAATACGCAATTTGATGGACATCTTAACACTAATTCGTAATTAGGGTAAAAAAGAATGTTAAGTGAACTGATTAACAATTTTATTCCAAAGTGATATTCACTGACTTTCGTTTAAACATCATTTGAAAAATCAAATGCCATATATGATCAAAATTGTTTTATTCTAGGCTCAATTTTTTTAGTGATTTATAAAAGACTTGGTTAAATTTTAGTTGAATTTAATTTTTTTGTGAAACGTTGTAGTTTCACAAATAAATTTAGATATTTTGCATTATCATTTGGATTTAGAGTTTGACCAAAATTATTCCCCTATATGTTTTCTGGATTAAACCCTATATCATTTTTTTTTTCAATGTCCTGTTCAGACGAAAAATCCTGGTAAAAAAATAGTGAATTTTATTGTTTTACTTTTGGATAAATTTGTTATTTATGTGTGTACATTGTACATTTTCTCATGTTTTATTTACATATGTTAATATTATGTATTTTACTGTAGCCATAATTTTCTATTTATTACTCATACGTGTTAATTACTAAATTTGTATATCATGTGTTTTCTCTACTTATCTCTACTACCTATGATATCCTGTTGAAACATAACCCAAGAGGTTCAACTCCTGATTTTACCTATGCCCAAAACACTTCCGTGTATTCTGACGATTTGAATAGAGTTTCCCAAAAAGGCTACGTATTTCGAGTCACCGCGACAAATCACAACGTAAATAACTTTGTGAGAGAATTCTTAGGGTGTAGTTAAAAGAAAAAATCGAGTTCTCAAGTGCACTGGTAGACAAGTGGTTAACGCGCTAGTCTGGTAATCCAGGTAGCGTAGGGATCCGTTGGTTCGAATCCCACCCAGTGCATGAAATTTTCCTCATTAATTCGAGTTTGTGACCACATAATAATGAGACTCTGAGGGTTCGGTGGTAGAAAATGCTTTGAGCATTAACCTCGCCTGTTGGTTATCTTCCACTAAAGAGTATTATTATTATTATTATGACTTAGCACTGGTTTTCCCCATCTAAGACAACACACAAATCGAGACTTAGCGCCACAAAGGTATTACAAAATCGTCTATCAATTTCGTCCTTAAACTGAAAACCACCTGAAAACATTCAAATCGTGAGAAAACATTTAACCACTCCCCTCCCCCCTCCCCTTATTTCTAATACGTTCACGTTTGATTAGTCCTGTTTCTGTTTAACCTTTATTCATTGTCTAATATTCTTAGCTAAAAAGTACTGTTATACAGGGTGAGCCCAACTTTTGTTAATACCAACTGGCTTTTGTTACACCCTGTACTGTTCCTTGCTTCATACCACTTCCTGTTAACCAGTTAGCTTTAAGCAAAAATAATTAATTTTAAATTTGCTGTTTGAGCCAGCGTCGATGGCATGTTGAATACACCGGTTCCCTTCAGAACACCGAAGTTAAGCGACATCCAGCGAGGTTTAGACTTGGATGGGTGACCATTCAAATTCTAATTCTCGTGACGCTGGCTTTTCCCGGCCCCACTCAGGCTGGGTGAGGTCAATGTGAGTAGCAGGTTTGTGAGTTTCCTGCGAATGGAGGGTAAAACCCCCGTCGTGATATGACCATGGCAGTTGAAAGCGACGTTAAACCCCACTTAAAAAAAAAAAAAAATTGCTGTTTTATAATTCTTTCTTCAAGTGTTGAAAAATTACCTACCAAATAATCAACCTAGATCTGGCTTACAGCATAACTTGTATACAAATGTACCAACCAATGTTAAGTTCATTAAGATCTTTCAACTATAATCCTGTGAGAACAAAAAAGAACAACAACCTATTTGAAAAAATTCATCCTTCGTCTACCCCCTAAGCCCACTAACATATTCTTCTTCTTTCACTTTTCTCAATCCTACTTGGGGTCGGCATTGTTCAACCTCATGGTTGAGGTTGTTTAGTTCTGGGCTTAACAGCTTTATTAATTTATGCTTTGTCCTTGTTAGATTACATATTATTATGTTTTACTGTGAACAAAAATGTGTTTTGCCATACTTATGAATAACTATTTCGATCAACTAATCTTTAATTTCCATTACTACAATTCTTCCGATATATTTGAGCATTAACCTCGCCTGGTGGTTACCTTCCACTAAAGAGCGTTATTATTATATTTAGATATACATTTACTTCCGAATAATCAAAACAACGGACTTGAGAGCTTTTGCTCATTCCTCCTGAAACAAAGAATTCCGCTGGCAACACAGCGCAGCGCGGCATTGCTGCTAGTAAACGTGAGCCCTGCCTGTAGGAAAATAGTTTAGTAGCTTCAGGGCTGGTGGAGTTGATTATAATTTTGTTAAATATCTAACTCATGTAGTTGTGATATTGCTCTATTTTAATACTCTTAAAATGTCTGTGTAGAATATAGATGTTGTAGAATGTAGATGATTGAATTTTAGAGTCTAAGTATGAGAGAACCTACTCACAATCCGTGGCGCCGAGTTACGGCCCGAAACAATGTACGGCAATGCCTCATTGTTTAGAGTAGTGCTAGGAAAAATAAATATAGGGCCATGCCTCGAATCGTAACTCGGGTGCAGCTACTCACAATATGTCAGGCCTGAGTTTTTGAAACAACTTAAAGATTGTAGTCAAATCTGACAGAAGAATAGCATAGCTATTAAAAGGACAGTATTGTCTTTCTCTCGAACTATTTACTTCCGTTAATTTTTTAATATTAGAAATTGGAAGTATTGTGTTCTTTTTTGTCAATAAAAAGTTATTTTTTGCTCCCATTTCAATTTTTTTCATATTTCTGGACGTTTTATAACCTCCTAAGCAACTTTGGTTTTGTGTCTGTCCGTCTGTTTTTAATGTTAAACATTTTTCATTACAATCAAGTCATCCTATCCAATCTTCGTTTTCACTGAACTATAGGAATCTATTCCTATAGTTCAGTGCTAGTGCATTAACTATTCTTTGAGCGGTTGTTCAGTCATTTTTAACTAACTTATGTATACATCTTTTTCTATCTAAACTTTGTACTGTATGTATTTTAAATTATTTAAATTTTGTGACAAAATATAATAGAAATTTTAAATTTGAACTCCCTCTGTGTTGACTGTCCATTTTGTGAAATTAGAAAATTAAAAGTACTGAAAAGGATTCTGTAAGACAATTACCGAGAAAAAAAATACCAATTTTAATTTATAAACAAAAAACACGCATCCAGGAACTAACCTCGCTGGACGTCGCTTAACTTTAGTGACAGAACGAGAACTGGTGTATTCACCATGCCGCCTCACCCAGCCTGAGTAGGGGGACGGGTATAGCCAGCATCACGAGGGTTCGATTTCGAATGGTTACCCCGTGCAAGTCCGAAAGTTGCTTAACTTCGTTGACAGAAGAGCTGTGTATGAATCAATGTACCATCGGCACTTTCTATCTAATTTACGTTTAGTAAACTCTGTATATTACCTAAATATTGAGGTACCTACCTACCACCTAAACTCAGCAGGGCTGCCCAACTAGTCGATCGCGGAGTGATTTTGGGTCGATCACGTCCAGAGAAGTGAGATGACGTTCTAAAAGTCTTAGATCTCCAAAGTACAAAATGATTGTGAACGAGGTTTTCCGGCATCTCACACAAGTGAAAATTCGAGATCTCCTTCCCTAACTCAGAATTTTCGTGACTTCTTGAAACTTGAAACTCGATCGCGTTGATTATCTGAGACGTTATACCTAGTAGATCTTCTTCTGTAAAGTTTGGGCACCCCTGCCTTGTACAGGGTGTTTCAGCTATTTAGTAACAAACAATGGAGAGACTGGAGAGTCATAGGACATGGACCTTTTGTTACAGAGATATGACCATTTTCTTATTGTTTTTGACATTTTCATGTCTTTGCTCTGGCACATAACCAAAATTATGTGACGAAATTATGTAACGATATTATGTAACGATATTATGTAACGATATTATGTAACGAAATTATGTAACGAAATTATGTAACGATATTATGTAACGATATTATGTAACGATATTATGTAACGAAATTATGTAACGAAATTATGTAACGAAATTATGTAACGATATTATGTAACGAAATATTGAACGAAATATTTCGTTCAATGAAATATTGAATTGTAAATTGTAACGAAATATTGAATTGTAAAGGGAGAGAAGAGGGAAAGTGTGTGTCATGCGCACAATGGCGAAGTATTGAATTGTAGAGGAAGAGAAGAGAGAAGGTATGTGTCATGCGCACAATACGAAATTTGGTCAGTTGGGTTTTGGACCTTGAATAGTAAAGATGAAAATGTCCCAATGGTTGCAGACTCGTATGCAAGCGTTTTGACATTTTCATGTCTTTGCTCTGGCACATAACCAAAATTATGTGACGAAATTATGTAACGATATTTTTTTTTTGCTGGGGGACTATAAACAGGGAGTAGACCAGCAATCTGGCAGGGGGACTATAAATAGGGAGTAGATCAGCCGTCTGGCTGGGGGACTATAAACAGGGAGTAGACCAGCAGTATGGCTGGGGGACTATAAACAGGAAGTAGACCAACATTGGCTTGGTTTTGGGGGCCCTTGTCAATTATTAGCCTCCTTGTAAAGACAGTGGTAGAAGTGCTGAGTCATTCCTCAACTGTCTGGCTACCATCGTTCACGATGACGCCACCCTACTATGATGATGATTAAAAAGGATATTGAAACTTATTGATGCGCAAGTAAACGAATAGACTCAATGCACAAAGAGTTAGATTAGCGGAATTCTACTGTAATATTTGTATGATTTTATCTGTGGTGAAGCACAAGGCCTCTTCACATTTTTTGTGGGTAGCGCAGCATTACTAACATTTCGAATTATTCTATTACATTAATTTCTTTCTACTCTGGTAATGCCGCCACTGGTCGTTACTCATACAAGTAACTACTCATTTTTCTTCACGAGGTATGAGTGGACCCCGAAGATCCAAGTACAGAGCAGAAAAATTACTATCCCGCCGGGAATCGAACCCAGGTCACCATGCATACAATGCCTAGCGCGCTAACTCACTCTGCGACGGTGACTACAAAATCTCATGTATTTTTACCGTACATGGGTAGTCAAGTGGTTAAGGCGCTAGTCTGGTAATCCAGGTAGCGTATTTTTTTTAAAGTTCACAACTCCTTTTAACGGATTAAAAAAAAACTTGCTTAAGTTTGAAACTTTATGTTCAAGCAGAAGATGTAATTGCCTTACTGAAAAACTGACCGAGTTTTTCCGGAATGGCATAGATGTAAAGTTCTCTGAAGTAACGCGAAAGCGTCACAACTACTACCTTTGTAAAAAGAAAAGAGAAAAAAAGACAAAAACACACCTGTATATTAAAAGCACTCCGTTTCTCCCTTCTCATTGGTAGCTCCTTGAAAGCTGATTTCTACGAGTCTTGTCTGTTCTCCGAATAACTACAGGCCCGTAATTTAGGGTAATGGATCATTAGTTGTGTCACATCTCGCCCATCAGAGGGTAGGCATACTACGGGATGAATCATTAGTTGTGTCACAATTCGCCCATCAGAGGGTAGGCATACTACGTGATGGATCATTAGTTGTCACATCTCGCCCATCAGAGGGTAGGCATACTATACGGAGTATACGGGATGGATCATTAGTTGTGTCACAATTCGCCCATCAGAGGGTAGACATACTACGGGATGGATCATTAGTTGTCACATCTCGCCCATCAGACGGTAGACATACTAGGGGATGGGCAAGCTATAACACAAGCGTCAACAGTAGCTGCTGTTTCATGGCTACGAAATGAAAAAGGCTGTGAAACACTCATCTTTTTTTCATAAGTACATTATTTTAGGGAACATTTTTTTCATCCATTATAGGACAGTAAGGACGCCTTCCGGTGCGCTCATTAAATGATAAGTACTGTGTCAGTTCTCGCCCATCAGAGGGGAGGCACGAAGGCATACTACGGGATGGACAAGCTGCATCAGTAACGACACAAAAGAGTCTAAAGTAGCTGAAGTTTCTGGCTACGAAATAAGAGGCAATATAACACTCCATTTTTACCATTGTATATGACTTCCGAGTACAGGTACCTAATCTATGTATAGTATATGCCGCGCTGTCTCTTTTTTTCTATTGGTCAAGAAAAAAAATAAAAAATAAAAAAATAAGGTAGGTACACCGACTTCTATATTTTTGAGATAAAAGTGGTTATGTAGAAGAAAAAAATCGTCAAATATACATTCATACATACCTATCTATCGGTATGGAAATGAGATACATTTTTCTCACCAAATGTGCAGGTGAACTATACACGAGGAAGTGTTGTGTCCATCATTGCAAGTATATTTCCGCTGAAGTCATTTAATCTATGTCTACGAAATTAATAGTGTGTTGACCTAAATCACTCGAGTTGATTTGCTGAGTTTGGATTTTTGTTCGAGATTCGATCAGACCTTTTAAATTCGGATCATTTTATCATAATCTTCTTCTTCTTTTTTTGCTCTGTCCTATCCCGCTTAGGCAGGGTCGACGTTGTTCAACATCGTGGTTAAGGTTTGTTGGTTTTGGCACATTTTTACGGCTGAATGCCTTTCCTAACGCCAACGATTTTATTTGCTTTAACCTCCTGGATTAGGACGGGGGTTTTACCCTCCATTCGCTGGGAATCGTATCAGCTACCCACACTAACCTTACCCAGCCTGGTTAGGGCCGGAAATGGCAGCCTCACATGTACGGACGGAATAGAATTCTCTGTGAAAAATCTGCTCCGACCGGGGATCGAACTCAGGATCTCTGGAGGCAGTAGTCACAACCGTTACGCTACGGAGGCTGGCATTTTATCATAATGTTTTGATCAATTTCTAAGTCATTCATCCAAAGAGGAAAACATTAAGCTGTTCATTAACATAAAGTATAAACCATTTTTATTTTGACCTTTTCTAATTTTATCTTTCTTATCAGCGTTATCTCGTACTATTTCTCTCTGTGTTTTGATTCTTATATTACCATACCTACGCACCTTGTATGAAAATATACATATGAATGAATAAGACCTTGTTTACACAGTTTTAGTCACGGGAGCTTTCAGGCAAAAATTGCCAGTGAAACGTAGCTACCTACTTCTAAATTAACCTCTAAAATGATATTTAGACCTATTAAGTTTTTTTTTTTTTAAATTTGGGTCTAACGTCGTTTTTAACTTCATGGTCATATCACGCCGGGGGTATAACCCTCATTTCGCAGGAAACTCACAAACCTGCTACCCACATTGACCGCACCCAGCCTGGGTAGGGTCGGAATGCCAACATCACCTATTCTTGGCTAACTAATCAATTTTTGACTAAAAGAAAAGCTAATATAGTGAACTTTACGGTCGCGAGTTCGATATCTATTTCCTGGTTGACAAGCTCTTCTATGTTCTCCCCTCCTTATTTTCTTTTCTTATTTGTATTTTACTTCCGAGAAATTTCTAATATTAGAAATCGGAAGTATTGTGTTGGTTTTTTTATATTGTTCTATGTAATCAATGTACATTGGGTTTCACCCGTCAATAAAGAATAAATTAAATTAAAATTATATTTGGGGATGATATTTTTTTTTTTTAAACATAATACTCTTTATTTATTTTAATTTTACATAATATACATTAAATATAGTGAGTTTATGAGGTACTTTTACCCTATTTTTTGTGTGTTGTGTTGTACCTCAACTATTTTGCCATCATATGAAAATCCTACCAACCAAAATAATCTTTTCGTGCAATGTTAAGGTCCTCAATTTTCGGGTGTCCACCAACAGACTTTAAACCCGGCCCTGCCTCTTATTCCATAGATTAACAGGTAGTAAATAATCGTCTACAAGTTACTCCATTTTACCATTGTTTCAATATCAAAGGTTGAATAGTTAACAAACATGAGGAGTGAGTGCTAATTTCTAATCCTAGATAGGAAATAGTTTCATTCAAAAATTATGATTTAAATTAGTTATTACTTAAAATTTAATATTTTTATTGTTTTTTTGTTGAGTTTTATGTTTTAAAATAATTTATCTTCTACATTGTTGTTTTATTTTTAATTTCAAACCCGACTGTTTGTTCGATTTATTTTATACTACGAGATTTTCGCCCAAATTGATGAACTGTGTGGAGGCCCTCCGTCAACTCTCGCCCTGAAAGTAAGTTGTCTCAAAAATTGAAATAAAAATAGGATTAAGAAAGTCACGAAGATGGAATGTCACACTTTTATATTTAATTTTATAGTACCTATTATATTGTATTGAACATAAGAAAAGTCATAATCACAAGTCTCTGCTCTTCTGAAAAAAGGCATTTCCAATACTGATGGTAGATTATTTTTCCGAATGCTAAAAGGCTTGGTCCTACCGTAAAAAAAAAAAAAAAAAAAAAAAAAAAAAATTGCTTTGGGCCAACGGGTATAAAAATAATGTATTTTTATCGAGTTTACAAAATGTACAATTTGTATTTAGGTAGGAAAAAATAAAGATGAGTGCAGCCTAGGCGTTGCAGAACCCATCAGCTTATGTTTGGGCTTCCTCTTCCAGAGCACAGTTGAGGCACAAGTTTGTTGATCCACCCCCACTCAGGCTGAGTGAGGTTAGTTTGAGAATCTGGATTCTCTGGTTTGTTTGCCCAGCGAATGGTGTGTGGAAACCCCCGTCGTAAAATGAAGAGTTTTAAACTCCTTGAGCCTGGATTGGGCCAGGGATAGCTAGCAGCACGAGGCTTCGAATTTGATTGGTCACCCATTGAAGTACTAAACTTGCTGAGCGTTGCTTAACTTCAGTGACAAAACCAGAACTGGTGTATTCAACATGTATAACGACAGAACGTAGCAAGCATTACTGCGCTTTGATTCTTTAAGTTGTATTTTAGCCGCCAGTTCTTGTTCTGTCACTGAAGTTAAGCAACGTTCAGCAAGTTTAGGACTTGATCCATCCATGATTCAAATTCGAACCCTCGTGATACAAGTTGTTCCCGCGCCTCTCAGGCTGAGTGAGTTTAATCGGTGAAAATTAATTTTTTTTTGAGTATAGCTGGTTTGTGAGTTTCCCGACGAATAGTGTAAAAAGGGTGTAAAATTCCTGTCGTGATATGACCATGTACTTCGTTGAAAGCGACGTAAAAAAACAAAGGTCGTATTTCATTTTCTTCAAATAAAAAAAATCTGTCCCGGTAGCTCAGTGGTAAAGGCGGCACTCTGTGAATCCAAAGATCCCAGAGGTCGTGGGTTCGAAACTCAGCCGGGACATGACATGTTATCCTCCATTTGGGATTTTACCACATAATAATATGTCTTGGGCTTACTGCTGGGATATTGGGACTTTAATAGTCTTAATCGGGCAGTATAAATAAGGCGATATTATTTATTTTAAAAAAAAAAGAAAAAAAGAAGAAGAAAAATTCCGAGGGCATAGATCCCGGCAGTGTTATCGAATATTGAATATTGTTATCGAATATTGAACTCTATCAAACCGCTGACCACAGGTGTTTTTGTTATCTAATCCAATCCTCTTTTTTCCTCGAAACACTATTTATTTATCAAAGCACACAACACAAAGGAGAAACAGTTCCTAGCAACCACTCCTGGGGGGTGGTGTCAGTAGGGTGTTTTAGTTTTATACCAAGTTTCAACCAAATATTATATCATAAAAAGAAACTTAAAAATATAGACAAAAAAAAAAACGAATAAAACAATTTTAACATATTTACAATTGTTTTGTAATTCGCGGCGAAGTTAATGACTTAGGCAGTCCAGAGAGTTCAGTGGCAGACTACTTAACCCCGATATACTGCATACATAATATTATTATTATTATTACACACTTTATTAGATAAAAAGACATAATATGTACAGTACAAATAATTATTATAACAATTAAAAAATGAAAACAATATATACAATTAAAAGGAAAAATAATAGAAAAATATATATAAGCAGAATGTCCTAACAAAAGGGCGGGGTTATTGCCTATGGCAATCTCTTCCACCCACCCAATATTATCGTCGTCCCTTTCAAGCTATATATTACAACCTTACCTATCTAATCTGTGGCAAGACATGGGTTTTACCTTCCATTCGCTTAAAACTTACCAACCAGCTACTTACATTAACCTCACTCACCCTGAGTTGGGTCAAAAATAGCCAACATCACGAGTGTTGAATGGTGACCCATCCAAGTTCTAACCTCGCTGGACGTTCGGTAGCTTCAGTGACAGAACGAAAAATGGTGTATTCAACGTGCCATCGACCCTGGCTCAACAATGTTTGAACGGACACATGTTTGTAGCTCTCTCGCTTAATGGCTTTCTTTATTTATTTTATGAGGATTTTTTTACATTCACTTGAGCAGATCTCTAGTGCTGAAGGATATGGCCGGCAGGATAAGTTTGTCACCCTCTTCAAGGGCGCCAATTCTGTCGGCTCACAAATTAGATCAAATTTTATTTACATAGAATATATACAATTATACATAGGTACATGGAAATTGACATTAATAAAACAAAACTTGATCAAGGGCGGTGCTAATTTATTTATTTATTTATTAATTTGAACAATGTACGGGCATATTTACCCTGTACTAACTAATTTTACAATTAATTTCCCTAACTAATCGTAATAAAAAACAAAATATAAAACTATCTAACATAAGACTATCTACTTATTATAATATAAAAAAATCTGAAATAATAAACCTGCTACTGAGTACGGGTTGACGACTAGTTCGGTAATTAATGCCAACGGCATTCTCTTCCGCACCACCCTTACCGTTCTTCTTTCTATTATTTTCCTGGAACTATGCTTGTATTTCTTCCTGTTTCATATCTAGACTCGTCTCAAAAAAATCTGCTAATCGAACATTCTCGTTTTCTGTTCCCAGAATCGATCGACATGGATCCCCTTCATCTAGCATGCTTCCTGTTTCTTCTCTGCCCTCCTTATCAGCTTGTACGAAGTAAGTTTCAGGGACACCAATTAATAAATGCTGTCAAGTAGTCACTGGCTTGCAGGCACGGTGACCTGGGTTCGTTTCACAGCAGGGTAAAAAAAAATCTTTTTTATGGAATCAGGAGAGTCTAGTTCGTTCAGAAATGTTATCAACTCAATTTGAAGAAGAAAAAAAAACGACCGAAAACAATACTTTCTATACCTTATAGGTAATAGAAAGTAAAAATCTGCTTTATATTAGGTGGATGTTTGTGGTCCACCCATATGATAACTCGTGAGGAAAAATGAGGAGCTATTGGTATGGATAACGAAAATGCCAGAGCCGACAAAAAAAATTGTAGTAGTAAAGCTACTACCCAGATAGCACATACGCTTGTGGCAAGCCTTGAATTTACACACGCTAAAAGCAAGCGTAGTTAGCAAGAGTGAATCCTACTTCATGTAAACGTGAAAAGGCATTCTACTTGTTTATGCAAACTTGCAGCACGATTTAGGTAATAAGGTTGCAATACATTGCGTCTACATCACAGTCTAGTCAGCTGCGTCGGTCTGATAAGATATCGTGGGTTCGAAACCCAGCCGTGTCATGACAAGTTATCCTTGCATTTGGGATTTTGACATACTCGTATTAATGCGTTATGGGCTGAAACAATATTAGTCCTTGTCGGGTGGTATAATAGAGGTCATATTATTCATTTACCATTGTTACATCCTATTATTTCTATTTTGTTATTGATTTATTATTATTACTTACTATCATTTCTTCCTATTATTTCTACATTATTATTGAATTATAGTTACTAGTATTTCTATTTTATTATTTATTTTCCACTATTAATATTATTTTTCTATATCATTATGGATTTACTATTATTACTTACTATCATTTCTTCCTATTATTTCTATTTTATTATTTATTTTCTATTATTACTATTATTTTTTCTTCTTATTTCTATTTTATTATTGATTTACTATTATTACTTACTATTATTTCTATTTTATTATACATTTTCCACTATTACTATTATTTCTTCTTATTATTTTTACATTATTATTGATTTACTATTATTTATTACTATTATTTCTATTTTATTATTTATTTTGGAGGTGATCCTGGGTGTACGGAGAGTCAGTTCCAGTGTGCCGAGTCCGTCGCTTGCATAGAGAAAGCCCAGGTGTGCGATGGCGTGAAGGACTGTCCCACTGAGGACGATGAGTTTGACTGTGGTGAGTGACTGCCGGCCGGCCGGTTTCTTTTTCATCATCATAGGGTGGTGTCATCGTGAACGATGGTAACCAGACAGTGGAGGAATGACTCAGCACTTCTACCACCGTCTTTACAAGGAGGCTAATAATTGACAAGGGCCCCCAGAACCAAGCCAATGATGGTCTACTCCCTTTTTAAAGTCCCTATACGGTTCCGGGTATGTTTGTGGTGATGGAGAGGAGGGTTTTAGCGGGTATGGCGCACTTTTTCCAGCGCTGGAACCCCGCACTTCGTCTTGAACCATAGAAGATTTTGCCTCCTCTCACAAGAAAAAAAAAAGAAGAAAAAAAGAAGAAAGGGTTTTGTAATGCTTATGACTTCTTCCCATGACCGACCTCAGTAGCTTGATCGATAGCGAACGAATCCCTACGCTACCTGGATTACCAGACTAGCTCGTTAACCACTTGACTACCAGTTTCATACATTATAATAGAAAGCCCAACGCGTTTTGACATGCAAATTTACTTTTTGTTTTGTTCCAATTCCTTCCAGAGCTTCACAACTGCTTGGCGCCCAACTTCTTCAAGTGTCAGGATGGGGGTTGCATATCCTCCTCCTTCACGTGTGATGGTCAGCATGATTGTGCTGACGCATCCGACGAGGAGAATTGCACGATCAGCACCAGCACTGTGAGTCAGAGGACCTGGGTTTCAATTCCCTTAATATTATTATTATGTTATCCAAGATATTTATACAGTAAAATACAATGAGATTATAAAGAAAAAATAAATAGTTTGAACAAAGAAACAAGAACAAAAAAGATAATAAAGATAATGTCCTACCTAAAGGGCGTAGTTGTTGCCTGTGGCAATCTCTTCCACCTTTCCTTTCGATTTTTTTTTTTTTTAATTCTGTATCACACGTTCTGGCGTAGGTATTAATCTACAAAATCATAAGGGGGTTTGAACCCCCTAAATCCCCATCTGCTCATTTTTCCTCACGAGGTATGACCTTGGACATTTAATTACAGACCATGAACAATCATTCCCTGCTGGGGATCGAACCCAGGTCACCGTGCGTTCAACTACAGACAACCAATTATTATTTTTTATTTAAAATTATTTAAATCAAAAACCCCCAAAGGTATTTCTAATCTTTTTTTTTCTCTTCTTTTTTTTGGAAATCAGCAAATTTAGTGCCCCCGGATTTAGCAAATTTAGTACAAAGGTATTTGTCTACTTGTTGCATTTTACACATTTTTTTCCAGGTTTCCCAGCCTCGGTCCAGCCACCCCGACACCTGTATGTCGCCCGACTTCCGGTGCTCCAGTGGTGAGTGTATCACCAGCAGCTGGGTGTGTGACGGGGACAAGGATTGTGCTGACGGCTACGATGAAACCGAGGCGGCTTGTAAGCGGGTAAGTGGCAGAGAATCGTAAAATTCAAGAGTTAAATGTCCATATAGATATTACAAAATGTCTATATTAACTCTTAGGACGAAAGTAATAGACAAACATTAGTTTCTCCATTTAAAACAATACTCAATATCTACACTTAAATCCACGGAGGTATAATCAGAATTAGGTATAACAAAAACGTCTATTAATTCCGCCCTTAATCTTATGCTGGGAAGTACTCGTTTGCAAGTCAAAGTTATCATGATGTGAGGAGTCTTGTTAGGGAATCTTTTAAAAGACCATTAAGTTACCTTAAGACAATTAAGCTGAACACCCAAGTATAAAACACCAAAACAAGAATTCCTGATGTGAGGAGTCTTGTTAGGGAATCTTTTAAAAGAACATTAAGTTACCTTAAGACAATTAAGCTGTACACCCAAGTATAAAACACCAAAACAAGAATTCCCTTTTAAGTTACCTTAAGACAATTAAGCTGTACACCCAAGTATAAAACACCAGACGAAGAATTCCCTTTTAAGTTACCTTAAGACAATTAAGCTGTACACCCAAGTATAAAACTCCAGAAGAATCGGCGTGAACGACCTGTCTCGTAACAGTGTTAAAGCGCTTAATAGAAAACAGAGACCATTCATTAGGCACTGTTTTATGTTGAAATGGTGCAATAGCATGGCATCGTAGATACTGTCCAATCATTGTCGAAAGACTGTTTGCTTACTGTCACGCTGAACAAAGGTGCATCACTGTACCCACAGTCCTACTAGTGTTATTATGTAAACCTTTGTCAGCAGGGCCTAATTTCATAAAACACTCTCATTCTCACAATCCCCAAATAATAATAAATCATTTGTTTTTCAAACTAGAATTCATTGTCATCTAGACTATGAATTATCATAGTCACAAGATTAGAAGATTTAACTTAAGTCATTGCTTAGCGACGGTTTTCCCCTATTTTATACAATACACAATCCGTGACTTAGCGCCACAGAGGTATTACAAAAACGTCTATTAATTCCGCCCTTACCTGACATGGACTACAACTGAATCACTTACCTGACCTGAACATGGGGTGTCTGCACATTGGTGACATTGTGCTACAGAGATATTACAAAAACGTCTATTAATTTGGCAATAAATGATTTCTTTTTCCAGAGCATCTTCTGTGATCGTACTACCGATTTCCTGTGTCGGAACCACGTTTGCATCGTGAAGAGTTGGGTGTGTGATGGGACCAACGATTGCGGGGACAATTCGGACGAGGAGAGCTGTCGTAAGTTGCGACTATAAGAAGTTCGAAAACACTACCCGGTTTTTTAAAGGATGAGTGTTTCACAGCCTTTTTTATTTCGTGGCCATGAAACAGGAGCTACAGTAGACGCTTGTGGTCTGTGTTGTAGCCTGCCCATCCCGTAGTATGCGTCCCCGCTGATGGGCGAGAAGTGACACAATACTTCCCATTTAGGTGCTGGGTCAACACGAGCGCACCGGAAGATATCCCTTACAAAAACAATTGTAACCAAATTAAGAATACAAATTTTTGTCGGCACGCGGAATCGAACCCGGGACCTTCTGCATGGCAAGCGAGTGCTTAACCACTGAGCTAATCGCGCACTATACATATACAAAAAAGTTCATACACCAGTTTAAAAACACAACGTTTAATCGGCTCCTGTTCCACTAAGCACTCTTCTCAAAATCTCCCCTTCAACCGTTGCGCTCTCTGAATGCATTTTTTAAACAAAGTATGCAGTTAAAAAAAAGATTTGAGAATTTTGAGATTTGATCCACAAACCTTTGGGTAGCCATCAAGCGTGCAAATGGCTCACCAGAGATTACCTACATTGTGTAATCTCTGGTGTCCGGAGACATCCGCATGTGGCCGGAGACATCCTATCACGGCATTACCTCATCCAGCGCATTTTTTTTTTTTTTTTTTTTCATTTTTTTTTTGTTGTATCCGGGGTTAAGTGGCAGAGAATGCCCAAGGCATTAACTTCGCCCCGGATTAAGTTTTTTTTATTTTTTTTTAAGTTATCATATTTGTGTTAATCACTATCGTGATATCACAACTACTCAAACTCGCTTTACTAAATCTACGCTGAAACTGGGACTTGAACCACCGACCTCCAGGTTACAAGTCCGCTGCCTTATCGATCAAGCTACTGAGGTCGGTAGCTTGATCGCCCCGGATTACAAAACAATTGTAATTAAAAAATAAGGAAAGTAATAATATTGATCTTTATTACTTCCGAGAAATTTCTAATATTAGAAATCGGAAGTATTGTGTTCGTTTTTGTAAAAAAAAATATTTTTTTGCTCCGATTTCAATTTTTTTCATATTTCTGGACGTTTCATAACCTCCTGAGCAAATTTGGTTTTGTGTCCGTCTGTCGGTCTGTCTGTCTGTCTGTTAAAACGATTCCTTGTAACGCGCAAATCTCGGAAACTACTCGACCGATTTTGATGAAATTTTGTAAACATCTAGGAGACATTCTGTAGATGGTCCCATAAATTCATTGAATTCGTACTAGCGGCTCTGGGTGAAAGAGACCATGCGCCTGACCACTAACTTTTTACTTAAATGCTTATATCTCGTGAACGGTACACCCGATTTTGATGAAATTTTGTATGTATTTGCATATTAATGTTCTACACAGGCTTTTTATATTTTCTTTTTAATTAATTATAATTTGACTCTGATATTTAAGAAAATCCGAAATTTTGGACAATAAAGTCAAAAAATAAGAACCACGACTTGCCGATACAGAATTTTTTGGAGAATCTAGAATGTAGAAAAAACGGTTTTCTACCATATAAAACAAATTTGAAGAAAATCGGTTCAGCCGTTTTGGAGATACAAGTAATTTAGTATAAAAACTCAAAATTCGCACGTGTACACAATGTGAAACAATCACGAGGAAGTATTGTGTCCATAATTGGCAGTGTTTTTTTTTTCTTTGTACATATATTTCTAAGTTTTTTTTTTAAATTATTGTTATTAATTCTTTGTTGATGATTGTTTTGTAAAAATAAATAAAGTGTAAATAAATAAAATAAATAAATTGCAATTGCTTTACAGAGAGGCGATGCTGTGAGTATTAGAGGAACTCTCCTAACCTCTGAAAAATTGGAAGAAATATTTTACTTATAAGACCTACATTGCATAACTACAATTAAATGTCTAATATCTAACTCAGAAACTCAGAATAGCTATTATGACTAACCTCCAGTATTATGGACCTTATCTAAGTACCTGTGGATGAACAGTTTGTTTACTGTTTTCATAGTGATAAACTGATAACTTATCTCACTATAACTTTCAACTTTCAGGAGCTTTGCTCGAAAAAGGTTCATGAAAAATTTACGCGAATTTTTGTTGTTGTTGCAAAGTCAGCAAATTTCATCCGAATGAAATCAGACTGACCTATTTTTTTTATTTATGTTATTGTTTATTTGGATTTAACCTTCCTCCCAACTGCATGGTCGTATCACGACGGCGGTTTATCCCTCCGTTCGCTGGGAACTCAAAAACCAGCTACTCAAACTAACCTCACACAACCTGAGTGGGCCCGGGAATAGCCAGCATCACAGGGCGTTCGAATTTAAGTGGTCATCTATCCAATTCCTATCTCGCTGACCGTTGCTTAAGTTCAGTGATAGAACGAGAACTGTAGCCCGTTCGAAAAACATTCTCCACTCTCATAATCTCTGAATCTCCGTTTCAACCGTCACACAATGCACTCTGATTAGTTATTGCGTTCAAATTAACCGTTTAGAGTGCGTAGTGTGACGTTTGAAAAGGAGATTTGGATAGGAACGTGAAGATAGCACCTCTCCAAATCTCCCTCTCTATTTCAGATCTTCATTTGGAATCCCCTAAATATTTCTACCACTCTTTCAGCCCACAAGGATCACATTCCGATGGCAGAGTGCTTACCGGAACACGAACTCTTCAGATGCCATGATAACAAGACCTGTATTGAGTACAAGAAGCTTTGTGATGGCCGAGCTGACTGTTTAGATGGTTCTGATGAGGGAGCAAACTGCACTACTCTATGTAAGTAACTTATGAGTGAGTGATGTGATGTTCTATTGATAACAAGACCTGTATTGAGTACAGGAAGCTTTGTGATGGCCGTGCTGACTGTTTAGATGGTTCTGATGAGGGAGCAAACTGCACTACTCTATGTAAGTAACTTATGAGTGAGTGATGA
Source organism: Bactericera cockerelli (assembly GCA_024516035.1). Classification (NCBI taxonomy): domain Eukaryota; kingdom Metazoa; phylum Arthropoda; class Insecta; order Hemiptera; family Triozidae; genus Bactericera; species Bactericera cockerelli. The sequence continues at coordinate 6,669,382 of CM044960.1, read as the reverse complement.
GATGTTCAATTGATAACAAGAACTGTATTGAGAACAGGAAGCTTTGTGATGGGCGCGCTGACTGTTCAGATGGTTCTGATGAGGGAGCAAACTGCACTACTCTATGTAAGTAACTTATGAGTGAGTGATGTGATGTTCTATTCATAGCAAGACATGTATTGAGTGCAATAAGCTTTGTAATGGTCATTCTGATTGTTTATTTGAATGGTTATGATGTTATATGTAGGTAACTTGTGAGTTATGATTGAATGATGAGAAATTACAGTTATTTTTGAAATACATGATGTAAAACATGTATTATCGATATTCAATTATCGATGTTATGTTTGTTGCTTTGATTATTTCAGGCACGAACACATGTCGTCACAAATGTTTCCAAAGTCCATCAGGCCCCATCTGCCAGTGCCCCCTCGGCACCACCTCCCCTGACTGTATCGATATCAACGAGTGTCTGGAGTTTGGCCTCTGCGACCAGCAGTGCAACAACACGTACGGTAGCTACAGCTGCTCGTGTGGACCCGGCTTTCAGCTCGACACGAACGGTCGGTCCTGTCGAGTGAGCGACGGTGAGTGATCGTGTGAACGGTTCTTTAACCATTTTTTTCACTATACATCATACCTACTTCTACAGTTTTTTCTTTAACACTTAGACGACCGGCATGGTTTTTCGTGAATTCTCTTGTGGGACCGGCGATAATACGGCTCTCCGACATTGTGTACCACCGGTGGTACACCCGGTCCATTCCGTACGAACGTGCGTGTACCACCGGTGGTACATCCGGTCGTCTAAGTGTTAATAAATGATTTATTTTTTTGGAAACTCTATTAGTAGAACATATATTATACATATATCAATATAAACAATCAAATAATGGTAAAAATTAAAATACAAAATTGACAATATTAATATAAACAAGAAAAAAATAAACAAAATATGCACATATGTCCCAACTAAAGGGCGGGATTATTGCCTATGGCATTCTCTTCCACCCAACTCTATTTTTGGGTGTTTATTTAGAGATGTTTGTTAAGAGAGAATACTTAATCAATCAGAGTCCTTGCTCCTCAATATACAGTTGTAAATACACAATACCAACAAGCAGTCTAGCTGAGGAACTATAAACAGGGAGTAGACCAGCAGTCTGGCTGGGGGACTATAAACAGGGAGTAGACCAGTAGTCTGGCTGGGGGACTATAAACAGGGAGTAGACCAGCATTGGCTTGGTTCTGGGGGCCCTTGTCAATTATCAGCCTCCTTGTAAAGACAGTGGTAGAAGTGCTGAGTCATTCCTCCACTGTCTGGCTACCATCGTACCATCTCCACTGTCTGGCTACGATCACGCCACCCTATGATATATATATCTCCCTTGCCTTTATCCCATATTAGCTTATGTTGCTTTGGGGTCGGCATTGTTCAACCTCATGGTTGAGGTCGGTAGGGTGGAGCACGTTTTTTATGGCTGGATGCCCTTCCTAACGCCAACGATTCTGTTTGATTTAACGTCCTGGATTAGGACGGGGGTTTTACCCTCCATTCGCTGGGAATCGTACCAGCTACCCACATTAACCTCACCCAGCCTGGGTAGGGCCGGAAATAGCAGCCTCACGTGTTTGGATGGAACAGAATTTTCTTCGAAAAGTCTGCCCCAGCCGGGAGTTGAACTGGGGAACTCTGGACTACGGGCAGTAGTCACAACCATTACGCCACGGAGGCACGCCACCCTATGATGATGATGAATACCAACAAAAACCAGTACAGTTACACTAGATAAGGCACACGGAAGGAGCCCAAAACATTGCGTCTTGGCGTCCAAGGGGTTAATATCCATATCAATCCTTCCACCACCATGTCATAACACTCATGGACACGGATAATAAGTAACGTTTCTATGAAACTTATGAGGAAGTGGTCTCGTGCATTACATTCAGTGTATTACAATACATTCAGTCGACCTCAGTAGCTTGATCGATAAGGCGGCAGACTTCTAACCTGGAGGTCGGTGGTTCAAGTCCCAAATTAAGCAACAACAAAAAAAATATTGTGTTTATCTCAACATAAATACGATAAGATATATTCATAAAGATGAGGACCATTAAGTTTATTTTCGATAACACGTTCCATGTATCAGTGGTCAAGGCGTCTGACTGGTAATCCAGAGGTCGCGGGTTCAAAACCCAGTCGGCACATGACAATTTATCCTCCCATTTAGGATTTTGACCGTATAATTATACCTATGTCTTGGACTTACTGCTGGAATCATGGGACTCATTAGTCCTAATCGGGTAGTATAAAAAGGTGATATTATTATTATTATTATCCCTCCCTACATTGTAGTATGTATATATATTTCTTTCCCTTTAAATTTCATTACCTCCAATAATATTGTTTTTATAATTATAATGTATTGTTAATTTAGTTCATAGTGTGGTATAATGTAATAGGTTGATTTAAACTGTATTGTATTACACTCAAATAAAACAAAGTCAATTCAATTCAATTATTTTCACAGAATCAGAAGAGCCGCTCTTGTATTTCTCCACCTACGACGAGGTTCGAACCATCGGTCTGACGTCTGGTCTGGAGACAGCGGTCGCCACCGGACTGAAGCACGTGGCGGGGGTGGCCAGTGATGGCACCTACATCTACTGGACGAGCATATTCGAGGGGGAAGAAACCATCATCAAGTCCAAACTGGACGGAAGTGGCAAGGAGCTGGTGGTGTCTGCAGGTATATCCTCACACAATATCATGAGTCTCCAACAAAGAAGAGACTTGAGTGATCTCACTTTTCTATTTAAATTGCTTAATAATCAAATAAATTCACCTGAACTCCTAGAAAAAGTCAACCTACGAAACAACTCTAAGAATACTGGCTCTAATCTTGCATTTAAGCTTCTAACTTATCGAAACAATATAGGTGAATTTTCGCCAATGCAAAGACTTCAGGCCATGGGTAATAAAGCCAGTGATGTGGGGCTTGACCTTTTCAATACAACCCTAGATCAATTAAGTAAATGCGATCTTTTTACTATTTAGGATTTAATTTTAAGGATTTTTTTTATTATTTATATTTAAATCTAGTTAAGGATTTTTTTATTTATATTATACCCGCGATATTGTTTAAATGGATGCGATATCCGTAAATTCAAAAAAAAAAGAAGAAAAAAAAAGGTATATCTTCTCTATAAAACTCAAATCTGTGCGTGTCTGACTGGGTGACTATGTCCTCTTATTGGTTGTTTGTTTACAATACCACAGCCCAAACGGTAACAGATACGGTCTTGAGAGTTGACCCTCCCCCCTAAACCACCGTCAAACTACCGAATGCTTTTACTTTTATTACTAAGGCTTTTACTTTTGAGGGTTACAAGGTGGTTATAACTTCAACAAGCTAGCGGAAGTTAGTATTGTAGAAACGGGACTTATTTATTTATTTTATTTATAAACAATTGGACCAAGCTTTATTTACATTTTTTTATATACAATGAACATGGTAACATGGTGAAATAAATATAAACAAAGCCTGATCAAGGGTGGTGATAATTCCTTCGGCATTCTCTTCTTGGTGTAGAAACGGGACTTAGTCCTAAACTAACAACTTTTTGCTTTCTCTCAGGTCTAGGCTCTCCTGAAGACATCGCCGTCGATTGGCTGACTGGCAACGTCTACTTTACGGATTTGAAACTCCAGCACATTGGCGTGTGTGAGAATCGGGGAGAGCATTGTGCGATCATTATCAACGCAGACATCGACCGACCTCGCGGGATCGCCGTGCTCCCTGCTGAGCGGTGAGTAAGCAAAACATACCGGCGAAAATCCAGAGGGATCTACTTTGTACTTTTCTCTGTGTTTTTTTTTCCTTATCCTATACCTAACTAGCGGGCTGTCGTCCGTGATATCACGAAAGTGATTAGGGAACACAAATATGATAACTAACATTATTATTATGTAGAAATATGATTTTATTTGTGGTGAAGCACAAGGCCTCTTCAGAATGTTTATGGGTAGCGCAGCATTACTAAGAGCCTCCTGTACTTTTCGAATTCTATTACATTAATTTTTTTTTTACTCTGGTATTGCCTCCACTGGTCGTTACTCATACAAGTAACTACTCATTTTTCCTCACGAAGTATGAGTGGACCCCGAACATCCAAGTACAGAGCAGAAATTTTTTCTGCCCCGCTGGGAATCGAACCCAGGTCACCATGCGTGCAATGCCTGGCGCGCTAACTCACTCTGCCACAGTGACTACTAATGAATCCAGATAATCCAGATGTCGTGGGTTTGAAACCCAGCCGCTACATGACAAGTTATCCTCCCATTTGGGATTTTTACCACATAATAATATGTCTAAGCCCAAGACAATAATGGGAATAATGGGATTTAAATACTGCTGCAATAATGGGATTTTAATAGTCTTAATCGGGCAGTATAAATAAGGCGATATTATTATTATTATTCCCAGCATCATGTTCTGGTCGGACTGGGGAAAGCTGCCGATGATAGCCACCAGCGGGATGGACGGCTCGAACCCGCGACCCTTCGTGAAGGAGGACATCCACTGGCCCAATGACATCACCATCGACTACCCTGGCGCCAGACTCTACTGGATAGACGCCAAGCTCAAGATCATTGACTCCATCAGACTGGACGGCGCTGACCGGAGGGTGGGAACATTATTATTATTTTTATTATTGAATTATTTATTTCATCATATCATCATAGGGTGGCGTCATCGTGAACGATATATGGTAGCCAGACAGTGGAGGAATGCCTCAGCACTTCTACCACTGTCTTTACAAGGACATATTCTTTATTTATAGGACATACATATATTATGTACAAACAAGTGATGATAAAAAATTAAAATACAAAGTTTAGTATATTCAAGAAAAAAAGATGAACAGTATAGATAAAATATATACAGATGACTAAAGGGCGGGGTTATTGCCTATGGAAATCTCTGCCACCCAACTGCTCCAATCCTATTAATTTTTTTCTTTTTCAATTTCCTTATCCTAATAATAAGGAAAGTATTGTATTCGTCTCAAAATTGACCTACTCAGTTTTTCACATTTCTGGACGAATCATAGCCCCAGGATACCAAAAACGTTGCTTTTAGCCATTGGTCCGTCCGTGAATGCAAATCTCAAGAACGTTAAGAGCTAGCAGCTAGAGACTTGAAATTTGGTATGGAAAATGATTTTATATAGCACGCAAACCAGGAATTTTTTTTTTTTTAAATTAGACGCACTTTTTCGGCCGTCGGACCACAAAAAATGGAAATATTGTAGGTGTCGCAAAAATATTATAGGTGTCTTGAACACTGTTTTTTTTTTTTTTTTTTTTTTTTTTACTCTGTCTTATCCCGCTTGAGTAGGATCGACGTTGTTCAAACCCATGTTTGAGGATGTATAATACACTTTAATAATAAATAAAAAAAATCAATTCAATTTCCCAGACCGTTCTGTCGGATAAAGTGAAGCATCCGTTCTCCATCGGCATCTTCGGATCCACCCTGTACTGGAGCGACTGGCTTTCCATGGAGATCCTGGCCTGCAACAAGTTTACCGGGAAGGGCCGCAGGGTAGTGAAGAAGGAGAGAGATGAGCAGATCTACGGTGTGCACGTGTACCATCCGGTCATGCATAGCTCCAACGTAAGTCATGCATAGTTCACATGTAAGTCATGCATAGTTCACATGTAAGCCATGCATAGTTCACATCTAAGTCATGCATACTATTCCATAGTTCACATGTGAGTCATGCATAGTTCACAACATGTAAGTCATGCATAGTTCACAACATGTAAGTCATGCATAATTCCAACGTAAGTCATGCATAGTTCACATGTAAGTCATGCATACTATTCCATAGTTCACATGTAAGTCATGCATAGTTCCAAAGTAAGTCATGCATAGTTCACATGTAAGTCATGCATAATTCCAACGTAAGTCATGCATAGTTAACATGTAAGTTATGCATGTTTCCAACGTAAGTCATGCATAGTTCACAACATGTAAGTTATGCATAATTCCAACGTAAGTCATGCATAGTTCACATGTAAGTATGCATAGTTAACATGTAAGTCATGCATAGTTCCAACGTAAGTCGTGCATAGTTCACATGTAAGTCATGCATAGTTCCAACGTAAGTCGTGCATAGTTCACATGTAAGTCATGCATAGTTCCAACGTAAGTCATACATAGTTCCAATGTAAGTTATGCATAGTTCCAACGTAAGTCATGCTTAGTACCAACGTAAGTTTCTTCTGTAATCGAATTGAAAGTACTTACTAGATTGTCTAACAAACCACAATTAGAAAATAGTCTAATTATTTAACATTTTCTCTTGAAAATGTCAAATCAGTTCGAGTCGGGATGCCAACGGCATTCTATTCCAATTGTACGATAAAATCACAATTTGTATGTATGATTTTATATGTGGTGAAGCACAAGGCCTCTTCACAATTTTTGTGGGTAGTGTAGCATTACTAAGAGCCCCCTGTACTTTTCGAATTCTATTACATTAATTTCTTTTTACTCTGGTAATGCCGCCACTGGTCGTTACTCATACAAGTAACTTCTCATTTTTCCTCACGAGGTATGAGTAGACCCCGAAAATCACAATTTCATCTTACATTTCGTACAGTAATATAACTTTTCCAACTTTCATTCCACACCCAGGTGTCGAACCCATGTGCCTCGTCTCCCTGCAGCGACCTGTGTCTCCTGGCCCCGAACGAAGACCACTACACCTGTCTCTGCCCGCAGGAGAAACTTCTCCTCAGCGATGCTCGAACCTGTGAGTCCCGCGGTAGGAAGCCCACCCTGGTGCTAGGCCAGGGTCACACCATCATGCTGGTGGAGCACCAGGCCTTGGGGAAGCAACACGTGCACCAGATCAACCTCAAGTCCATCCGAACCATTTCCGCCCTCACCTATGATGTAGACGCAGGTAACTTGTTTTTTTTTTTTTTTTTTTTTTTTTTTTCTTTTTTAGAAACAAACATATAGTTTACAAAGCAACACTTTCCCTAAGCTAATACAAAAAATGTGGACTTTTAAGGAACTTGTGTTTGACAGTTCGATTCCCGACGGAGTTGGAGTTTTTCGCACGAGTGCGTCCCAAAACCCGAATTCCATCGCGTCTCCGATGTAAATCACGTCCAAAATGGTTCCCTAAAAAAAAATGGGAAGTATTGTGTAACTTCTCTCACCCATCAGAGGAGAAGCTTAGTACGGGATCCCAAATTTCATCCCAAATGTGTCCCCGATATTTTTGGTTCCCTAACAAAACTAAAATCCTCGTGAAGAATAATGAGTAGCTTTCAGTGGTGGCATTACAAGTAAGCGATTGATTAGTTTGGCATAGTTATGAGTAGCTTCTTTAATGTGAGCAGTGACAATGACCAGTGGTGGAATCATGGGCAAATGATATACAACAATATAAAAGAAACGGAAAAGTCGTATAATTCTACGCTACCCACAAATTTTTTGATATAGTAACACAAAGAATACACACTTCTTTACTTAATAGTCATCTTTACAATTACAATCAGCCATTGTCGATGGCACGTTGAATTCACCAGTCACTGAAGTTAAGCAAAGTTCAGCGAGGTTAGGACGAGGATGGGTGACCATTCAAATTCCAATCCTTGTGATGCTCGGCTATTCCGGCCCACTCAGGCTGGGTGAGGTTAATTTGAGTAGCTGGTTTGTGATTTTCCAGCGAACGGAGGGTAATACCCCCGTCGTGAAATGACCATAATAATAATAATAGTTTATTTATTTATTTTCTTTATGAAGAAACATTTATACAAAGGTACTCTCCCTGAGTTTTGAAGGGCTTCTAAGAGATGAAATTGAAACCGACGTTAAACCCAAATTAAAAAAGAATACTGAAGAAGTTGTCATATGTAGAATGAGAATTGGACACACACGTGCTACACATAGTTTTCTATTCAAAAGATCTCCTCCACCCTCTTGTCAATGAGGCCAAACATTAACGGTACTCCACATACTATCCTGTGTCTTACACACCAACATCCGCGCCTCTCTCCCTGCTCCCCCGGCACTGACAGACAGTACCGAGAGCGTCGATTCTATGATCCAATACCTGAAAGCTCTTAAACTCTACAACATGATCTAAAATTATGGAATCGGCGCGAACGACCTGTCTGTCGACGAGGTGAAAGCGCTTAAAAAAAAAAAAAGAATACGCATTTATTGTTTATACTGATTAAAATAGAGAGGTTAGTTGCTGACATGGATATTCAGAACTACTATTACCTGCTGATGAGAGCACATAAGCTCGAAACAGCTGTCCAGGTATGTTCTGATATTCATGTACATCTAGTACAACTTCTCACTTTTCTGTTTATACTGATTATACTGATTGTTATATTAAATTCGTCCGCTCTCAGGCGCGGTCATCATCAGCGACACAGCATTATTTTATTGTTCTAATTCGTCCGTTCTCAGGCGCGGTCATCATCAGCGACACCGCCTCGCGTAAGATCTCCTACCTGAACCTGGACACAGGCGAGGTGGCCTCCATCCTACGAGGCTCGCTGGGCCAGGTGACCGCCCTGGACTACGATAACCTCGCCTCCAACCTGTACTGGATAGACAGCGAGCGCGGGACAGTCGAGGTGATGAACATGAAACGACTGGTGCGGACCGTACTACTGCAGGATCTGGTAGAGCTTCCCGTGGCGCTGGCCCTGGTGCCCAAGGAAGGGTGAGTGCAGATTTTCGTCCGGTCACCACAGTTCCTTCTTCGTCCACGTTTTTTTTTTTTTTTTTTTTTTTTTTTTTTTCAATAAGTATGTACTTTCTTTATTATTATTTTTTTTTAAAAACAATTTTTTATAGATGTAGGTATTCAAAATACAATTTGAGGTAACAATATAATACATATACAATATACATAAATATATACATATGAAATGAAATGAAAAATATGAAAGTTACTATAGCCCGTTCAGCATAATGCTGGTGTTGGGCTATGTTGGGCTTTCTTTGAAAGATTGTTTTTGAGTCGGTCCCGATGGCTCAGGACCAGCCATCTTTGAAGTAAAGTTGCATTTGGCTAAAGATATAAAGTCGTGTCTGCACATGCGCACATTTCCTTAATCGAACTAGCGGCCAGTGTAAAATTCAAGTACGTGTTTACTTTTATAATTGAATTTTTTAATAATAGGACATATGTACAAACAAGTAATGATACAGATTAAAATATAAAATTGAGAACAATATAAACAAGAAAAAAGAAAGATAAACAACACAGATAAAATATAAACAGATGTCCTAACCAATGGGCGGGGTTATTGCCCATGATAATATCTTCCACCCAACCTTTTATATACCTAATCCAAATTCGGAACCTTCCAGTTAGACCGTTGGTATCTGTGTTGGAAAAATCCCTTTATTTCATCAGTCACACAAGTCTTATACATTTTTATGGGTTCATAGGAAATTTTAGACGGATATCAACGTGTTAATTACTGGACAACAACTCCCAACGAAGCCCAGATGGGCCGTCAAAGGCACAGAACTGGGAAATAGGATGAGAGATTATCTCCCTGGTCACAATCGATCTTCCTAGGTCGCAGTGTTAATTGTCTGGTGTTTCATCTGAAACCCTGCAACCAGGTTTTGTAGTCATAATAATAATAATATAACGTGTTAATTAATTCGTATTTTTTTTTTTAAATTTTGATTATATTTCAAAGGTAAAATATTTCTTCCAACTCATTACCGAGAGGAAGCGTGCCTCTGATGCTCGAGCTATTGCCCCTTTGGATGGCCTGTGATATCTTTTGTATCAGGAACTGATGCGAGCGAGAATCACCAGAAACGCGCCGAAGGGCAGAGCCAATCTTTTTTAGAAAAGATATCGTAATTAAAATTCGGCACCTTTCAGTTTCATGTTCGTGGCGTTCTCGCACAACCACCACGTTCACATAGACCGCATTCGCATGGACGGCTCACTACAACACCGCACCCCACGTCATAGAGGATGGTCTACTGGGACCTCACATCTCACTGCACTATGACGAGGATCTGGAGCGAATTTTCTGGGCAGACGCGTTCACGGGTGCCATCGAAAGCACAGATGTGGAAGGTAAGACTTGGGGCGAAATTATAATAATAATAATTCCGTGTCCGTGAGATACCTAAATCACGGTGCTGAGAGGACTTTATGGACGCCCAGATCCAATGTATAGACTCCTTTTATGCCCATTGATTCTATTTGGTTTTAACGTACTCACTTGAAGTAGACAGGACGGGGGTTCTACCCTCCATTCGCTGGGAATTGTACCAGCTACCCACATTAACCTCACCCAGCCTGGATAGGGCCGGAATTGCCAGCCTCACATGTTCGGAGGGAACAGAATTTTCTATGCGAAAAGTCTGCTCCAACCGGGAATCGAACTCAGGATCTTTGAACGGGCAGTAGTCACAACGGGGTGAAATTGATAGACAAAATTCAGATCTCAAGTTCGGACTTAGAGCCGAATTATGACACAGGATTCAATATCTAGGATTTGTTAATGCAAGACACTATCACCAGCTGATATAACTGCGCTTTGCCAGCGTCGATGGCGCGTTGAATGCACCGATTCTCATTAGATCACCGAAGTTAATAATAAAACGTAGAATCGGGCAGTATAAATAAGGCGATATTATTATTTTCAGTAAGAGAATTTGTCTATTTCATTATTATAAATTGGTTGAAATCCCACAAGAGACGCCTCTCAATCAACACATCGACCTCTTTTAGATCTATTGTGACCATCTTTTTGTTTAGGTCTTGACAGATTCTCGTACGCCAATGTTTCGTCTCCCATGGGCATCGCTACTGTCAGCAATGACCTCTTCTGGACCAGCTATCAGCCCAATGTCATGTGGGCCAACAAATTCAGGTAACTAAAATCCAGGAAATTTCCTTAAAGTAGCCTTTAGTAAAATGGGAATCGATAAATGTCATATTGTCATAGTGTAGTTACAAGGTGAACCTAAAACTTTGTAGCAAGGAAGATATCACTGTATTTTTGTTTTTCTTGTATATTTGTTCTTTTTTTGTGTATGTTTGTATATGTATATTGTATATTGTATATGTAACAGGTAAAGCAAGGTTTAAAAAAAAAAAAAAAAAAAAAAAAAAAATGACTGAAACTTTTTGGATAGGAACTGTGGAATTCGGTCCTATTTTTAACGGTGTTTATTTTGGAGGGAATATCCACTCCCTTTTGCTTTAGAACTATAATCTGTGTGAGAGTATTTAAATTCATTGCCAACGTTAGTTCCTCTCTGTTTTTCGTCACGAAATACGGAGCACGAGTTTAACAATAGTGATGTTGCGCATGCGTAGAATACGTACGTAAATTTTTACGGAACGCTAGTTCTATTAAGGATATGTGCGCATGTAGAGGAACGAGTTTTCATCAGATAAGCTCAAAAACCCAAAAAGTTCTATTCAATTCAATTCGCAAATCTGCGCAAACTGTGTAATAATTACTTCCGAGAATTTTTTTAGTATGTATTAGAAATCGGAAGTGTTATGATCGTTTTTGTTAAAAATAAATATTTTTTCGCTCCAATTTCAATATTTTTCATATTTCTTCAAGTTTCATAACCTCCTGAGCAACTTTTTTCCTCTTGCTTTCAGTTTCGATGGCCAGTTCAAGAATTTCCCCGCCAGTTTCCAAATGGAGGACTGGAGTGAGATGGAGTTCCTCAGGGTGACAGCCGCCAAAGGCTTCACCTCCATGGGACCCAACCCTTGCGCAGACTTTGGAGGTTGCAGCGACATCTGCCTCCTTGCAGGCAAAACTCATGTGAGTCCAGATCTGAGCGGGAGTCGACGGATTGAGTCCCGTTGTCCTTTAGTTTGCCGCATTTTTTTTTTTTTTTTTTTAAGTTTCCATGGCTTTATATTTCACAAATAAACATCTTCAACAAATAATGAGGATATACCCACCTTCAAAAGATCAAAATCTTGTGCTGAAGTAGGGGATTGAAATTTTTCAGTTAGTTAGCGCATTGAATCGCGCTAACAGTTTTGGTCCTTAACGTTCCGGTACTTCAAGAGGAACCGACCTCCGTGGCTCAGTGGTAAAGAACATTGGTTAGCCGACCCGGAGGTTGCGGGTTCGAATCCCGACCGGAGCGGAAAATTCGAGTTTTTCCGTTTCCGGAATGGCATGGGTGTAGGTACAGTTAAGTGCCCTGAAGTAATGGGGAAGCGGTTCCGGGGCACAACTACCTTTTTTAAATCATAATAATAATAATTTAAAATAATAAAAAAAAAACAAGAACTGTGCATAATGTAACTGTTAATTTTGTCTGTTCGCAGGTATGTTCCTGTCCCGTTGGAAAAATCTTGAGTCCCAATGGTCTCACTTGTGAGGACATGCCCAAGTGCGCCAGTGACAAACAGTTCCAGTGCAACAATGGACAGTGCATCTCGTTGCATCTGGTATGTTTCTAATGCATCTATTTCCTCTTTACAGGGGAGCTTTTGTTTCTAGGACAAATTCAAAAAAAAATTCAAGGTGCGGAAGAGAATGCCGTTGGCACTGGTACTACCCTTGATGAAGTTTCTTTAGTTGTAAATATTCCTTGTATTTACAAAGAATATTTAGTCTTACTGTAAAACTTGATCGAATTTGAATAATTATAAAAGTTGGGTCGAAATAGGTAAAAGAAAGAGAGGGAGATAAAAGGTGAGATGGAAAGATAAAGTTCAAGAAGACTTTATTTCACCACAGAGCGCATGATTACCACTGAGCAGTGGTAAGAGATTCGCTTGTTATGCAGAATGTCCCGGGTTCGATCCCTAGACCCAACAAAAAGTGTGTACATTCAAATTTTGATTGTAATAGTCTGTTGTTTGTAAGGAATGTTGACCCAACACCTAAATGGGAGAAGTATTGGAAAAAAAATTAATAGAGAAAAACTGGAGAAAGAAGACACACTATGTGCTGCTGGAATAATGGGACTTAATAGTGCTAATCGGGCAGTATATATATAAGGTGATATTATTATTATTAATCGAAGGAAATGGACGGAAAGAATTCATGGAACAAATTCCGACCCCAAATAGGTTTTGGAAAAGGCAAAGTATAAGAAGAATAATATAAGACTATCGTGGTCTCGCATTGCTTAGATACCTGATCTGAGTTCACACTATTTCGCCGAACTTTCCTCAGGTTTGCAACGGGCACAACGACTGTGCCGGTGGCGAAGACGAGAAAGCATTGTGCAAGACTCCCGCACACCTGACCTGTCCTGAGCTGCAGTTCCCCTGCCAGAACGGGGAGCGCTGCATTGATGTCACCCTCCAGTGTAACAGCGTGTTCGACTGTAGTGACAAGTCTGATGAGTTCCACTGTAACAGTACGGTCAAAACATGCACGGGAGGTAGGTCGTAAACTCTTTCTGTAGAAGATAGCAGTAGCCCGTTCCAGAAACACTCTCATTGTCTCGAAATCTCCTTTTCAACCGTCACACAACGCAGTCTGATTGGTTAATTTGAACGCAATCACCAACAGAGTACGTTGTGTAACGGTTGAAACGGAGATTATTTAGGCGGCGGACTTGAAACCTGGAGGTCGGTGGTTCGAGTTTCAATTTCGGTAAAAATTTAGCAACTTGAGTTTAATCGTCGTTGAGACTTCACGAAAGTGATTCACACAAATATGATACTTCCTAAAATTACTAATATTAGACTTTTACACTTCCAAAAATTACTAATATTAGACTTTTACACTTCCTAAAATTACTAATATTAGACTTTTACACTTCCTAAAATTTCTAATATTAGACTTTTACACTTCCTAAAATTACTAATATTAGACTTTTACACTTCCTAAAATTTCTAATATTAGACTTTTACACTTCCTGAAATTACAAATATTAGAAATCGGAAATATTTTCGTTTTTGTAAAAAAAAACAAAACAAAAAAAAAAATAGTTTTTTAACTCAACTCACAGACATTTTTGTGTCCGTTTCAGAGTTCGACTTCCAGTGTGACTATTGTTTGTAAACTCAACTCACAGCCACACTTTTGTTTCCTCATCAGAGTTCGACTTCCAGTGTGAGTCCGGCGAGTGCATCGCGCGCCGCTTCCTCTGCGACAAGGTGAAGAACTGCCTGGATGGGTCGGACGAAAGGGGCGAGCACTGCAAGGGGTGCGGCCAGACCGAGTTCAGGTGTGACTCGGGCTCGTGCATACCCCGGGGGTGGGTGTGCGACCAGCAGATGGACTGCACGGACGGCTCGGATGAGCGCGGCTGCGGTAAGTTGCATGCCGCCCGACGAGCTTGCTCTTACTATAGTAAAGGAAAATCGGTTCGACCATACGTAGCACCGTTTTCTCAATGTTTATAATAACACTCTTTAGTGGAAGGTAACCACCAGGTGAGGTTAATGCTCAAATCGAAGTTGGGTGTGGTGACCAGCGACCAGCAATGACCAGACCAGCGCGTTAACCACTTGACTACCAGTGCACTCATTTATAGGCTATAGCTGTGGAGGTGATGGTCTTCAGCCAACTCAAGTTGAGAAGTTGGCTGTGGTGAGTTGTTGTCGAAATATATAGTACTCAGTAGTCACAGTGGCAGAGTGAGTTAGCGCGCTAGGCATTGCACACATGGTGACCTGGGTTCGATTTCCAACGGGGGAGGATTTTTTCTCTTCTGTACTTGGATGTTCGGGGTCCACTCATACCTCGTGAGGAAAAATGAGTAGCTGCTTTGATGTGAAGCAGCGACCAGTGGCAGAATCATAGGCAAAAAAAATAATACAAGATATTGTAAATTAAAGTGGTAAAGTCCTATGATTCTGCACTACCCACTAAAGTTGTGACATAATAACACAAAGAAAAAAAAACAAACATTATATATATAATACTCTATAGTGGAAGGTAACCACCAGGCGACGTTAATGCTCAAAGCATTTTCTACCACCTAACCCTCAGAGTCTTATTATTATGTGGTCACAAACTCAAATTAATGAGGAAAAATTCGTGCACTGGGTGGGATTCGAACCAACGGATCCCTACGCTACCTGGATTACTAGACCAGCGCGTTAACCATTTGACTACCAGTGCACTCATTTATAGGCTATAGCTGTGGGGGTCATGGTCTCCCGACAACTCAAGTTGAGAAGTTGGCTGTGATGAGTTGTTGTCGTAACCAGCTTGGCTATATCTGTGGGGTTGGTCTCCAGCCAACTCAAGTTGAGAAGTTGGCTGTGGTGAGTTGTTGTCGTAACCAGCTTAGCTATAGCTGTGGGGATGATGGTCTCCAGCCAACTCAAGTTGAAAAGTTGGCTGTGGTGAGTTGTTGTCGTAACCAGCTTAGCTATAGCTGTGGGGATGATGGTCTCCAGCCAACTCAAGTTGAAAAGTTGGCTGTGGTGAGTTGTTGTCGTAACCAGCTTGGCTATATCTGTGGGGTTGGTCTCCAGCCAACTCAAGTTGAGAAGTTGGCTGTGGTGAGTTGTTGTCGTAACCAGCTTAGCTATAGCTGTGGGGATGATGGTCTCCAGCCAACTCAAGTTGAAAAGTTGGCTGTGGTGAGTTGTTGTCGTAACCAGCTTAGCTATAGCTGTGGGGATGATGGTCTCCAGCCAACTCAAGTTGAAAAGTTGGCTGTGGTGAGTTGTTGTCGTAACCAGCTTAGCTATAGCTGTGGGGATGATGGTCTCCAGCCAACTCAAGTTGAAAAGTTGGCTGTGGTGAGTTGTTGTCGTAACCAGCTTAGCTATAGCTGTGGGGATGATGGTCTCCAGCCAACTCAAGTTGAGAAGTTGGCTGTGGTGAGTTGTTGTCGTAACCAGCTTAGCTATAGCTGTGGGGATGATGGTCTCCAGCCAACTCAAGTTGAAAAGTTGGCTGTGGTGAGTTGTTGTCGTAACCAGCTTAGCTATAGCTGTGGAGTTGGTCTCCAGCCAACTCATGTTGAGAAGTTGGCTGTGATGAGTTGTTGTCGTAACCAGGTTGGCTATAGCTGTGGGGGTGATGGTCTCCAGACAACTCATGTTGAGAAGTTGGCTGTGGTGAGTTGTTGTCGTAACCAGCTTAGCTATAGCTGTGGAGTTGGTCTCCAGCCAACTCATGTTGAGAAGTTGGCTGTGGTGAGTTGTTGTCGTAACCAGCTTGGCTATAGCTGTGGGGGTGATGGTCTCCAGACAACTCATGTTGAGAAGTTGGCTGTGGGTGAGTTGTTGTCGTAACTAGCTTGGCTATAGCTGTGGGGGTGATGGTATCCAGCCAACTCAAGTTGAGAAGTTAGCTGTGGTGAGTTGTTGTTGTAACCAGCTTGACTATAGCTGTAGGGGTGATGGTCTCCAGACAACTCAAGTTGAGAAGTTGGCTGTGACTCACTTCTCAAGTTGAGAAGTGAGTCTGTTGTTATTGTTGTCGTATTAACCAGCTTGGCTATAGCTGTTGGGTTGGTCTCCAGACAACTCAAGTTGAGAAGTTGGCTGTGATGAGTTGTTGTTGTAACCAACTGGGCTATAGCTGTTGGGTTGGTCTCCAGACAACTCAAGTTGAGAAGTTGGCTGTTTTATTTTATTTGTTTTTTATTTATTTGTTACAATGTCTCCTTATTTTCTAGACATTTTACAATTTATTGATAGAAGATAGTAGAAAGGTACATTATTGAAGGTATGAAGAAAGAAGTATATAAGAAATACATAGGATATAAATATCTAAATTTAATACATAAGGATGAACATAGATGGGTATATTTAGGGCGGAATTAATAGAAGTTTTTGTAATACCTCTGTGGCGTTAAGTCACGGATTGCGTACTGTGGAAGATAGGGAAAACCGACACTTACCAACGACTTAAGTTCTTGATGTTGTCTATTAATTCCGCCCTTAATGTTGGAATTCCATGGTCAGTCACATTTTTGTTAATTTTGTGTGTATGTAGTGTTGTGTTTCTGTATATAAGATTTTGGATTTATTTATTTATTAATTAATTAAGTATGTCTCTTAATATAATTTGATGTATGTTTTCTTTAAAGGTGGGAAAATTATCACTAAAATCTATTTGATGATATTTGTTTGCATTGATCATTGCTTTTTCAATTGTGGAAATAATTGATTGATTTTTGATTTTAAATGGTTCATTGTATATATTTCTTGTTCTATAATTTGGTATTTTGAAATTTACTTGATTGAGAAGGTCGGGTGAATCTATCATGTTGTTTATTAGTTTATATAGGAAAATAAGTGATTGTTCGGTTCTTCTATTGTGTAAAGTATCAATATTTAGTTGTTCAATTAAGAGTTTGTAGGATATGTTTTCAGGGTATAATGGATAAAAGCCATTGAACTTATGGAAAAGGTATCTTGCAAACTTTGCTTGTATATTTTCTATTTGCTTATTTAATGTTTCGTTTGTAGGGTCCCATAAAATTGAGCAATATTCGAGTTATGATCTTATAAGTGAGAAATATAACTGTGTTATGGTATCAATTTCATTGATTCTTTTGCAGTTTCTTTTTATAAGGCCTAATACTTTGTTACATTGTGATGTTATGTTGTCAATATGCACATTAAATTTCAAGTTACTTTGGAAGGTCACTCCTAGGTCTTTCTTAAATTCAACTTTTTCAAGTGATTCATTATTGATTTTGTATTTATATTTAATGGTATTTGTTGTAGATTTTCTTGTTATGGTCATTTGCTCACATTTCAGTACATTGAAATTTAGATGATTTTCTTTAGCCCAGGATTCAACTAAATAAAGATCATTTTGTAATAGAATGCAATCATTAATTGTCTTAATTTTTTTATATAGTTTGAGATCGTCTGCAAATAGTTCATAGAACGAGTTTTTGATGATTTTATGTATTTTGTGAAGTATAGTTATAAAGAAGAGACTAGATAGTTTTGATCCTTGGGGGACTCCTGATGGGGGATAAAAAGGCTCGGATATGCTTTCTTTGTATTGCACTTTAGTTTCTCTATTTTTCAAGTACGAAGAGATGAACTCTATATAGTTAGTATCAAGATTTAATTCTATTAGACTATTGAGAAGAACATTAAAGTGGATCCTGTCGAAAAAATTTTCAAAGTCGCAATATATCACGTCTATCTGTGTTTTCTCATTTAGTGCTTCAGCGCAATGTGTGTGGAAAGAGATTAGGTTTGTTAACGTAGAGCGCTTTAGGACGAATCCATGTTGATTTTTATCAATTTTATTGAAGATATGGTGTGAGATATCGTTATATAAGATAGTTTCAAATACCTTTGTAAAGCTATTTATTTTTGTTATAGGTCTATAGTTGTTTATAATTTGTAGATTACCTTTTTTTGGAACGGGTGTTATTATTGAATCTTTCAGCTTGCTGGGGAATGTTTTGTTTTTAAGAGCTAAGTTGTACAGAAAGGTTAGTGGTTCAGCTAATATTTTTGCACTGTTTTTGACAAATGTGGGTGGGATTTGGTCTGGACCTGGAGCTTTGTTTTTGGGTAATTTTTTAATTGCTGTTATAACGTGTTTTATTGTTATTTGTGGAATTTTTAAGAAGTCACTCGATGAATCGTTTTGTGCTGTTTTTTCTATTGATTTGTTTATGTAAACTGATTTAAAATATTGTGCATAAGCGTTTGTTATTATCTTTGGTTCTTGGATAATTTCTTGTTCAATATCAAAGGAGTTTAGTGTGGATTTTTTCTTCTTATCTTTTATAAAGTTCCAGAATTGTTTTGGGTTGTTTTTTAGATTTTTTGATGCAGTGTTTATATAACTTCTATAATCCTTTATTATGTTGGAATTTAGTTTACTTTTTGTCTCAATTAAGTTGTTTAGATGATTAATGGTAGGCCTTTTTCGTTTTATTAGTCTTTCTTTTCTTCTATGGAGTTTTCTTGTACCATACGTCCACCAGATAGGCTGTGATGAGTTGTTGTTGTAACCAACTTGGCTATAGCTGTATTGGTGATGGTCTCCAGCCAACTCAAATTGAGAAGTTAGCTGTAGTGAGTTGTTGTCGTAACCAGCTTGACTATAGCTGTAGGGTTGGTCTCCAGACAACTCAAGTTGAGAAGTTGGCTGTGGTGAGTTGTTGTCGTAACCACCAGCCATCTCAAGTTGAGAAGTTAGCTGTTGTGAGTTGTTGTTGTAACCAGCTTGGCTATAAATGTGGGCGTTGCTAAATTATGACTTAAGATCTCGGTTTTGTCTATCAATTTCGTCCTATCATTTCAGAGGACAAGCAGGTATGCGGCACTGCGGCCTTCACCTGCGGCAACGGCAACTGTGTCCCGCTTAAGCTGAAGTGCGACGGTCAGGACGACTGCGGGGACCACTCTGATGAGGTGGACTGTCCTAGTGTGGACGTCACCGGGAAGTGTCTCCTGCCCAACCTGAGGTGTGGCACCATGCCCCGCCTGTGCCTGCCCGCCAGCGCCAGGTGAGTGAATGGAACAATATATCAGTATAAACAGAAAGGTGAGAAGTTGTACTAGATGTACACGAATATCAGAACGTACCTGGTCAGCTGTTTCGAGCTTATTTGCTCTCATCAGCAGGTAATAGATCTGAATATCCATGCCATCAACTAAACTCTCTATTTTAATCAGTATAAACAGAAAGGTGAGAAGTTGTACTAGATGTACTAGAACATTAGCTCAGTGGTGAGATCTTCGCTTACCGTGCGGAAGATCCCATGTTCGAACTCGGGCTGATGATTTGAATCGAGTACCCGAGTGTCGAACAGAAGATTTTCGAGTAGAGTAATATTAATTTTATTATTATTATATTACTCTTTATAAGTATACAGACCATAAGAGTCTAAAGTAGCTGTTATTTCATGGTTACGAGAGAAGAAAAGCTGTGAATTCTAAATCTGGCGTAACGACCAGTGGTGGCATTGTGATTTACTTAGACAAATGATGTGATTAAGCGTTTCGTAATGCTAAGCTACCCACTGAATTTGTAATACAATATCAATGAAAATTATATGACCTGGTTGAAGGGTTTTCGATGAAACCTTTTTTTTGGGGGGTTTAACGTCGCTTTCAACTGCATGGTCACGACCTTTGAAAGCTTTACAATTAACACTGCGAACAGAATTTTCTTCGAAAAGTCTGCACCAACCGGGGATCGAACTCGAGATCTCTGGACCACGGGCAGTAGTCACAACCAGTGCGCCACGGAGGCTGGCTAATAGAAATACGTAATCATCATAGAGTGGCGTCATCGTGAACGATGGTAGCCAGACAGTGGAAGAATGACTCAGTACTTCTACCACTGTCTTTACAAGGAAGCTAATAATTGACAAGGGCCTCAGAACCAAGCCAATGCTGGTCTACTCCGTGTTTATAGTCCCCCAGCCAGACTGCTGATCTACTCCCTGTTTATAGTCCCCCGGCCAGACTGCTGGTCTACTCCCTGTTTATAGTCCCCCAGCCAGACTGCTGGTCTACTCCCTCTTTATAGTCCCCCAGCCAGACTGCTGATCTACTCCCTGTTTATAGTCCCCCAGCCAGACTGCTGGTCTACTCCCTGTTTATAGTTTAATACGTAATATGTACAAATATAAACTTCAAATTATTTCAGATGTAACGGCACCAAGGAGTGCTCGGGGGGAGAGGATGAGCAAGGGTGTGAGTCTGGCAGCTGTGACCCGCACTCAGAGTATGAGTGTGCCTCCTCACACCAGTGCATTCCCCGCGCTTGGCTGTGCGACCACCAGCCTGACTGCACCCATGGGGAAGATGAGGAACCGATGATGTGCGTGGGGGCGCCCCGCCATATGCGCCCCACCACGGAGAAGCCTAAAGATGGTAATTTTATTTATTTATTTATTTACACTTTATTTATTTTTACAAAACAATCATCCAACAAGGAATTAATAACAATAATTAAAAAAAAAACTTAGAAATATGTACAAAAAAAAAAAAAATAAAGATCAATGTTAATTTTTAATTACAATTGTTTTGTAACCCGGGGCGAAGTTAATGCCTTCTACCACGCATAAACTGTAAGATGGTAAGTGTTTCTACCACGCATAAACTGTAAGATGGTAAGTGTTTCCACCATGCATAAGCCTAAAGATGGTGAGTGTTTCCTCCATGCATAAGCCTAAAGATGGTAAGTGTTTCCTCCATGCATAAGCCTAAATATGGTAGGTAAGTGTTTTTTTTCTTCAATTAATTACTTTTTTTATTTACAAAACATAACAATCAACTATCAACGAAATATATAAAAATGAAATCTGATAGTGTATGTAAAAATATAGTAAAATTTCGTCAATTTCCACCATGCATAAGCCTAAAGATGCTATGTGCTCCAACAAGCATTAGCCTAAAGGTGGTAAGTGTTTCTACCACGCATAAACTCATCAAAGATGGTAAGTGTTCCACCACCCATAAGCCTAAAGATGGTAAGTGTTTCTACCACGCATAAACCCTAAGATGGTAAGTGTTCCACCATGCATATACATTAGCCTAAAGATACTATGTTGTGTTCCACCACCCATTAGCCTAAAAATGTTAAGTGTTCCACCATGCATAAGCCTAAAGATACTATGTGTTCCACTACCCATAAGCCTAAAGATGGTAAGTGTTCCACCATGCATAAGCCTAAAGATACTATGTGTTCCACCACCCATAAGCCTAAAGATGGTAAGTTTTCCACCACGCATAAGACTAAAGATACTATGTGTTCCACTACCCATAAGCCTAAAGATGGTAAGTGTTCCGCCATGCATAAGCCTAAAGATGCTATGTGTTTCACCACCCATAAGCCTAAAGATAAATCCGCTAAAAAGTTGACTCATTAATCTGATTTTTATTTGTCTATGGTAATTACTGAATATCTTTTTAAAAGTACCTATAATTAATCAAATAAAAACTGTTGAGAAACATGGCAACCCTGGATAAGTTTTTAAAAATGCCGCTCTTTTCTATTGTCAACCCTCTGTCATTGTTCGTTCTTCGTTGTGCAATTGTGCATGGACCACTTGATCTTGATATGCTGTTATTACATATAACATGTTGAATCTTTTTTCAGTTAATTAATCTTAATAAAAGCTGTGTTATTAGTTTTCTAAAACAATGTCAGGAGGAAATAACTCTACAAAAAAGAATGCAATCTGAATTTTCTTTTTCAGTGTTGCCATGTGCCGAGTTTTCCTGTGACAACGGCAAATGTCTGAGGTATGATCAAGTGTGCAACAGGCAGCACGACTGCACGGACGGTACTGATGAGGGCGGACGTTGCAACACTGGATGTGCCACTATTGACTGTGATGGTAATTAATTATTAGGCTTACTAACCTCGGTACTTTTAGTAGTTTAAGCGTTAAGGCATCCAACTCGCAACCTGGAGGTTGGTGGTTAGAATTATGAATACCTCCTGAGCAACTTTGGTTTTGTGTTCGTCTGTCGGTTAAAAACTTAACATTCCTTGTTACGCGCAAATGTCAGAAACTACTGAACAGATGTCGACGAAATTTTGTAAACATTTAGAAGATATTCTGTAGATGGTCCCATTTTAAATTCATCAACTGCGCACTAGCAGTTCTTGGTGATAGAGACCATGCCCCTGACTACTAACTTTTTACTTTTTACTTACACGCTTATATCTCGTAAACGGTACACCTGATTTTGATGAAATTTTGTATGTAATTTTGTTTCAAAAGAAAGCTGATATCTTGTATTGAGAGTGAAAATACCTCAAACATAACTAAAAATATTCGATATTTTTTTTCAACTTAAGGGGCGTGCCACTCCGTTAGAAAGCATTTTCGCACCTTTTGTTATAGAATTGACCCCCCCTAAAATGGTCCATAATATATGTGGTTAACGGATTGACCTAATTTTTTGAATCACCCTGTATAGTGTATACTCGTAGTTGTAACTTTTCAATTGATTTCGTTAGGATCCTGTACCGAGACGCCAAAGGGACCTCTGTGCCTGTGCAAGGAGGGCTTTATGCTAGCGCCTGATGGCAGATCCTGCGCAGATATCAATGAATGCGCCATCGAGTCTATCTGTGGACAGGAGTGCACCAATGTGAGAGGATCTTACGAGTGCGCATGCGTAGAACCGGAGTTCCTCTTGCGTCCCGACCTCATGACGTGCAAGGCTGTCGGTGAGAATTTTCTTCAATATTAACAACGATTTAAAACTCGCCCCTTGGTTCACTACATATTCTATTTTGTTTTTTTTTTTCTATCATGTCCTATTTTGTTGAATGTATGTAGTTGACCAATAAAGTGTTAAATAATAATAATAAAAGTAGATATCGAACTCTGGTTGAGAACTGAAGCATCCCTTCTGCATAGGAAAATGTCTCAATAGAAAATGGCGGACACCATGCTAATAGCATATGGTGTCCGCCATTTTCTATTGAGGAAGTGTTTATATACATAATTATGTTTTTATGTATAAGATGCCTAGAGAGCATTGGGATTTCTTCACCTATTTGCTGTTTTTCAATCTATGCTAACTACACACTGTCTAAAAAACTGGCTTATAAAATTTGCTATAGCTACTATACCAACAAGTGTACTATCTTAATGAGTCCAAAAGTTTTTTTGGATAAGAAATATCACGGCAATAGTCATAATCGTTTGAGCTAGATGTTTGTAAGGTCAACTAAAATTGTTTGACAATCAAGTCCATGATTAAATCATTAGCGATTATGCAATTAGATTTTAATCTATCAATTTCTCCCAACTTGTATAATGCCACAGGCAAGAACCCCGCACTTAAGTTAAGCCATTATTTTAGTTAAGCCATTATTATTTTCTTCGCCCTTTATTATTAAGCTATTATTTTAGTTAAGCCATTATTATTTTCTTCGCCCTTTATTATTAAGCCATTATTTTAGTTATTATTAAACAGATTCAATCAAGTTTTATTTACAAAATATAGTATATACAATTTACAAGAAACAAAGTTGAAATTATTAAACAAAAATAATCAAGTTAAGCCATTATTATTTTCTTCGCCCTTTATTAAGACATTATTTTAGTTAAGCCATTATTATTTTCTTCGCCCTTTATTAAGACATTATTTTAGTTAAGCCATTTTTATTTTCCTTAGTTAAGCAATTATTATTATATTTTTGAAACAATTTTATCATTTATTAATTTTCAAACTATGTAATTTATATTGTCTTTCTAATAAAGGTTGATATAATAATAATAATGCCATGTCTCCTCGTATTCCAGGGTCCCCCATGGAAGTGCTGTACACAATGCAAGATCAGCTGCGCAAGGTATCCCTCTCTCATCTGAAAGTTCTGTTCGATTATCCTGGAGTTCAAATCAAAGGACTCGATATTGACGTTCGGAAAGGTAAGTCGACATTTTACGAAAAAAATGGTCATATTGTTTTTACGAAAAAAAATAAATAAAAAAAATAAAATAAAATGTGGTCAGAAATGTGTGTAAGAAACTACATTGAAAAAGCGGTATGCGGCCCTTACGCCGCCGTGAAACGCGTAAGGGTTAATAATACCAATAGAAATACCAACAGAAAAAAATCAGTTACAGTAAAATGTGCACTGGTAGTCAAGTGGTTAACGCGCTAGTCTGGTAATCCAGGTAGCGTAGGGATCCGTTGGTTCGAATCCCACCCAGTGCATGAATTTTCCCTCATTAATTTGAGTTTGTGACCACATAATAGTACGACTCTGAGGGTTAGGTGGTAGAAAATGCTTCGAGCATTAACCTCGCCTGGTGGTTACCTTCCACTAAAGAGTGCTATTGTTATTATTACTCGTTTCCCAGGGCTGGTCTACTGGACTTCAGGCGACTCAGGCCTGGTCACCCAGTTCGACTTCAAGACTCTCACCCGAAAGCTGCACATCTCCGGACTAAGTCGGCCGGAGCGGCTCGCCTTCGATTGGATCCACAACATTGTCTACGTCGTGGAAGCGGAGCGGAAAATCGTGGCGTGTCAAATGGAGCGACACGTGTGCGTCAAGGTCTACTCTTCGCTGGAGAATATTCACATCTCCGCGCTCACCGTGGACCCAATCAACGGGTGAGTCTTGATGCGAGGTCATGGGTTCGAATCCTGCCATTTTATTTATTTATTTATTTTTATTTTATTTATTTAATACATGGCAAGTAAATGTTTGAAATATACATAACAATGACAGTTTACATTATGTTAATATATAAATGTCAAAGTCACTGACCATTGACTGACTGACTGATCATCGCTCTACAGCCCAAACCGTAAGTCCTAGGAAGCTGAAATTTGGTAGGTAGCTTTGTCTTATAGTCTAGATGTGCAATAAGACGGGATTTTTCGAAATTCCCAATACAACACCTGCCATTGGCGAAAAAGGATTTTTTGCTTTCACGGCCATGCCTCGGCCCGCAAAGCGGGCGACAGCCCGCTAGTTAATAATATGTTTAACTGAACTTATGCTAGTTTCTTTTGGAATTTGATTATAATGATGATTAATAAAGCACTATTTATACTTATGATTCTCTTTTTCTATCTCTGCCAACTTTACGTACCGTAAGACGGGTTTAGTTTGCGCCTTAAGGGGTAAAATTGCTCCACTCTATGTCCATCATGTGCAGCCCTCTCGTGGAAACAGAATGCACTGTATCTAAAAATAAATCCTCCCAAAATAATTGTTATGATTTGACAGTCGTGCCTAATGATCAAAACACTCATTCAACAAGTTGTTGCTGCTGTTATCAGTTCTCAAAGTTGATCATAGTTTTTGGGTCTGCCTAATCGCTTGACCACGAAAAACGTTGACCAGATCGAAAAACTCGGACCCGGAGGGGAATTCCTATTATCATGAGATTTCATTCAACAACACCCTCTTTTACAACCTTAAGTGATTAACCCTGGTCAGCATGTGTTCAACAGAATTACATGGCTAAAATACAGTTTTTTTTTAAATTTATTTATTATTAATAATGTATAAAGCCTATAAGTGTTATTTATACTCAATAAAGATGATTTTTAATAAATTTTAATATCATCCCGGTCGCAAGTATGTACAAAAAATAAGATTTTTATTAAGATTCTTTCCACTATTCTGTATGACCCATTACTGCGGCCCTGAATGTTGTAATGTGCTCAGATCAAGGGAATCATAAGGGATTACAACAAAGATAATACCCACAAAGTTTCATCTCGGTCGGCCGTATGGTATGCTCTGACAGAAAACATTGACCAGATGGGAGGGACCTCAAAAATCTGCCCCTGTTGTTTGTGAAGTTCTGAATTTTTTTTACACAAACTTATATACAGTGCTGCGATATTCATGCAAAAAATTATAACGCTATAAGCTACGGCGTGACCTACAGAGAAGCCATTGACTGGCCCTTCTAAGGCCCATAGCTGCGGCCCTGAATGTTGTAAAGTACTCAGATCAGGGGAATCATAAGGGATTACAACAAAGATAATACCCACAAAGTTTCATCTCGGTCGGCCATATGGTATGCTCGTACAGAAAACATTGACCAGATGGGAGGGACCTCAAAAATCTGCCCCTGTTGTTTGTGAAGTTCTGAATTTTTTTACACAAACTTATATACAGTGCTGCTATATTCATGCAAAAAATCAATACGCTATAAGCTACGGCGGGACCTACAGAGAAACCATTGACTGGCCCTTGTAAGGCCCATAGCTGCGGCCCTGAATATTGTAATGTGCTCAGATCAAGGGAATCATAAGGGATTACAACTAAGATTATACCCAGAAAGTATCATCTCGGTCGGCCGTATGGTATGCTCTGACAGAAAACATTGACCAGATGGGAGGGACCTCAAAAATCTGCCCCTGTTGTTTGTGAAGATCTGAATTTTTTTACAGAAACTTATATACAGTGCTGCTATATTCATGCAAAAAATCAATACGCTATAAGCTACGGCGGGACCTACAGAGAAACCATTGACTGGCCCTTGTAAGGCCCATAGCTGCGGCCCTGAATATTGTAATGTGCTCAGATCAAGGGAATCATAAGGGATTACAACTAAGATTATACCCAGAAAGTTTCATCTTTGTCGGCCGTATGGTATGCTCGTACAGAAAACATTGACCAGATGGGAGGGACCTCAAAAATCTGACCCTGTTGTTTGTGAAGTTCTGAATTTTTTTACACAAACTTAAATACAGTGGTGCTATATTCATGCAAAAAATCAATACGCTATAAGCTACGGCGGGACCTACAGAGAAACCATTGACTGGCCCTTGTAAGGCCCATAGCTGCGGCCCTAAATGTTGTAAAGTACTCAGATCAGGGGAATCATAAGGGATTACAACTAACATAATACCCACAAAGTTTCATCTCGGTCGGTCGTATGGTATGCTCGTACAGAAAACATTGACCAGATGGGAGGGACCTCAAAAATCTGCCCCTGTTGTTTGTGAAGTTCTGAATTTTTTTACACAAACTTATATACAGTGCTGCGATATTCATTCGAAAAATTATAACGCTATAAGCTACGGCGTGACCTACAGAGAAGCCATTGACTGGCCCTTCTAAGGCCCATAGTTGCGGCCCTGAATGTTGTAAAGTACTCAGATCAGGGGAATCATAAGGGATTACAACAAAGATAATACCCACAAAGTTTCATCTCGGTCGGCCGTATGGTATGCTCGTATAGAAAACATTGACCAGATGGGAGGGACCTCAAAAATCTGCCCCTGTTGTTTGTGAAGTTCTGAATTTTTTTACACAAACTTATATACAGTGCTGCGATATTCATGCAAAAAATTATAACGCTATAAGCTACGGCGTGACCTACAGAGAAGCCATTGACTGGCCCTTGTAAGGCCCATAGCTGCGGCCCTGAATGTTGTAAAGTACTCAGATCAAGGAAATCATAAGGGATTACAACAAAGATAATACCCACAAAGTTTCATCTCGGTCGGCCGTATAGTATGCTCTGACAGAAAACATTGACCAGATGGGAGGGACCTCAAAGATCTGGCCCTGTTTATTGTGAAGATCTGAATTTTTTTACACAAACTTATATACAGTGCTGCTATATTCATGCAAAAAATTATAACGCTATAAGCTACGGCGGGACCTACAGAGAAACCATTGACTGGCCCTTGTAAGGCCCATAGCTGCGGCCCTGAATGTTGTAATGTGATCAGATCAAGGGAATCATAAGGGATTTCAACAAAGATACTAAAACACATATTGCTTTCATTCAAGAGCCTTATATATATGGAGGCCAAATAAGGAGGCTCTCAAACAAAGAGGGAAGAATAGTGTATTGCAAAGATTGCGAAAGCCCAAGAGCAGCAGTGCTCATAAAGTCTTCTCTGCACTTTTCACCAATTCCTCGTTTCACGCTTCGTGACTTAGTTGCAATAGAGGTTGAAATTCCAACAGCCAGCGGAGTTCAAGCGGTTGTTTTTGCATCTGCTTACTTTCCTGGGGACCTGGATCAAACACCTCCAGAATCAGTGCAGCAACTAATTCAGCACTGTACTTTGAGAAAGAAGAATCTCATCATTGGCTGCGATGCAAATGCGCACCACATAGTATGGGGCAGCAATGACATCAACAAAAGAGGTGAGTCTCTCTATGAATATTTGCTTAATTTTAATTTAGATATTATAAATAGAGGGAAAGAACCCACCTTTGTGACCCGAACCAGAAAAGAGGTGTTGGATATAACCTTAGCTAGTTCAATCCTGGCCGCAAATATAAAAAATTGGCATGTTTCCTCTGAACCTTCTCTGTCTGATCACAGACAGATTAGATTCAACTTAGAAATAGAGGGATTCATTGTCGAAGAGACTAGAGTTCCAAAACTAACAGATTGGAGGCTATATGAAAGCCTCGCAAAATCCAAGGTTGAAGAACTCAATTCTAATATCGAATCAATAGATGATTTAGAAGACGTCTCTTCAAAACTTAGGGCTGCTTTAATTTCATCTTATGAAAGCTCATGTCCACTGAAACGGAAAATTGCTACTCGCAAAGTGCCGTGGTGGAACAAAGAGTTAGATAGATTAAAAAAGCTCTCTCGCAAGCTCTTTAACAGAGCTAAAAAATCAGGTGATTGGGAACCATATAAAGAAGCCCTGACCAAATACAATTCAGAAATCCGGAAATCTAAGCGTAGGACTTGGAGAAGCTTTTGCGAAGGCATAAATAGTCAGCCTACAACAGCCCGCCTCCAAAAAGTCCTTGCAAAAGACCATTCTAATGGTCTTGGTTTCCTCCTGAACAAGGACGGCAAATATACAGAAAGTAGTCGGGAAACTTTAGAGTTACTGTTAAGTACTCACTTCCCAGACTCCGTCACTCTACCTGCAAATCACGTTTTCGAACTACAGGAAAGGTCACATTTTATGCAGCCTACCTATAGAACAGAAAACCTTGCAAGAAAAATTTTCTGTATCAATAAGGTCAAGTGGGCAGTTTGCTCGTTTAAACCTTATAAATCTCCAGGTGGAGATGGTATTTTCCCCGCTCTGATGCATCATTGCATCGATGCTATCATACCTATTCTCACCAGGATTTTTATCAAAAGTTTCACCCACGGTTATATACCGAAATCCTGGAGAAAAGTTAATGTGGTATTTATTCCAAAGGCGGGAAAGCGTCCTAGTGACCTACCCAAATCTTGGAGACCAATTAGCTTAAGCTCTTTCCTGCTGAAAAGCATGGAAAAAGTACTTGACCTGTACATCAGAAGCTTTTTGTCCTCAAGACATCCGCTTCATAGATACCAATTTGCCTATCAAAAAGGCAAATCCACAACGACAGCTCTGCATACTCTAGTTCATATACTAGAGAAGACGCTGGTGGACAAAGAAATAGCTCTAGTAACATTTATCGATATAGAGGGTGCCTTTGATAACACCTCATATGATTCTATACAAAGAGCTGCCATTAACAAAGGTCTCGAACCTAAAATCGCAAGCTGGATAACATCCATGCTACAAAGCCGTCTCACAACGGCTAGCCTAGGTAAGGAAAAAGTCACTATTAAAGCCACTAGAGGATGTCCTCAAGGAGGAGTAATGTCCCCACTTCTGTGGTCTATGGTAGTTGACGATCTCCTTAATCTACTCACTGATAATGGGTACGAAACCATAGGCTACGCAGATGACCTAGTAATTATCATCAGAGGCAAACATGAAGAGATCCTCTCTGACCTCATGCAATCTGCCTTAAATAAAACAATCAGATGGTGTCAAGCTAACGGGCTTAGTATTAACCCGAGCAAAACAACCATTGTACCGTTTACTAAGAAACTGAAGCTTAATATTAAAGCTCCTACCTTAGGCGGTACAAAAATTGCACTTTCCAAGGACGTCAAATATTTAGGGGTCACCCTAGATCACCGACTGAATTGGAATAAACATCTTGAAAAGATTTCTAAGAAAGCCACAGTGGCAACGTTCACATGCCGCAGGCTTTTCGGACGAACTTGGGGTCTCAAGCCACATATGATCCATTGGTCTTATTTGGCAATCATCAGACCTATGGTCACCTATGCCTCATTGGTTTGGTGGCCAAAAACAAAAGAAAAGACGGCCCAAACCGTGATCCAAAAGATTCAACGGCTAGCCTGTCTTGGTATCACCGGTGCTATGAGCACCTGTCCTACTGCAGCCATGGAGGCTATGCTTGACATCATCCCTCTTTATCTTCATATAAAAAAGGATGCAATGGTCAATGCCCTCAGGCTTAGTATGACAAAACAACTTAAGCCAGGTAATCTGGTAGGTCATCTAGGTATTTTAAACGAAATACCCTGGGATCCAATGACCACATCTCTATCGGATTCAATGCCGATGAGACTTAACTTTGAACTTCCGTTCAAAATAAATATCCCAAATCGTGAAAACTGGGATATTAGAGGTCTCAGTCACCAGAAATCATTAAACTGGTACACAGATGCCTCAAAACTAAATGGAAAGACTGGAATAGGAGTCTACGGGCCAAACTGTAAGGCCCGAAAAGCTCTAGGAAAATACCCCACCGTTTATCAAGGGGAAGTCTATGCCATCTTATTTTGCGCTCAGTTGAACCTTAAAAAAGGTCAAAAGGGTGCTCACATCAATATTATTTCAGACAGCCAAGCAGCTATCAAGGCTCTAAGCTCCTACTCTTTTGAGTCAAAGCTAACTTGGGAATGTCTGGAAAAACTCAAGCTTCTAGCAAAGGATAATCATGTAACTATTACATGGGTTCCTGGCCATGAAGGCATTGTAGGCAATGAAAATGCCGACGAACTAGCCAAAAAAGGTACTTTATTACCTTTTATTGGCCCTGAACCATTTTGTGGCGTTTCAAAAAGCCACCTCCAAATGGAAATCAGGCAATGGGAGAACCAAATGAAGGTCCATCATTGGACCAACATTCCCGGTCACAGACAGGCGAAAATGTTTATAACTCACTCGCCTAAAAGAGCAAAAGAAATGCTCTGTCTGAGCAAAGAGGAATTAAGAATCCTTACTGGCTTTCTAACAGGCCATTGTAGCCTCAACTACAATCTAAACAAGATGGGTATTGCTCAAGACGCAAAGTGCCGTCTCTGTAAAGAGGCCCCAGAGACAGCAAAACACATTCTCTGTGAATGTGGAGCAGCCTCTCACACCCGACTGAAACACTTCTCAAGGCTGATTTTAACACCTAAAGAAGTCAATGAAATCAGTCCTAAAAGAATCCTAAGCTATATTAAAAGCTTAGATCTCTTTTAGAATAACATGGGCATGTCACAAAAGATCTATCTAAGGTCGCAGTGACAAAGAGCTTTCGTAGCCGATAGCCCTACCTTTACCAATACCAATACCAATACCAATATATACAGTGCTGCTATATTCATGCAAAAAATCATAACGCTATAAGCTACGGCATGACCTACAGAGAAGCCATTGACTGGCCCTTGTAAGGCCCATAGCTGCGGCCCTGAATGTTGTAATGTGCTCAGATCAAGGGAATCATAAGGGATTTCAACAAAGATAATACCCACAAAGTTTCATCTCGGTCGGCCGTATGGTATGCTCTGACAGAAAACATTGACCAGATGGGAGGGACCGGACGTTCGTACGGAATGGACCGGGTGTACCACCGGTGGTACACAATGTCGGAGAGCCGTATTATCGCCGGCGCCGGTCCCACAAGAGAATTCACGAAAAACCATGCCGGTCTTTTTTTTTTTTTTTTTTTTTTTTTTTTTTTTTTCTCAATACTTTTTTCTTTATTTTTATTAGTTTTTATAATACATTACATAGGGTGTTGTAAGAATGACAATACATGGTAAGTAAGAATACTGAATAATAATAATAAAAAAAAAACTAATGTAGAAATTACTTGAAAGATGTAAAAAAGAAAAGAAAAAAGTGTAAGCAACCCATTCAGCATAGTGCTGGTGTTGGGTTGTATACAGATTTATTTAGGAAGAATGATATAATTATTTAAAATGATAAAGAAAAAAAAGATTTATGAAAAATAAATTAAATTTTGTGATATTCATATAAATATGAAGAAAAATATAAATATTTAATATGAATAGTTAATAAGGAGAAACAATTAGTATGTTGGAAGAAAGTGATTAATATGGAAGTTGTTTTTCTTGATCCATTCTTTGGTCTTGTATTTTAATATTGAAAGTTGATTATTCAAATTTTTCAATTCAATTGGTATATAATTAAAAACTTTGGGTCCAATAGTTATAAAGTGTCTGTGTGTTAGGGATTTATGTATTTGTCTTGTCTGTGCTTGTCCATATAGTCTTGTGTGGTATAAGTTTGTGTTTAAAGTCCAGTAATGTTGATATTTAATTGAGTAAAGAGTTAGTTTGTAAAAGTAGATATTAGTAAGTGAAAAAACGTCCATGAGTGTGTACAGAGTATTTGAGTGAAAAAGTCTGTCTTTGTTTAAAATTATTCTGAGTAAAATGTTTTGTGTTCGTCTAAGTGGATTTATTGTGTTGTCATATGCGCCACCCCATGCACATATACAATATTCTATGAGACTTTGAGCTAAGGCATGATAAACTATTCTTAATATTTTTCTACTGCAAACTCTTCTAAGATTATTGAAAATGTACATGAGATGGCGTAGTTTGTTTCGTAAAGTTTGTATATGTGTTGTCCATTTCAAGTGTTGGTCTATATGTACTCCAAGATATCTAATGTTTTGTACTTTGTCTATGTTAATGTATTGGTTGTTGGAGGTGGTAATTGCAAGATGAGTGTGAGGTGGTGGTTGTCCAGTTGCAGTAATAGAAAAGGTCATGTAGTTTGTTTTAGTCAGGTTAAGTTGGAGTGACATAGTTTGGTACCAGTTGTGTAAGTTAATTAAGTCTTGTCTTGTATTATTAAGGGCGGAATTAATAGACAACATCAATAACTTAAGTCGTTGGTAAGTGTCTGTTTTCCCTATCTTACACAGTACGCAATACGTGACTTAGCGCCACAGAGGTATTACAAAAACGTCTAATAATTCCGCCCTAAATGTAGAAGTCCAATCATCGTCTAAGCACTAGGCCACGGTGGCTATTCTTATGTTAATCCGAATTGACAAAGTAATATTTATTTTAATAGTCTGGTTTATTTTATGTTTTAAGTACGTACTTACGTAGGTATATCTCTTCTCTATATAATATATTAATAAGAAATATGGACAGGCTAATAATCTTTCCATCTTTGAGATAGCAAAAAATGATGAGACATGACACCAAGTAAAATTACCGAGGCCAAGGACTTCGATTGTTATACACCTCTCTATAAATAAATGTTCAATATAAAATAAAAATTACCGCACAATACCAGGAAAACTTTCAAAAGGGTAAAATTCGCAACCGCCTCAAGTTATGGGGGCTTTTTTAGAAATAGAGCTGGTACCGAAAACTAGAGATTGACTGGTTTCTGTGAAGAGTTTCTGTACACTAAACGCCTATATAGGGCTTTTATTTCAATATGATTCTTATGGGATTATGATTGTCATTTAACACTCCAAGTTGATATACTTATCAATTTGTAAAAACATGTCAATTTTGGCTGAACAAGGCTAGCACAGAACAATATGTCATATAAAATATTGCGGCGATGAACGTGTTAAGTATTAAATCGAGGAAGGGTCCAATTTTAAGACAGTCTTTGCCCTGAAACTTGTAATCTATCGCGGTTAGCTATATTTTTTTTTTTGATAACACTGGAGCTTTCATTAAATTCATTTTCGGTCCCATTCTGACTTACCGTTTTCGAAATATTAGCCAGAAATAAGTGTAGGTATTTAATGTTTTCTTCTTATGGCATCTTGATGATATACCTCAACAAGCCGGGTGCACCGGCTTCGCCAAGCCATCATACACGCACATACATACCACATACATCACACACCACCCATCACACGCACACACATCTATCACGATCACACACATACATACCACATACACCCAACCACATAGATGCACACATTTGCACAGACACGCACATACATACAATATATACACACACACACACACACACACACACACACACACACACACACACACACACACACACACACACACAGACGCAGATCGTTGTAAAATTCATAATCCCGATCCAAATTTTTCATTGAGTGTAAACTGTACATGTACATCTGAATGAATATTGAAAATGGAGCAAACTGGCCTATATTTTGGTATCGTACGGCAATTTAATTTAAGGTCGGTCATTTCTCATCAATTTTTTGCTATCTCTTACCGTTTTGCTCAAACAATTTGGACTAACAAAGACATATACAAATTCCGACCATATTTCTCTTTTATAATTATATTAAGACTAGCGGGCTGCACTCGCTTCGGCAACCCATCACACCTATACACCCACACACACATACCACACATACATCACTCCCACATATATTAAAAACATAGGACGGACACACATAACACTCACACACATATAGAACATCACGATAAATTTCAAGTGCAAAACGTGAAAACTCTGAAAAAAGGGTCGAAAATTGAAACAATCTGGCTTATATCTCGAGAACGATACGTCAGAATATAATGGATAAAATAAAAGCTTGTTATGTCCTTAGTGTTATTGTATAATAAAAAATATAGGTCATCGTGATAGAATGCAAGTTCAAGGGTAAAGACTGTCTTAAAATCGGAACTTTCCTCAAGGCAATACTTGAGGAAGGTCATAACTCAAGGACAGTTTGGAATTTCGGACTTCTGAAAGTGTTCCTGGTATCAAACGGCAAATTTACTTGGGGTTATCTCTCATCAAATTTTTGCTATCTCTTATCGTTTTGCTCAAACAATTAGGACACACAAAGATCCAAATCTCGTCCATATTTCTCATTTATGAATAGAGATAAATAAGTCAACGTGTGAACCAAAGGACTTAAGAGTATACCTCCTGATAATCACGAAAACCCTTGTGCATTTTTTGGTTCTACATCGGTACAACTTCAGAATTTTGCACTAACAAAACTCATAAAATCCTCATATAGGGTGTTAGAAGATCAAGTTGAGCAGGAGGATGGACGGTTTCTCGGTGGGTCAAGCCATAGCAGTATTTCATTAATTTCAGAACTACTCTAATAAAAGAAGCAGAGATATGGGGTCCCTCTAATCTGGTCAAAGTTTTCTATACGAGTATACCATATGGCCGACCGACATGACACTTTGTGGATATAATCTTTATTGTAATCTTATATAATTCCCTTATTCTGAGCACATTAAAACATCCAGGCCGCAGCTAAGGGCCTTACAAGGGCCAGTCAATGGCTTCTCTGTAGGTCATGCCGTAGCTTATAGCGTTATGATTTTTTGCATGAATATAGCAGCACTGTATATAAGTTTGTGTAAAAAAATTCAGATCTTCACAAACAACAGGGGCAGATTTTTGAGGTCCCTCCCATCTGGTCAATGTTTTCTGTCAGAGCATACTATATGGCCGACCGAGATGAAACTTTGTGGGTATTATCTTTGTTGAAATCCCTTATGATTCCCTTGATCTGAGCACATTACAACATTCAGGGCCGCAGCTATGGGCCTTACAAGGGCCAGTCAATGGCTTCTCTGTAGGTCATGCCGTAGCTTATAGCGTTATAATTTTTCGCATGAATATAGCAGCACTGTATACAAGTTTGTGTAAAAAAATTCAGAACTTCACAAACAACAGGGGCAGATTTTTGAGGTCCCTCCCATCTGGTCAATGTTTTCTTTATGAGCATACCATACGGCCGACCGAGATAAAACTTTGTGGGTATTATCTTTGTTGTAATCCCTTATGATTCCCCTGATCTGAGTACTTTACAACATTCAGGGCCGCAGCTATGGGCCTTAGAAGGGCCAGTCAATGGCTTCTCTGTAGGTCACGCCGTAGCTTATAGCATTATAATTTTTTGCATGAATATAGCAGCACTGTATATAAGTTTGTGTAAAAAAATTCAGATCTTCACAAACAACAGGGGCAGATTTTTGAGGTCCCTCCCATCTGGTCAATGTTTTCTGTCAGAGCATACCATACGGCCGACCGAGATGTAACTTTGTGGGTATTATATTTGTTGTAATCCCTTATGATTCCCTTGATCTGAGCACATTACAACATTCAGGGCCGCAGCTAAGGGCCTTACAAGGGCCAGTCAAGGGCCAGTCGGGGTTAAGTGGCAGAGAATGTGTAAGGCATTAACTTCGCCCCGGGTTACAAAACAATTGTAATTAATATTGATCTTTATTATTATTTCTGTACATATTTCTAAGTTTTTTTTTAAATTATTGTTTTCCTTGTTGATGATTGTTTTGTAAAAATAAATAAAGTGTAAATAAATAAATAAAAAAATAAGTCAATGGCTTCTCTGTAGGTCAGGCCGTAGCTTATAGTGTTATGATTTTTTGGATGAATATAGCAACACTGTATATAAGATTGTGTAAAAAAATTCAGATCTTAACATACAACAGGGGCTGATTTAGAAGGTCCCTCCTATCTGGTCAAAGTTTTCTGTACGAGCATACCATACGGCTGACCAAGATGAAACTTTCTGGGTATTATCTTTGTGGTAATCCCTTCCCAGACAGCACAGTCAACTGGATGTATACCATACTGTTAGGTGGAAAAAGTCTACTTGCCCACCTGGAAATCAGCTGGAGATTTCCACCTTCCACCTGACCTCCACCTGGAAATCAACTGGAAATGAACTGGAAAGTAACCCAACTTTTAACTGGAAGTCAGTTGCCCAAAGTCAACTGGATTTGTTCCACTTATTTCCAGCTACTTATAGCGCTCTCTAGTGGATGGGTAGTAACTCACTACCACAATGTTGACATACCTATTTACCTATACTGTACATTATACTACATAATAATCAAATGCTATGCTCTTGGTTTTGAGGTCGTGGGTTCGAATCCCATTATATGCAATTTTTTTGCAAATAATAATAATAATAATAATAATAGTAATAAAAATCTAGAAACAAATGTATATTAGGCATAAATTCAATTTCAGTTATTTAATTTAGAGGCTATACATTCAAATCTCATGAAGAATATTTTTTTTGTATAAAAATAAAGTAATAAATTTTAAATAGGTTTTTTTAACACATACACACACACAAATTTGGGTATAATTTTTTTATATAGAAATTTGGAAAGAAAAAGAAAATAACTAATCTGTTTTAAACAACACAATTCAAATAAGACTCTTTAACATGATTATATTTTACAATAAGAGTGTTTATTATTAATAAAAAAATTGTCACAAAAGTGTAAAATGCACTATTAAATTTCCACCATGTCACAAGACCTTGTACCAATGTATCACAAGTACTTCCTAAGTAGGTATAATAATACTATTATATAATACTCAAAGTTGTGCATGTCTGGCTGACTATGTCCTCTTGGGGTTACAATACGAAACGGTACTTTCACTGAGAGTTCACCCCCCCTAAGCCACCTTCAACATACTAGAAAATTATCAAAATAAAAATATGTAATACAATTTTCAAGTGCACTGGTAATCAAGTGGTTAACGTGCTAGTCAGATAATCCACTTAGCGTAGGGTTCCGTTGTTTCAATTTTTTCCTCATTATGGTTGTGACCACATAATAATAAGACTCTGAGGGTTAGGTGGTAGAAAATGCTTTGAGCATAACCTGACCTGGTGGTTACCTTCCAATTAAAAATGTTATTATTATTTTCATTAGGACACCGGCCATGAGAAAAAACCTTAATGGTGACAAAATGCCAGGTTTTAGCTAGTATAGAAATAAAATAATGATATCCAATTATAAAATATGCTCATACCATGTACATAATCACAATAAAATAATAATACTATGTAAATGAAAATATATTTCTTCAGTGAAACCAAAAATAACAAAGAAATAAACTAATAGCCAGCAGAAAATGATGATGAAGCATTGAATACACCAGTTTTTATGAAATAGCCAAAGTTAAAAGCAATGTCTAACGTGGTGGAACATGGATTAGTGAATGTTATTATGTATTTGTAATCCTTCATGACAATTTACATACTTCTGTGGTTAATTAGAATTGCTGGGTTGTTTGCTTTGAGAATTATTACCAAAAAAGCATTGTTATACTTAAATTAAAACAAAATTGACTTAATTGTTAAGACTAGTGAAATTATAAAACACAATAGTGTGGAACACTTTTTTTTAATAGATATAAAATGAACACAAAATTTGAGGGGCTTCATAGTAATAAGGTGGTTTAGAAAGCTGAATAGTTAATATTATTATTAGAGACAGTGCACAGAAGATTGGCTAATTAATTTTGAGTCAAATAATCAGGAAGCATGTAAAAAAGTATACACTACATCATCTTTTTAGTGTGGCAGAAGCACGTACGAGTGAAAAATTCATTTTATAATAAAATATTATGTATTGCATATCTAAATAAAATCCACAGAATGAAAATTTTCATTATCTAGCACCATACATCAGATAATTCAGCTGTTTCCTTGCTTGACCCAGGACCTTTTTTAAGGTACAATTCCAAGTGAATTGATGGTGTTGAACCCCTGTGCTAGTTTGACTGTCCAGTGTCCAGGAACAGTAGAGTGCAGAAAGTTCATTATTGTCCAAGTGCATGGAGTATTGTCCAATGAAGAATGTTATCCATTTTTAACTTTTTGTTGTCCTTTCCTTTTCTTCTGTCACGATTCACGATTTAGAATTTTAGACAAACCAAAGAACTCCTTCTGTGACATCTCAAAATCAAATATGGAGTTCAGTAAGAATTAACACTTTCTCGAAATCAAATTTGAAGTTCAGTTAGAATTAACACTTGCAGTAGTTATAAAAATGTTCAAAAACTAATTGAAATAGGTACCAATTATAAAAAGAATTAAAACAACTCACAATAATAATCGAGAATCACAAAAACGGAATTTCTCTAAAAAATTATTCAAAGATTAAAGATGGCGAATGCAACAAGAACACTCTCGGTAAAGTTCGTGTGAAACCCGAATCTATCCGAGAGCGCGTTTTAACTGAACTGGAGAAATGTGGAGCATCTCCAGCTGACTGGTCAACTGACTAAATTCTATTTATGTCCTAGCTGGAGAGATTCGTTATACTTCCAGCTGACTGCCCAGGTGACTGAGTCTAGATGGATTTTTGTTGAAAATATCCAGGTGGCTGGTCAACTGATTTAATCCATAATGGAAAAATCCAGCTGTCGGGACAGCTGGAGGTCCAGTTGACTTTATACACCTGGATATTTCCACCTTAAATCCAGACTGGAAGTCACCTGCCGTGCTGTCTGGGTTATGATTCCCTTGATCTGAGCACATTAGAATGTTCACGGCCGCAGTTATGGTCCTTAGAATGGTAAATCAATGGTTTCTCTATGGGTCACGCCGTAGCTTATAGCGTTATGATTTTTTGTATGAATATAGCAGCACTGATAAAGCAGCAGCTTATAGCGTTTTGTTTTTTTTCCGTAGCATTTTAATTGAATAAAGCAGTAATGTAGGAAAGTATACCTGGGAAATTTCAGCACTTCACTTATACCAGGAGCAGAGATAAGGGGCGTTCCCCTCTGTTCACAGTTTTCTGTACGAGAATATCATACGACCGACCGAATTCTGTTTTATTCTTTTATCTTTGAAAGATGAGTTTTATCACAGGCTTTTTTATTTCTTAGCAATGAAACAGGAGCTACCGTTGACGCTTGTGGTCTGTGGGTTAGCCTACCCATCCCGTAATATGCCTCCCCTCTGATGTGCGAGAAGTGACACAATACTTCCCATTTAGGTGCTGGGTCAACCTGGTCAACTTTAACCAAATTTTTAATACAACTTTTTGTCGGCACGGGGGTTCGAACCCAGGACCTTCCGCACGACAAGTGAGTTTTTTTTTTTTTTTTTTTTTTTTTTTTAAGTGGGGTTTAACGTCGCTTTCAACTGCCATGGTCATATCACGACGGGGGTTTTACCCTCCATTCGCAGGAAACTCACAAACCTGCTACTCACATTGACCTCACCCAGCCTGAGTGGGGCCGGGAAAAGCCAGCGTCACGAGAATTAGAATTTGAATGGTCACCCATCCAAGTCTTAACCTCGCTGGATGTCGCTTAACTTCGGTGTTCTGAAGGGAACCGGTGTATTCAACATGCCATCGACGCTGGCTACGAGAAGTGAGTGCTTAACAACTGAGCTACACGTGCGCTTCATTTAATGGCCAGTCAACGTTTTCTGTTCAGATCCCGCCGCGTCGTAAGCTTTAGCGTTCTCATTTTTCGTATGAATATAGCAGTAATGTAGATAAGCTTACCTGAGAAATTTCAGAGATTTACCATTATCAGGGGGAGAGATATGAGATCGCTCCCATCCGGTCAATGTTTTCTATCAATTTACAATGATACAACTCTTGGCTACAAGGGTTAAGTAGGGGAAGTGAAGATGTAAACAATACAAATATATAGAAATAACAGAGTACCATCATATACATAACATTCGAGTCAACGTTTTTCGAAAGAAATTTTATACGAAAAACCCGGACCCATGTATTCCTTATGGCGGGTCAATGTTTTTCAATCGAGTCAATCTTTTCTGTCGGGTCCGGGTTTTAGTATCGCCCATAGTTTTTTTCCCTTAAATTATGGCTGGATAATTTCTAGGCATTTATATGAATTTTAACTCTTTTTTTAATAAATGGTACCTACATGAAAAATCAATATTTTTTCACCATTTTTTTTTCTGTTTTCTTAGTTTTAAATTCTCTCTCACATGCTATAAAAACTGAGCAGTTTTATTTTGCTCCACTACGTCTAAAATAGGGATTTCCTACAGCGTATCACAGGTGGTGCAATGTAACCCCACCTATGGGGTAAAATTGCTCCAAAGATTAGTTGAGTTTTTTTCATAGTTAGCAAATGGAAAACGAAAGTTTCTAATTTTTATTGAAAAACAATGTCCTTGCCTACAAAATGAATTATTAATTAATTGTTTATTTGGAATAATAAAAAAGTTATGCAACATTTTGTAAGAAATATCTTAAAAGTGGAGCAAAGTAACCCCGTCTTACGGTACTGTATCTTCGGGTTCGAATCCTGGCATTTGATTATTATAATGCTAATGATTCTCTTTTTCTATCTCTGCCAACTTTATGTACTGCATCTACGGGTTCAAATACTGGCATTTGATTATTATAATGCTGATTCTCTTTTTCTCTCTGCCAACTTTACGTACTGCATCTAATTTTGCCAGTTTCTCACTGAGAGTAATATTTTTTTTTTCTTCGAAATTTGAATGCGTCGCATTCAAATTTCGCGACCTCTGGAAACTCTGAATCTACAGAGTGCCGCCTTTACCATTGAGTTACCGGGGCACACCATAATAATAATAATAATAAAGAGTATTATTATTATTATTATATTATGCTTTATTAGGAGGATAGAGTACAATGTTAACAGTATAAAATTAAGAAAAAACAAACAAATGACAAAATAAATAAGTAAAAAAGAAAATAACACTAATGTCCTACCTAAAGGGCGGGGTTATTGCCTGTGGCAATCTCTTCCACCCAACCCATTTTCTATTATTCAGCTTTTATAGCATCGAATTTCCTTCCAGGTATCTGTTCTGGGTGGAGACCTCTTGGCTCATGTGGGACGCCCCCGTGGGGGTGCTCAAGCGCAGTGACCTGGCCGGGGGCAACTGTACCTCCCTCGTGGAGGGGGGCCTCGCCCACGTCACCTCCATCGCGGTGAACGACATCAAGAAACTCGTCTACTGGACGGACAGCGCGAAGAAACTCATCGAGCAGATAACGGTGGACGGGGACTACAGGAAGCGGATTTTTGATACCAAGGTACGTGGAACGAGTCCCGGGGACTATAGAAAGAGGTTGGGTGGAAGAGATTGCCAAAGGCAATAACCCCGCCCTTTAGTTAGGACATATATTATGTATATATTTATTTATTTTTTCTTCTATTATATTTTATATTGTATTTTCATTTGTAATTATTTGTATTGTATATATAACTAGCGGGCTGTCGCCCGCTTTGCGGGCCGAGGCATGGCCGTGAAAGCAAAAAATCCTTTTTCGCCAATGGCAGGTGTTGTAGTGGGAGTTTCGAAAAATCGCGTCTTATTGCACATCTAGACTATAAGACAAAGCTACCTACCAAATTTCAGCTTCCTAGGACTTACGATTTGGGCTGTAGAGCGATGATCAGTCAGTGGTCAGTGAGTGACTTTGACATTTATACATTAAGATATGTCCTATTAATAAAGTGTAAATAAATAAAAAAAATAATAAAATAAATAAGGTACGTGGATCGAGTCCCGGCTGGTCCAGAGAAAAACTGGGTCGCGAGTCCTCCTTGGAATGCTTTTAAGGATGGATTAAATAAGCTCCCCCAAAGCTAGAGGAGCTTAAAGTTGTTGGATGGAAGAGCTCAGAATTGAAAACCGTGTCATCTTGAAAAAAAAAGAAAATCGAAGATTATTTTCGACATTATGGTAGGTGGTCTGTTCGATTTTTCAAGTTGAAGTTGTAAAATGTAAAAATAAGTAGGAAAATTATTTTTTACCTTTTTATTATTTAGAATTTTGAAATTATAATAATGTTATATTTCATTTTTTGGTTGTGTAATTTGGTTGTCTATAAAAAATTGTTAAAAAAAAAGAACTTGTAGGATTAGTTTAGAAAATAAGTTTCAGAGGGTAACAATTGATGTTCTTCTTCTTTCATTTTGCTTTTTACCAAATCTACCTGGGGTCATGGCCATGAGACAAAAAGGTCATGTATACAAATTCGATGCTTCTGAGAAAAAAAAACGTGTTGTGTCCACACCGTCAAACCATTTATCCCCCCCCCCCCCAGGTTTCCCCTCACCACATGGTCATATTCGAGGACACCCTGTACTACGTCACCGAAGTACTGGGTGCCCCATTCATCAAGTGTCACATCTACGGGAACCTGCAGGGGTCTTGCGAGCAGCTCGACATTCATGTGGCCCACCCTGTAACTCACTTCACCATCTCGCAAGTGTCCCGACAGCGCATGGGTGAGTTTGCACTTGGCATATGATTTACACTTGGCATATGATTTTTTTTATTTTAAAGATGAGTGTTTCACAGCCTTTTTTATTTCGTAGCCATGAAACAGGAGCTACTGTAGACGCTTGTGGTCTGTGTTGTAGCCTGCCCATCCTGTAGTATGCCTCCCCTCTGATGAGCGAGAAGTGACACATTACTTCCCATTTAGGTGCTGGGTCAACACGAGCGCAACGGAAGGTATCCCTTACAAACAACTGTAACTAAGTTTTGAATACAAATTTTTGTCGGCGCGGAGGTTCGAACCCGGGACCTTCCGCATGGCAAGTGAGTGCTTAACCACTGAGCTATTCGTTCGCTCTGAGCTATTTACTCTTGCTATGATTTACCCTTGACAAGATTTAGGGCGAAATTAATAGACAAATTCTGAATCACAACTATCACAAGTCACTGCTAAGCGTCGGTTTTCCCTATCTTACACAGTACGCAATCCGAGACTTAGCGCCACAGCGGTTACAAAAAACGTCTATTAGTAGTTAATAGACGTCTTCTATTAATTCCGTCCTAAGTCTTGGCATGGATGATTTCTTGTCCTATTCCAATTCCAATGAATGAGTCAATCATAATATGTATTCGTTCTAAATTTGTTCCAGAATAATGATTAATCTTTGGAATTTTAGTTGAAAGTTTTAGTTAATCTTTTTCTTTTACTTTGTCTTTTCTCAACTCAACTTGGGGCGGCATTGGTTAATTTCTTTCCCATGGTTGAGGTTGCCTAGTTTTTCTACTCCTTCTTCCATATTTTACGGCTGGATGGTCTTCCTAACGCCAAAAGTGCTGAGGGCGGCACTGATATTATAAAAATATTTCCGTGTCTGTGCGACAGCAAAGATACCTATATCACGGTGGTGAGAGAATTCTATAAACGCCCAGATCAAATGTCTAGGTAGGCTCCTTTCATGTTCATTCGGTTCATTGATTGTATACGGTTTTAACATTCTGATTCGAGAGAGATAGATTGATATTATTATAGGTTTATTAGTACACTTAGCAAATAAGCTGAATTGGAACCAGTTGTTCTGATATATATGTATTAATTTTGATGTATGTAATATTTCTGTTCCAAATTAAGGTTTATTTATTTATTTATAGGTTTATTAATCAATGCCT
The DNA here is from genome assembly GCA_024516035.1 of Bactericera cockerelli. Lineage (NCBI taxonomy): Eukaryota > Metazoa > Arthropoda > Insecta > Hemiptera > Triozidae > Bactericera > Bactericera cockerelli. The sequence goes on along the minus strand of CM044960.1, from coordinate 6,624,747 downwards.
CTTTTCATTTCAGGCCCTAATAAATGCGCTAACTCCTCCTGCAGTCACCTGTGTTTGGAAAGCTCTACAGGGCCGGTGTGCATGTGCCCTGATGGTTCCCGCACCCATTCTGTCTGTGGTGTCATGGAGGTAATAACTGTTATATACCTCTTTTTTTGAATTTTTTTGTTGAAAAAATTCATGAATTGGGTGGGATTTGAACCAACAGATCCCTGTGCTATCTGGATTACCAGACTAGCTCGTTAACCATTTGACTACCAATGTACGCTTCAGAATGCATGGATTTTCAGAACTATTACCTGCTTATGAGAGCAAATAAGCTTGATTCTGGTCCAAGTATTCTGGTATGTTTTGATATTCTTGTACAAATTGTACATGTAATAGGTACAACTTCTCACTTCTCTGATTATACTGATTTATGCTGTAAAAGTTATGTTTGAAACGGTCCATTTAATTAATTCCTATATTCCAGGATCCCCTGCTCACCCGCAGTATTACATTCCGGAACCACACCCAGGAGGCCGCCCCTGATGCGCCCACGGGCTCCGGCATGGGCGTACTACTCCTTGTGGGTCTCCTCCTGGTCATCATGTCGGCTGCCATGGCGTATCATCTGTGTCTGAGGAAACGGGTGGCCCATCTGGTACCCAAGTAAGTCGATCTTGCTAGTTTTTTATTTATTTATTACAGTTACAATATGTAAAATGTACCTACATAATTATGTATAATTGAATGGGTGAGTAGAAGAACATGCTATATCAAAAATTGACTTTTCAGGAGAGCAATAATACTACATTACTATGCTGTAGATGCTATAGGTTTCCTCCACTCTAAATTTTTTTTTTCTCCATAGTTGTATGGAGTAATTCTCCTTCATATTCAACGAGATGATAAAAAAGAGAGCATTGCATGTTATTCTGAAAAAAAATTGGTTTTCGACATAGCATGTTCTTCTACTTACCCATTCAATTATAAAATACATTTACTCACTGACGTCCTTTCGATGTTTGCCAATGACACAGTACAATATTATAAAATGTATTAATACAGAAAAAATAGTATATTATTATGTGATGATGTTGTATTTCAAATAAATAAACATACAGTGGAATCTGGATGTAATAGAACTCATGGGAGAGAGAAAAAAAATCTATTATAAAGAGGTTTCTATAATAGCCAGTTCCGCAATTATTGTTGAAATAAAGAGAAGAAATGGGACCCACCGAAAGGGTGTGTTACTTGTGTTACTGTACCGGTGATTGCTTTAATGTACTCATCTTCAAGCACTTGAACTCACCCTTGATTTTCGTAACTAACTTAATTATCCAATTGGATTCAAACTAAAATTTAAACTTTCAAAAGAACTTTCTTAAATCAAGTAAAAAAATATCTTTCAAACGTTTAGGAAAGAATGTACCTCTAGGAATTAACATTATGTCCTCCCTGATTCCAGGATCCACTTCAGAAACACCATGTTCAATGGCGGCTACTCCGAGACTCATCTGAGGAGCCGTACCAACCCCGGCTACATGCCTGGGTCCCCCCCTGCCATGACCCTGCCTAACCTGTATGAGCCGGTGAGTCATAACTTCCAATCCTAGGGCGAAATTAATAGTGTTAAAAAAAATGGTCAAATAAGATCAAAATAATTGATTTATTTTCTTTTTTATTCATAGTTTATTTTCTGAGAATTTTTGAGCTGTACCTATAGTTTTATAATAAACTATAATTTTAAAAGAACCATAAATTTATGTAAGTCGTACTGTCTTAAGAGTCTTAGGGCGAAATTATTAGACGAATTCTATATCACAAGTCATTGCTCAACGTCAATTTTCCCTATGTTAGAGTTGTTACACAGTACGCAATCCGTGACTTAGCGCCACAGAGGTATCACAAAAACGTCTATTAATTCAGCCCTAAAACTGGTTCGTTTGGAAAACGTCAGAACTTTAACAAAAACGTAATATCCCTTATGTAATAGAAAACTCAAAAACCAACAGTCGCTTACTTAACACTTCAAACGCAAGTACTAATTCACTATGTTGACCCAGCACCTAAATGGGAAGTATTGTGTCACTTCTCGCCCATCAGAGGGGAGGCATACTACAGAATGGGCAGGCTACAACACAGACCACAAGCGTCTACAGTAGCTCCTGTTTCAGGGCTACGAAATAAAAAAGGCTGTGAAACACTCATCTTTTTTTCTTTCTTTTTGTTTTGAAGCATAACATTTTTTTTTTCTTCTACATTTTTGTGCTAATGTATATTGACCCTCTCCTGTTAACAGGGTTAAATGGCAGAGAATGCCTAAGGCATTAATTTCGCCCTGGATTACAAAACAATTGTAATTAAAAATTAATATTGATCTTTATTTCTATTTTGTATATTTCTAAGTTTTTTTTTTTAAATTTATTGTTATTTTTTTGTTGTTGATGATTGTTTTGTAAAAATAAATAAAGTGTGAATAAATAAATAAATAAATCTCCGTGTGTTGTAGATGGAGGCACCCCTCCCTGTGCAGTTCAGGTACGCCAATGAGATGAGCATCAAGCATGGGGAGGAGGAGTTCTGGAACACGAGGCGGCACTCGGAGTCCTCCGCGGGCACCGACTACGCCGAGATCCAGGACAACCACAAGTTGCCGCTCCTGTAGGAGTGGGCGTGTTAATCGACCGCGGGAGTCACCGTGTTAATCCACCGCGGGAGTCACCGTGTTAATCGACCGCGGGAGTCACCGTGTTAATCTACCGCGGTAGTGACTGTGTTAATCAACCGTAGGAGAGATTGTGTTAATCAACCATGGGAGAGATTGTCTTAATCAACCATTGGAGAGATTGTGTTGATCAACCGTAGGAGAGATTGTGTTAATCAACCATTGGAGAGATTGTGTTGATCAACCGTAGGAGAGATTGTGTTAATCAACCATTGGAGAGATTGTGTTGATCAACCGTAGGAGAGATTGTGTTGATTAACAGTGGAAGTGACGGTGTTTTTCAACCGAGGGAGATGCGGTGTTAAACTTCACTTGATTTAATGAGAAATCAGTCAAAAGTTATTTCTTTCTTTATGATGATCAACCACACAATTTGCTCTGTTAATCAACAGAAAAAAGCTCGTTGATTAAATAAAAAGCTTATTTAATTTAATTCACAATCTGCGTGCTAGTTTGATGAGAAAATAATCAAAAGTCACCACTCTTGTTGTGCTAATCAACCTCAGAAGTGTCTGTGTTAATTATACACAAAAGTTGCTATGGTAATTAACAACACAAGCTGACCTGTTAATTAATGGCAAAAGTGGCTGACTTAACTTTGATGAGAAAATAGTGTTAATGTGTTAATCAACAGAAGTTACCGCGTTAATTATCCACGAAAGTTGCTATGTTAATTAACAACATAAGCTGATCTGTTAATTAAGCACGGAAGAGCCCGTGTTAACCAGCAGTTTGATGAGGAAACAATCTCAAGCTATAGATGTGTTAATCAACCACGGAAGTCACTGTGTTAATCAACCACGGAAGTCACTGTGTTAATCAACCACAGAAGTCAATGTGTTAATCAACCACGGAAGTCAATGTGTTAATTAAACACGAAAGTCAATATGTTAATCAACCACGGAAGTCAATGTGTTAAATTGTCCACAGAAATACGTGAGTTACGACCTCAGTAGCTCTAACGATAGTGCGGTGGACTCGTAACCTGATGGTCGGTGGTTCGAGCCCCAAGTTAGGCAAAAAAATTGTTTGAGTAAATTTGTGTAATCACGATTGTGATTAACACAAATATAACTTTTAACCATAATCTTCTTGCAAACTTAACCTTTTTATGTGTTCTTTTCAAATTATCTGGTAGGTCCCTCCAAAAATGCCTCTACTCTTTTCTAAAGGTAAAAGAGAGAACTTAATGATGTCTCAAATGGAACATCTGAATAATTGTAAAGAAGGTATTCTGTTCTTGTAAAATAAACATTTTTGTACCGATTTCTCATATTATTTTTTGTTTCATGGGGTGTAAAAATGTTCTTCTCACTTTTTCCAAAGTGCCTTTTTCACATGCACAGTCCATTTTCGATTTTTTGTGTGATTCTATTAATTAAATGTATCTATTATATTATTAAGAGTTTTACCAAAGATTATTATTGTCAAATAAAAATATAGAGTCTATTTTGTATTTTTTTAAATGCGTATTATTTTTCTGTGTTTTCTGATTTATGAACGCCAACTTTGACAATTCGTCTTTGTAGTCACTAAAGTGATATAAAGGTGACCCGGGTTCGAATCCCTTTGGGTTTGGTCTTTTTTTATGGCTCATAAGAATAGGCAACTTTTGCCACAAAAAAAGTCAGTTAGGTAATCTAGTTAAAAAAAAACACTCCTGTATCTGCACCTCCGAATCGTGGGTTTGATTCCCAACCCGTTAATTATACTTTCCTTATTATAGGATAAGGAAAGTACCTAATCAGTCAGTATACACAGAATCCTAGAATCTAGAGACAAAAGTAACTTCAAATTATTGCACGATTAGCTCAGTTTAGCTGCAGTTCACGATTAGCCAATGCTTTTTTTTAATCTGGGTTTAACGTCACTTTCAACTGCATGACCCCACATTAACCTCACCCAGCCTGGATTGAGCCGGAATGTCAGTATCACGAAGTCTTCACCTCGATGAACGTTGCTTAACTTCGGTGATCCTACGAGAACTGGTGCATTCATCGCGCCCATCGCCACCAGCCAGTGGTTTGAACCGTTGACAAAAATTGTGTTCAAAATTTGGTTACATTTGTTTGTAAGGATACTTTCCGATGCGCTCGAATTGACCCAGCACTTAAATAGGAAGTATTTGTGTCACTTCTCGCCCATCAGAGGGGAGTATACTCGAGATGGGTAAACTACAACAAAAACCACAAGCGTCTACAGTAGCTACTGTTTCAGGGCTAATAAATGAAAAGGCTGTGAAACACTTATCTTAAAAAAAAAAAATATTTTTTTCGTGTCGTGTTGGTAATTTGGTATACACTGTAGAGTAGATGTAAAGGAAAAATTACAAACAAGTCACACAATTTTAAAAGATCTTTGTTTAACAAATTGAAAAAGAAAGAAATATATTTCTTGGCAGGTATAACGAAATAATTGATAAAACTTTTTGTACATATCTTGTGTTCTTTATATCTAATTAATCTATAAAACACACGTGTAAAAATGATGGCACCAATAAATATGACCTAAAAATAAGAAGATAATTCATCCTGAAGATGTTTGTTCTTTGTATCTAATACAGCAGTGTATCTAATACAGTAGTGTGAGTATCTAATACAGCAGAATCTCGCTATCTCGAAATCTCGATCGACAAATCGAAAATCCCGAAAGAATTCTTCGATCTTATCGAACTTTGGTCTTTATTTGAAATCCCGATAATTCGAAACGATACTTCTGTCCCTTGAATTTTGTGTTAGCGGAATTCTATTGTACCTATAAAACACAGGTGTAAATTTGATGGCACCAATATGACCTAAAGTTAAGATTTTGGTAAGCTCCCTGATTATTATAATATGATTATAATAATAACACTCTTCAGTGGAAGGTAACCACCAGGCGAGGTTAATGCTCAAAGCATTTTCTACCACCTAACCTTCAGAGTCTTATTATTATGTGGTCACAAACTCAAATAAATTAGGAAAAATTCATGCATTGGGTGAGATTCGAACCAACGGATCCCTACGCTCCCTGAATTACCATACTTGATGATTATATTTCTATTTAAAATTAGAAATATTGACTTTTTTTAAGTCACATAGCACCAGAGACATCACAAATTTTAATATTGGACCTTACCTTTAATATCAAATAGCTACATCGTGTAAATTTTTAAACATAACTGAGCAAACATTGAAAAAATACACCTTAAAAATTACACATGTATCTGTGGAGAAGCAGTGTCTCCCTTCATCCGCTCAGCTGTAGTAGAAGTGCTCGAAGATTTCACAGACATAGAGAAATTAACGACATCCTGAAAAGACCATTGTCTTCTGTAAATATTCCCGCCATTTTAGAACCAACTGGATTGTCAAGTAATGACGGTAAAAGACCGGATGGCGTTACATTGATTCCTTGGGCAAATGGCAAGAGTTTGAAATGGAATGCAACTAGAGTTGATACGTTTGCACCTACGTATTTCAAGAAAATATGTCATGAAAGAGGAGCGGCGGTAGAAGTAGCAGCAGGATAGAAAGAACTAAAGTATACAAACACTAAGGGCGGAATTGATAGACAACATCAATAACTTAAGTCGTTTGTAAGTGTCGGTTTTCCCTATCTTACACAATACGCAATCCGTGACTTGGCGCCACAGAGGTATTACAAAAACGTCTATTAATTCCGCCCTAAGAATGAGGGCTATATATTTCAACCTTTGGTGCGTGGAGTGTTGCCTCGAAGGAATGACTGAGCCAACTGGGTGAGAAATTGTTTAGATGTACGGGTGAACCCCGATCTAAACAATTTCTTCCCCAAAGAATTAGTCTGGCCATTCAGAAGGGTAATGCTGCATGTATCCTTGGGTCGATACCAGAAGATCATGGAATGGATGAAGTTTTTTATTTATAAATAAATAAATAAATATATAATTCTGATTAAATAAATAAATAAAACAAACCTTGAAAATATTGGCGTGATTTTCTTTCCAACTTATTTATTGGTTGGAAGAATTTACATGAGATTTACTCTAACAGCATTTGCTTCATTAGGCAGATTTCTTGATCTCTTTAGTGAGGTTTGGAAAACATTTTTCCGCAGAGGTCTTTCAAACCTCACAATCTACCTACGAAGTGCCTGAACATCTTGGATTCACAATTCTGAGTCAACTCGTAATTTTTCCCATATGTGTAAAATAAACACATGTTCTTATATACCTCTTTGGAAATTATTTCTAGATTTTACATATTATCTTAAGTGAGGCAGTGTAAGTAAAGCTGACTCAAATTTGCGAATTCAACTTTGTTAATTAGATTTAGCCTAAAACAGTACACAAAATTAATACATAAGTTGTACAGAAGTGTTACAAAATGTCGAATGATTTTGATCAAAATGATCATCTTGAAATTTCACATTACAGAAACAGAGACATCTGTAGTATCTAAAAGTTCACAATGCAAGCAACTATGGTGTCTGAAAGTTTTCACTACAGACATTTGTCTGTAGTGAAAACTTTCAGGGGTCCGAAAGATCTCTCTACAGAAATATATGGGGTCCGAAAGATCTCTCTACAGAAATATGTGGCGTCCGAAAGTTATCACTACAGATATCTGTGGCGTCTGAGAGTTATCACTTCAGACATTTGTAGCGTCTGATAGTTATCACTACAGATATCTGTGGTGTCTGAGAGTTATCGCTACAGGCATCTGTGGCGTCTGAGATTTATCGCTACAGGCATCTGTGGCGTCTGAGAGTTATCACTACAGATATCTGTGGTGTCTGAGAGTTATCGCTACAGGCATCTGTGGCGTCTGAGATTTATCGCTACAGGCATCTGTGGCGTCTGAGAGTTATCACTACAGATATCTGTGGCGTCTGAGAGTTATCACTACAGACATCTGTGGCGTTTGAAAGTCCCCAATGCAAGCATCTGTGGATTCTATGACGTCTGAAATTTTATACAGGCATCTGTGGCGTCTGAGAGTTATCACTACAGATATCTGTGGCGTCTAAGAGTTATCAATTCAGACATCTGTAGCGTCTGAAAGCTCCCAATGCAAGCATCTGTGGATTCTATGACGTCTGAAATTTTATACAGGCATCTGTGATCTGTCTGAGAGTTATCAATAGGTGGCGGTGTCTTTGCTTCGCTTGATGAGGGCGAAGAACCCGAGTATATGAAAAACGGTGAACATAGCCACCAATCCGTAGAAGTCGAGCGAAATGTTGTCCTTGTCCAGACCATAGGACAGAAGTACCTGCTCGCCGTTCGTGTAGCAGATATCGTTCACACTATTGCAAGCTGGAAAGAAAGACATGGAAATAAGATTCTGAAATGTTAGGCCTAGCAAATAATTACAAATTAAAATAAAAAAATAAAGGGTTGGGTGGAAGAGATTGCCAAAGGCAATAACCCCGCCCTTTAGTTAGGACATAAATATATTTATTTATTTTTTCTTTATTTTTTTCTTCAATTATATTGTATTTTAATTTGTAATTATTTGTGTTGTCTATAATAATATATGTCCTATTAATAAAGTGTAAATAAATAAAATAAAATAAATAAACAAGACTGGATGAGTAAAAAACGCTTTTAACAACAAAGCGCTGGAAAGAAATGAGAGAGAGAAAAAAAAAAAAATCCAAAAGGTTTATTGGCTTATAAAGAAAAAGCTCAAGTTCTATCGATGGTTGATCTCACATAATTTTTATGTTATTCAGGATTATTATTTTTAATCTCTTGTACGATAAGGATTTGAGTGGTAATAGTAACATTCCTAACTATTCATTTTTATTATTTACAGTCACACATCTCTATCATTGGTTACTGCTTACACTTAGGGCGGAATTAATAGACGTTTTTGTAATACCTCTGTGGCGCTAAGTCTCGACTTGCGTACTGTCTAAGATATTGAAAACCGATGCTAAGCAATGACTTAAGTCATCAATTTTCTATCAATTTCACCCTTAGTCTCACTAAAAAAACACGACCCCGACGGAAGACGAACCCGGTGTAACCAAGTAGGACAACTAATCAGGACGAGCCAACTTTGCAATAAAGTTGACTGGAGAACATCACTCACCCCTCCAGCTGTAGCCAAGCGGGCTACAACAACAACAACAACAACAACTAATAAGATAAGATAAACACTTTGGAACAATTTAAACAAAGATGTAGGGAAGGCCTGGATATAGGTCTTTAGTCTGTATGCAGTGTCCCTCAAACCTGTTTACGTAATTGTAGCATTATTGTTGCGTGTAAACAGAGACGAAAAAAAAAAGAAAAAAAAAAGAAAAAAAGCTAGGAGAAACTCACGTATACTGGAGATGTTTTCCCACTGGTGTATCGAGAGAGCTTCGAATGTGTAGTAGAACATTGAGATGTATTTGATCCAGGACATGTAGGGGGGTAGGGATCTGAAATTTATTTATTTGACAATTTATTAATTTATTGTTACCTAGGAGACTTAATGATAAACTTTATACATACCTACTTACTGTATAACATACAAGGTGTTCCAGTTTTTTTTTATGGAAAATTTCAGAATCAACTCCAAGAGATATTTTAAGACTAATAAAATAAAATGATCTATGACAATTTTTCGAAAAATGAAAAAAAATCACTTGAAAAAGTTTTCAAATGAAAAATTAACTTGAACTTGTTGAAAAGAAGTGCTAATGCTGCGAGCTTGAAATTTTAGTGTTGGGAATTTTGAAATGTGTTTCTTTGTGTTATTATATCACAATTTTAGTGGCTATTGCAGAATTATAAGACTTGTCCATATCTTTAATATTCCAATATCTTATTTTTGCCTATAATTCCGCCAGGGGTCACTGCCAACATTAAAGCAGCTACTCATTTTTCCTCACGAGGTATGAGTGGACCCCGAACACCCAAGTACAGAGCAGAAAAAATCTCTTCCCGCTGGGGCTCGAACCCAAATCACCATGCGTGCAATGTCTAGCGCGCTAACTCACTCGGCCATGGTGACTAAATTCAGGCAGTACATGTTGCTATAGCGGTGCCTGCCTCGCTCGGAAGCACTTTATGTTTTTTTTTACCTCAGCTGGATAAAAAGCCCTCCAAATGTGGACCCTATGAAGTCCACAGGCACAGAGAGGAGGGAGGCGGTGTTGATGGATTCAAACGTGGCAGACAGGAAGCAGCCTGGAAAAAAATGGATAGTTTTAAACTCAATATAAGATCTTTTTATTGATGGGAATTGATTTTTTTTTATTACATATTTTTTACTTTCCTTCTTATCCTATATATAGGATTCTATACATATAGAAAGGGAAGTAATAAAATCACCCAAAATTTTCGATAGTCAGTTTATTTTTTAAATTTGTTCTCATTGTCAAACATTCCTGCTCCGTCTTCACACTATATTTTTTTTTAATAGCACCCGTAGGTACTCACCATAGGCGGAGGCAGTGGCGGCACTGGCTATCACAGGCAGGGAGAAGGTGACAGAGCCCATGAATCCGCCACTCAGCTCTGTGATCCAGAACACAATGCTAGTGTAGAGGAAGGTCTCGATCATTATCCTGGGCAACTGTGACAGAACATAAAATTATTATTATTATTATACAATGCTTTATTAGGTGTAAATGGACATTATGTACAAATAAATATTTTAACAAATAAAAAAATGGAAACAATATATACAATAAAAATGAAAAAGAATAGAAAATATATAAAAACATAAGTCCTAACTAAAGGGTGGGGTTATTGCCTATGGCAATTTCTTCCACCCAACCCTTATAACGATTATAAAAAGATGTAATCGTTGTTGATTAAAAAAAATGTTATAATTAGAAGACTTTTTATAACAGAGGAGTCCAACACATGCTTTAATCACACATGGACTCTTCTATAAGTCAATTTATAAATTTATTTATTGTATAAAAATATTTTTTATTACTTTTATCTATATTTGTTTATTTCTGAAATTGTATTTTGTATATTAAATAAGTAAAGAGTATTAAAAAAAAAAAAAAAAATGTTGTTGTAGCCAACTTGGATACAGCTGGAGGGTGGAATGATTGTCTTCAGCCAACTTTGCTTCAAAGTTGGCTCGTCCTGAACCACATATTATGTGCGATCAACCATCGTAAGGACTTTTTCTTTAAAAGCCATTAAACTCTTGGGAATCTGCAAGCTAGTCTGGCTTGTTAGGGTTGGGTAGTCCGTTCTCTGTTCATAGTCCTCTAGCGAGACACTGGTCTTCTCCCTGTTTAACAACCCCCCACCAAGCAATAGTGTAGTGTGGTGGAACAATAGGGTCAAATACATATTAGGTGGGAATAACTCTCGACAGGTGCCGCACCCTGAATTTAAATCATCATATGGTGACGTCATCGTGAACGATGGTAGTCAGACAGTGGATGAATGAAAAAAAAGAAGAATTTAAAGCTAGACTAAAATCTAGCAACATCAAATCGCACACTTTACCATTACATCTACAACCATTACATCTACATCAAATATTACATCTGCTTGGACCCGGATATACAACTCACCATGACTAGAAGTTTGGCCAGATAGTAGGTACCGGGGGAGTACACACGGACATACAACTCACCATGACTAGAAGTTTGGCCAGATAGTAGGTACAGGGGGACTACACACGGACATAGTTCAGTGGTTAAGCACTAGCTTGGCATCCGGAAAGTCCCGGGTTCAAACCCCCGTGCCGACAAAAATTTGTATTCTTAATTTTGTTACAATTGTTTGTAAGGGATACCTTCCTTGCGCTCGTGTTGACCCAGCACCTAATTGGGAAGTATTGTGTCACTTCTCGCCCATCAGAGGGGAGGCATACTACGGGACGGGCAAGCTACAACACAGACCACAAGCGTCTACAGTAGCTTCTTTTAATAGGTACGAAATAAAAAAGGCTGTGAAACACTCATCTTTAAAAAAAAAAACATACAACTCACCATGACTAGAAGTTTGGCCAGATAGTAGGTAGGTACCAGGGGAGTACACACGGACATACAACTCACCATGACTAGAAGTTTGGCCAGATAGTAGGTACCGGGGGAGTACACACGGTCCCCCACATCGTGCAGAAACACGGGAATCTCCTCTGGGAACGTAAACAACACCCCGTATGCGGAGCCGAATATCACCTCAGCCATGGTGACGTACAGGAGACCCTGTAGATTTTGAATCCCCGTCTGGTCTATTTTGATAGCTCCGTAGGGCGTCGAGACCATCAGCATGATTATCTGAAATGTCATACGATGAATCGCTTTAAAAATAGACAGCGAGTTAAATACTAGAGTTTTACTTCCGATAAATTTCTAATATTATTACTGTACAAGTAATAATATTAGAAACTCGAGTGGGGGAAGTAAGAAGTAAGTCATCAAAATTCGAATCCTAGACATATAAAAGTGTCTCAATAATAAATTCACATTAGGATGTCTAATATAAACACCATGTTAAAAAAAAAAAACGTATTCAGCAAGCTGAAAAAACGTGTTCGGAATATTCGAAAACCCAAGAGCGAGTGGGCTTTGAAACACTAAGAGAGAACAAAAAATGCTCACATCGCCATCTTGTACAGTGTACACTTGTACAGTAACAATACCAAGGCTTCGTTCTAGAAAGCTTTCTCACTCTCATAAATCCCAAATCTCCCTTTCTAATTGGGTATAAATTACAATAAAAAATAAATTAACAATTACTCCAATTCAGCGTGTTGCTGAGTTTTTGAATTGGGTTATTTGAACGAAATTTGACGTTTGAAAGGGTCCTTTTGAGAGTGAGGAAGGAAGCCCGGATGAGAGGTGAGAATTAAAAAAACTGGATGGTTGGGTGGAAGAGCTCAAGCAATTTGAGAATCCTGCCATTAAAGTCTAAAAACACCGGTTCCCTTCAGAACACCGAAGTTAAGCGACATCCAGCGAGGTTAAGACTTGGATGGGTGACCATTCAAATTCTAATTCTCGTGACGCTGGCTTTTCCCGGCCCCACTCAGGCTGGGTGAGGTCAATGTGAGTAGCAGGTTTGTGAGTTTCCTGCGAATGGAGGGTAAAACCCCCGTCGTGATATGACCATGGCAGTTGAAAGCGACGTTAAACCCCACTTAAAAAAAAAAAAAAAAAGTCTAAAAAAAAAAAAAAAAAAAAAAAACTCACAACATAGAGGCAGAACCGCAGCACATACTGCTGATAGGTCCGCCGCGTCTTGACCCAGCTTCGCCAGAAGAGCCACCCGAACTCGGTGGAGGGAAGCACCCTGGTGATGGTGTTAATGTGCTGGAAGGTGACGTCAGACACAGCGTCCGCGGCTTTGATGGACTCGAGCTCGGAGAGAAGAGTCTCGTGGTCCAGGGAGAGCTTGAAGGACTCGGCTATGACCCGAACCTGGGGGTTTATAATAAGAATATAATATAATAATGTTTTAAAAATAAATATATTAATTTGAGTTATTACAAAAAAAAAAAATGAAAAATGAGTAGCTGTGTCAATGTGAGCAGCGACCAGTGGCGGAATCATGAGCAAAATAAAATAAAATATTACGATGTTAAAGATATGGAAAAAACGAGTGTGGTGGTGTGGAAGAGAATGCCGTTGGCAGTAGCACCGCCCTTGATCAAGTTTTGTTTTATTAATTTCAATTTCTATGTAAATATTCTATGTACCTACTTTGTTGTAAATAAAACTTGATCTAACATGTTTAATAACAATAATAATTTTATTTACAATAATAACGAGTCCAGGTTAAGTGGTAGAGAATATGTTGTTGTTGTAGCCAGCTTGGCTACAGCTGGAGGGGGGAAGATGGTCTCCAGCCAACTTTACTTCAAAGTTGGCTCGTCCTGAACCATATATTGCGGGCGGTCAACCAACGTGAGGACTTGGAATTTTTCTTTATAAGCCATTGAACCCTTAGGAAACTGCAAGCTAACCTGGATTGTTAGGTCTATTTTCTGTGTATAGTCTTCTAGCCGCTCTAGTCGGACACTGGTCTTCTCCCTGTTTAACGTCCCCCAGCCAGCCGTGGTAGAGAATATCCGAGAGCTCGCTCCCACTATCTAGCGGTAAACCCAAGACGTATTATTTTGTAGTCAACCTCTACAGGTTAGACGCCTTGACCACTACCGAGACAGACAGAAAAATACTTTAAAAGAAAAGAAGAAACAAAAAGGTAAGTGTGTCCCGGAACCGCTTTCGTATTACTTCAGGGCACTTACTTACCTGTTCTAATCGCTTGTGTTCCTCCTTGCCTCCAGCGCGCGTCGACAGCTGAGATAGCACGAACTCTGCTGAGTTGAACGAGGCTGGACACTCCAGACCCATGCTGGAAAACACGAGATAGAGGACTATAAACAGTTTTATTTTTAATTTATTTATACATTGAAACGGGCGTACCCAGTACTAACTTTTACAAACATTTTCCCTAACTACAGTAGAACCTATTATGTCTTATGTCTAAAAAAATTAATATTAATTTTTTTATTAATAATATAGCTTTAGCTATATTATTAATAAAAGCTAAAACTAAAACTAAAAACACTAAAAACAGATACCTAACAGACCAGCCATCCCTTACAAGCCAAGGAACCTTCCAGTTTCCTAAGGGTTGAATGGCTTTAGGAAACTTACAGTTTCCTAGAATAATTCATTTATATGTAATTATAAATGATTGGCATGGTAAACAAACTCAAAATCTTTAGTATACTAAAAGAGTGACTATAAATCCCATTTTAGTCCAGTTTACGTGGCAGCATCCTCCAAATATTTTCCCAACGGTCGCGCCTGCCTACAATTCTATGTATTCCAGCGGTTATGCTATGTTTTTTTTTTTTTTTTTTTTTTTAATACATTTTATTGAGATAGGACATATTATATACAATACAAATAATTACAAATTAAAATACAATATAATAGAAGAAAAAAAAAATAAAGAAAAAAATAATAAATATTTACATAATATATGTCCTAACTAAAGGGCGGGGTTATTGAACAAAATCACGTTATTGAACAATGAACAAAATCACGTTCACTTACTTAGCGAAATGTTTGAGCACATTAGCCACCTGGCCGTGGTACGCCAGTAGGCCGCCGTGAGCCAGCAAGGAGACGGCGTCGAACTTCTCGAATACGCCCGAGGTGGGCTGGTGTATGGCGCACACCACTAGCCGCCCCTCAGTGGCGAGCTGACGGAGCAGGGAGATCACGTTGGTGGCGGAGTACGAGTCCAGACCGGTGGTGGGCTCGTCGCAGAACAGGATCTGGGGCTCCGTCAACAGCTGGCGAGATAATAATAATAATAATTATATTTAGGGCGAAATTAATAGACAAATTCTATATCACAAGTCATTTCTAAGTGTTGGTTTTCCCTATCGTACACAGTACGCAATCTGTGACTTAGCGCCACAGAGGTATTACAAAAACGTCTATTAATTCCGCCCTTAGATTTAAACATGTTGGGTGGAAGAGATTGCCACAGGCAATAACCCCGCCCTTTAGGTAGGACATTATTGTTATTTTCTTTTTCTTTTTTACTTATTTATTTTATCATTTTGTTTTTTTTTTTTTTTTTTTTCCTTTATTTTCTTAATTTTATACTGTTGCCTGTTTGTCCTCCTAATAAAGCTTAAAAAAAAAAAAAAAAAAAAAAAAAAAATACATTCAAACCTACAGCAACTTCAATAGAGGCGAGTGTGTTGGGAGCATTGCCGACAGAAGAGGTAACATTCATGTTCTCCTCAGTGGAAGGTAACCACCAGGCGAGGTTAATGCTCAAAGCATTTTCTACCACCTAACCCTCAGAGTCTTATTATTATGTGGTCAAAAACTCAAAAGAAAGAGGAAAAATTCATGCACTGGGTGGGATTCGAACCAACGGATCCCTACGCTACCTGGATTACCAGACTAGCGCGTTGACCACTTGACTACCAGTGCACGGTATACATCATAGACTCAAGGTTGTACACATCAATATGAAATATTATATCCGAAACCTCGACCGAGTTGTGAAGCACACCCTATACAAAGAAAGTGACAGCACGGCAGATGGATTATATGTATGTATATAGTCCTTAAATATCATAATATGTAGGTATTATATATTACCTGGACCGCCAGGGCCAGTCGTTTCCTCTGCCCGCCAGACAGCCCCGTGATCTGGACGTGCCGTCGATGGTTGATCCCGAGGTTAGCCATGACACGGGTGACGGTGGTGTTCAGCTCCGTCCAAGTGGTCTTCCGATCCATGGTCAACTTGGCCATAAACTGCAGGTGTTCTAGCACCTAGGAGGGCATTTCGGAAATTCCTATTTATTTATTTATTTCATCATCATCATAGGGTGGCGTCATCGTGAACGATGGTAGCCAGACAGTGGAGGAATGACTGAGCACTTCTACCCACTGTCTTTACAAGGAGGCTAATAATTGACAAGGGCCCCGAGAACCAAGACAATGGTGGTCTACTCCCTGTTTATAGTCCCCCAGCCAGACTGCTGGTCTACTCCCTGTTTATAGTCCCCCAGCCAGACTGTTATTTATTTACACTTTATTATTAATTGGACATATTATATACAACACAGATAATTACAAATTAATATACAATATAAGAGAAGAAAAAAATAAAGAAAAAATAAATAAATATATACATAATATATGACCTAACTAAAGGGCGGGGTTATAGCCTTTGGCAATTTAGAACTTTTGATACGTTTTTTGTTGTCATGTTTTGGGGATTAACACCCCTTTCAACTGGAAAGGTCAGTTGGAGAGTCAGGTGTTTTAACCTCTATTTGGTGCAAACTTAGTTTTTTGTTTATTTAAACAAAACATAATTTTGGGGTTTAATATCCCTTTCAACTGGAAAAGTCATATCGAGAGACATATGTTTTTTTCCCATTACGCACTCTAACAGTGTGTTACAACTTACAACAGATCCTTTGTGCCGATTACTCCTTTTTAAATAGTATTGTAAATTTTTATATTCATGAGGTACATGAATACAGATTCAACGTTATCAACAGTCAGAGAGCGTAGGAGAAACAGGGAGCGAATCACAGATCCGCGAGTGTAAAGGGCAGACGAGGATATGTCGAACAGTCAGATTCGCAGTCACACAAAGGCTGAGGTGTTCGCATGGATAAATAATAGCTATGGGTTAGTCTAGTATGACCGAAGACAGGTGTTTTACACACCATTCGGTGGATACTTACAAACCAGCTACTCACATTAAGCTCACCAAGACTTGGCTGGCCAATCTCGGTGACCGGTGATGCTTAACTTCTATGACAGATCAAGAGCGGGCTTATTCCACGTGTCATCGACACTGCCTTGCCATCGCCACACAAATCATCGACACAGAAGTGCTTTTTATTTAATTTCTTGGGTTTACCCTCCATTCGCATCAGGAAACTCACAAACGTACTACCCACATCGACCTCACCTAGCCTGGGTTGAGCCGGAGTGCCAGCATCATGAAGTCTTCACCTCGCTGTACGTTGCTTCACTTCGGTGATCCTACGAGAACCGGTGCATTCAACGCGCCATCGACATAGGCAGAAGTGGCTTTACATGTCCAATCTAACTATCCGGTCTTGGGTTCGCCTCCTGAATATGCTGGTTCTCGTACTGTATTTAAACACAATACTTTCCTTGTTAGAGCATAACCAAATTAAAAAAAAACACTGCCAATTATAGACACAATACTTCCTCGTGATTGTTTCACATTGTATACACTTGGTAATTTATTCTACTAAATCACTGGTATCTCCAAAACCGCTTAAACGATTTTCTTCAAATTGGATTTATATGGTAAAATACTATTTTTCCTACATATTAGATTCTGCAAAAATTCTGTATCGGCAAGTCGTGGCCCTTATTTTTTACTTTTTTGTCCAAAATTTCGGATTTTCTTAAATACCTATCAGAGTTAAATTATTATTAATTAAAAAATAATTATAAATAGACTATGTAAAACAATATGATGCATATACATACAAAATTTCATCAAAATCGGGTGTACCGTTCATCACGTGATATAAGCGTGTAAAAAGCTAGTGCTCAGGCGCATGGTCTCTTTCACCCAGAACCGCTTGTACGAATTTGATGAATTTAAAATGGGACCATCTACAGAACGTCTCCTATATGTGTAAAAAATTTCATCAAAATCCGTCGAGTAGTTTCCGAGATTTGCGCGTTACAAGGAATGTTTTTAACAGACCGACGGACCGACAGACGGACACAAAACCAAAGTTGGTCAGGAGGTTATAAAACGTCTAAAAATATGAAAAAAATCGGAATCGGAGCACAAAAATATTTTTTTTTTACAAAAACGAACACAATACTTCCGATTTCTAATATTAGAAATTTCTCGGAAGTAATAAATATAAGTACCTACATATCTACAATGTATTAATGGGTTATTAAATTATTTATTGTTTGATATTATGTATTAGTTACGACCCCAGAAGTCACTAGATTTATGAGGGAAAAGGCAAGGGAGATTCATTTCATTATGTAATAGTTACGGATGTCCCGATGTGTCAAAAGACATGAGTGTTGGGGATCCTCATATTTCTTAATGATAAATTACAAAATTACCGTCAGCTCCTCGATTATGAAATCCTGCTGCGGCACGTAGCCGGAAATGCGCGTCATGACGCTGCGTCGAATGGGGCAGCCGTTGAGCAGGATTTCGCCCTCCACGTGACCTTTGACGCGCTTGTTGAGGGCGGCCAGCAGAGTGGTCTTGCCCGCTCCGCTGGGGCTCATGATGGCACAGAGCTCCCCCGAGCGGGCGATTCCGCTCACTGGAAGGGAAGAAGTATTATTACTATTCAACACTTTTTTTTTAAATGGTAAGTGTGCCCCGGAACCGCTTTTGCATTACTTCAGGGCACTTTACCTTTACGTCCATGCCATTCCGGAAACGGAAAATTTTGGTCAGAAATTTCCGCTCCGGCCGGGATTCGAACCCGCAACCCGATATAAATGGACATAATTACGTACAATACAAGTCTGGCTGGGGGACGTTAAACAGGGAGAAGACCAGTGTCCCGCTAGAGGACTATAAACAGAGAACAGACTAGCCAATAACCCTTACAAGTCAGGCTAGCTTGCAGTTTCCTAAGGGTTTAATGGCTCATAAAGAAAAGTCCAAGTCCTCATGATGGTTGATCGCACATAGAAATATGTGGTTCAGGACGAGCCAACTTTGAAATAAGGTTGGCTGAGAGGGGTGAGACCATCACTCACCCCTCCAGCTGTAGCCAAGCTGGCTACAACAACAACATGTACGTACAATACAAATAATTATTTCAACAATGAAAAAAATTGGAAACAATATACACAATAAAAATGAAAAATAATAGAAAAATATATAGAAACATATGTCCTAACTAAAGGGCGGGGTTATTGCCTAAGGTAATCTCTTCCACCCAACCCTTGTATATGCATCAAAGTACAACAATATTATCAATAAATATGAATAACTATAGCTGACACCCTTTGTCACCGTTGAGGTTTTTGCTTATGGCTGGCGTCCCATTTTGATTTTTATTTAAATCCTTTCTTCTTTGTTCGCTCTTGGGTACCAAAAGAAGACTTTGGTTCAGGCGATTCGGAGATGCGTTGATCGTGAATGAATGATTAAATCGATTTTATATAAGTCTCTGTCAAAACAAAACAAGTATGAGCCAGCGTCGATGGCGCGTTGAATGTACCGGTAGGTTTTATGACTGAGTATCATTGTGTGCTCTGAAAAATCTGGATGAAACCCACCGGTGACTTTCAAGGAACATCAGTAAAACACCAAGAAACCCAGCGGTGGGTTTTATGGTGTTCAACGTGTTAATATGGTGACTTTCATGAAACCCACCGGTGACTTTCAAGGAACATCAGTAAAACACCAAGAAACCCACCGGTGGGTTTCATGGTGTTCAACGTGTTAATATGGCAAGTTTCTCAACCATGTGAGCTCTTACGCTGGTATGCAGACACGATTTTGTAATCCCTATAGGGTTTACTGTAGGGTGGTCCCGAGCTTGCTATAGGAAATACTTCGACCTTGACAATTTTTTACTAAAGAAACATCTGAATGCACATGCGCACAGACGTCTTAAACAAACGTCTCTGAATAACAAAATCAGCTGAAGGGAAAAATGACCCAGGCATCCCTACAGTGAGGACTCTGCATTGGTAAAGGTAGGGCTGTCGGCTACGACAGTAGTAGTAGTCTATGTGGGGCATCTTTTGAGCCGAGCTGATGAGCAAAAAAAATGAGATTTTGAGCCCGTGATTTTCTAATCTTCGCCTAGGTCACCGAAGTATTCCGATGATTCCCGAGACTGATAAGGTATAGAGAGAGAGAGAGAGAGATATAGATAAAGCCAGCGAGCGAGCCAGCGAGAGTAGATCTAGGTCATGCACATGATGCATTCAAGTGCTGATATTAGTGCATATATTATCCAACTCAGGAATAGCATAGTGGTTAAGTCATTGGCACATCGATCCGTAGGTCGTGGGTTCGATCCCAACGCGTGTCAAAATTAATTTCCGCATTTACGCTTCCAGTGGATTTTCTATGAACTAGGGACTCTGTCACGACTCTCGTTGTTAAATTACCGGTTATATGGTTGGGAGGAAGAGCTCAAATATGATCCTTAAAAACATGATTCACTTTAAAGAGTTGATAAATAGCATTGTACCACAACAAAAGTCATTAGTGTTAAAGTGACCAGTGACCAGTAAAGAAGATTCTCATCCTGCCTTAGAAGAAAGAAGTACGCAAAAAAATTAAAGGTAAGTGCTTAAATTAATAAATAATTAATTTTCACAAAAATATTAATAAATAAATCAGAAAATTCAGAATCCAAAGAGCTATTTACTCAGACTTTATCCACCAAAGAGATATCTAGAGAGTACAGAAAGTAAACAAACAAGTAAATATTTAAAAAAATCTCCAAAACTGTGTCAAATATTTGAAAAGTTGCGCCAAAAGTAACAGATTATGAAAACTTGTATCCTCCAAATAGTATAGAGTACAGTAAACAAACAAGTAAATAAATAAAAATAAAATATTAAAAAATTCCTCCTAGATTTGTGTCAAATATTTGAAAAGTTGCGCCAAAAGTAACAGATTATGAAAACTTGTATCCTCCAAATAGTATAGAGTACAGTAAACAAACAAGTAAATAAATAAAAATAAAATATTAAAAATTTCCTCCTAGATTTGTGTCAAATATTTGAAAAGTTGCGCCAAAAGGAACAGATCAAGAAAATACCAATTCACATTGAGTAATAAATAAATAATAACAATATATAACTCAGATTCACACCTGTTGTACATAATACCTATCCAGATGTGACGTCACATTTACAGAGAAGTGCAAGTCTATACTTGTTATCATGTGTTATTAAAAAGAAATCATAACTCTATGTACTTATATTAATTTCTGTTATCTTTCAGACATCATCATGAAGTGCTACCTATGTGAGAGATATTCCACAGCAAAAGGATCAAATTTAGACCGTCATCATAAAACATGCATAGATAAGCTCTATTGCAACCATTGTACATACAAGACATCTAAAAAGATCCACATGAAGTCTCACATGCGAAAAAATCACATGGATACAACTGAATTTATTTGTAAAAAGTGTAATAGTTATAAGTCTAAAAAGAAATTTAATATTAAGAGACATCAACGTACTTGTTCAATGAAATTAAACTGTGCCACTTGCTCATTTTCTACAACCAACAAGAAGATGCTGATCAAACATCTACAACCAAAATCTAATTCTTTTAACTGTCCCTATTGTAAAAATTACAAAAACTATAAAAAATAACAACTATAATCGACATTTAACCGTATGTAAGAGAAAATATAAGTGTAAATATTGCAATTTCTTGGCTCAGAATCCAAAAGAACTAAGGAAACATCTAATAATAAACAATCATACAAGTGTATTTTGTGATAAATGTGGAAAAAAGTTTCCAAACCGTCATTATTTTTTGCAACACAAATCAGTATGTGAGCAAATACCATCTGAAGAATTGCTTAAATGTGAAGTTTTAGATGCAATCCATAAAAAGTTCAAAGTATTAAGATTCACTCACTTTAAAATGAGTGAAGACTTTAAAAAAACCTTGCATGTAGAAATGTTACCCATTATAAAAGACAAAATTCAGAAAGAAGCAAACAGTCAGTTAGCTATTAAATGGTACCTCGCTGTTCAAGTTTCTTTGTATAAGAGAGCTATGGATGATGAATCATGGGCATATCCAGTCTTTAAATCTTCCATCGAAAAAACTTTTTGGAACGAAGAAAATATTGTTCTAGAAAGAAGCTTAGAAAAACTAAATGAAAAGTTGGAACTTTTTTGTAATCTTGGTTCCGGTTGGATTTTCGATAGAGTCTTAAGAATTGATTTGTCCATAGCACAATATGATCCTCTATCTGCATCGAGCTTTATACCAACACCTAAAAGACTCGAACATGAAAAAATAAAACCATCCATATTGAATATAAAAAATCTACAAGATGATAACTGTTTTATCTACTGTGTTCTTGCGGGAATTTATAACATAAATGATACAAATCCAGAACCATATTTGAAGCTGAGACATGAAATCAACTTAGATGGATTAAATTTTCCAATGCAAGTGAGACAAATAGAAAAATTTGAAAAGCAGAATCTAAATATTTCGATTTCTGTGTTTGGATATGAAGACGATACTATTTTGCCTCTTTATATAGCCAAAGATCTGGAACGAAAATTTCATATAAATTTACTTTTATTAACTCAAGAAGAAAAATCTCATTTTATTCTCATAAGAAATAAAAACTCGTTGTTCAAACACGTCCTCTATCCAAAGTCACATCACAAGGTGTATATTTGTGACTATTGTTTAAACAGAATGAGCTCGAACCAAGCTTATAATAACCATGTTGCTCGATGTAAACTATTAATACCACAAGCCACAAAATATCCTTCTGAAGATAACAAAATCTTGGAATGGAAGAATTTCAATAGCAAAATAAAACGACCAATCACAATATATGCGGACTTTGAGACTATGAACATCAATGGTAATCTTACCCCTTCTTCTTTTGCTTATGTCATTGTTGATGATACTCAAAGTCCAATCTCATTTAGAGAATTCCGTAATTCACAAGATGTTGTTCGATGTTTTCTTTTAAGTATAATCAAAGATGTAGATGATTTAACGAATTCACGAATAGACCACGAAGAAATAGTTTGGACAGATGAAGATAGACTACGTTACAAAAAAGCAACACATTGTCATATTTGTGAAGAATCATTTGACTTAAACATCACAGATTCAAATCATCCGATGTCTCGTGTCGCAGATCATTGCCATTTTGAATTTCCTCACACAAAGCCTACACCTAGTAATACACCAGGTCGCTTTAGAGGAGCAGCTCATCGTCAATGTAATGCAGCGTATCAATCAAAATTACGAATTTCTGTGATATTACACAATCTCAAGAACTTTGATGGACATTTAATTATTACAGAAATTGGAAAGTTCATTCGATCATCACTCCAATTTAAGTGTATACCTATGACCATTGAGAAATATTCGACTTTTAGTTTGGGAAACATTGATTTTATAGATTCTCTAGAGTTTTTGAATGCTTCTCTTGACTCTTTAGCATCAACTTTGGATCAAAAAGATATGAAAATCATGAAACATTACTTTCCAGATGAAAGTCAGTTCAAATTGGTCTGTAAAAAAGGTATTTTCCCCTATGAATACATAGATTCATATGAAAAACTTGAAAATGATAGAGAACTACCTCCTCTTGAAGCTTTTTTCAATAAGTTGAGTGATAGTCAAATAAATCAAGATGACTATGATCATGCGAAAAATGTGTGGAATACTTTCCACTGTCAAACATTAGGAGAATACCAAGATTTATACAACAAGTGTGATGTTCTTCTACTAGCAGATGTATTTGAAAATTTTAGAAGCACAATGCTTCATCACTATGGACTCGATCCTTGTAATTTTATTAGTTTTCCAAGCTTATCTTGGACAGCTATGTTGAAAATGACAAAAGTCAAGTTGGAACTCATCACAGACCCTGACATATATCTCATGTTTGAACAAGGTATAAGAGGTGGTGTAGCAGTAATTCCTACCAGATATGCACGAGCTGAACCTGGTGATTCATCACTGCTTTATGTTGATTGCAATAATTTATATGGTGCAGCATTGTCATCATATTTGCCGATTGGAGATTTTCAATTTGTATCTATAAATATGAT
This sequence comes from Bactericera cockerelli, assembly GCA_024516035.1. Classification (NCBI taxonomy): domain Eukaryota; kingdom Metazoa; phylum Arthropoda; class Insecta; order Hemiptera; family Triozidae; genus Bactericera; species Bactericera cockerelli. Next base: position 6,600,782 of record CM044960.1, on the reverse strand, counting down.
CAACCAAGTATTAAGCACACCAGATGATTCAGATATAGGTTTTATTTGTGAAGTGGATTTGTATGTTCCTGATAAACTTCATGACTACATGAATGATTTCCCTTTGGCTCCATCATCACAGAAAATTCAAACTGATCAACTTTCCCCTTATCAAAAGAGCCTGGCAAAAACATTAAACTACAATCATGTACCAACTGACAAACTTATCACTTCTTTAGAGCCGAAAGCTAATTATATTATACACTATAGAAATTTAAAACTTTACCTCCAACTAGGAATGGTTCTTACCAAAGTTCATAAAATTGTTCAATTTAAACAATCTGCGTGGATGAAACCCTACATAGATTTTAACACCGAAAAAAGAGCTCAAGCTTCATCTAAATTCGAGCAAAACCTATTTAAGCTGGCATCAAATTCATGTTTTGGCCGATGTCTCATGAATGTTAGACGTCACAAGAATTTTACATTGGTAACTAATGAATCCAAAGCAAAATCATACATTAATAAACCTACTTTCAAACAGTTCTCAATTTTCAACAAAGACTTAGTAGGTATCCTTTACAACAAAACCATAGTTACATTAAATAAACCAATTTACGCAGGAATGGTGACTTTAGAAGTTTCGAAGTTAATTATGTATGACTATTTCTATAATACATTGAAACCTAAATATGGTAATAATATGACATTGTGTATGACTGATACTGATTCATTGTTGTTACAATTGAAAACTAAAGACTTGAATACAGACTTGATGAGTATGATTGATACACTTGATACATCTAATTACCCTACAGATCATCCTTTGTACTCTAGTAAATGGAAAAAAATCGTTGGTAAATTTAAAGATGAAAGCCCTGCAGATCCAATCATAGAATTTGTTGGGTTGCGCGCTAAGATGTATGCCTTTGAAACAGAAAAAAGTAAAAACAAGTGTATAGGGAAAGGTATTCCTCGAGCTAATCTAAGAACAATGAATATAAAAGACTACAAAAAATCACTTTTTCAAGAAAGCATATCTTCTGTACAGTTTCATCAAATTTCGAGTGTAAATCATTCTCTTTACATGAAGTCAATGAAAAAAATTGCGCTTTCGCCAATGGATGATAAAAGATACCTACTAGGTGATAAAATACGAACACTTGCATATGGACATTGGAGAATCAAAGAAATTGAACAAGATAATGAACAAAATATCGAATAATTACTGAGAAAAATAATTTATTATTAAGTAATAGGATTGGTATTAAGTTGAACAGTAAAATAAGATACTTGAATTTTTGATTTATTTTTAATACCTATCTAAGTCAAATAATAATAATAATTAAAGAAACAAAAAGTTAAAATTTGTAAATATTTGTAGAAACCCATATTTGATGTTTAATTTTATTATAATATGTATAGTAATGCTAGTTGACCTCTTTTCATATTATTATTTAATTATTATGTATTCTATTGTAATATTTTTGAAGCAATAATGAAATGCATGTAAAATTGTGATTTATACCTTATGTGCTGTTTTCTTTTGCTCTTTCCATGCAAAATGACATACATATTTTCAATAAATCTATACAAATAAATAGGTCAATAATACTTAAAATTACCATTAAAAAAGTCTTCTTATTTATCAACTCTATAAAAAATTATAGAATACCTGCTTAGAACATTGAGTCCCATTATTTTCACTGTAAGCTCAAGACATACGAGTATTATTATGTGGTCAAAATCCCAACTGAGATGATAACCCGGCTCAACCAGATTTCGAACCAAGAAACCTCTGGTAATCGATAGTAAATAAGTAAAAAAAATTCTCACTTTCAGTTTAGTTTACAACAAAACTTCAAAAAAATTGGGTTCGATCGTAAAATAAGATAAGTCTCCTTTTTATGAAAAGTACCTAAGTTTGTTCAAGTAGAAGAATATCGAAGATTTGTACAGAAAATAGAGGATTTTCAAAGGAAAAAGAGAGGATTGCACAGTATAATTTAAAGCAAAGCAAAGTCAATCATACTAACTGTACCAACTACTAAAACTAACCGATCTTGGTGGGAATCGAATTTAGGACCTACAGATAACAAGTCCAACGCTTAATCAGGCAAATCACAATGCTAATTTTTGTATGTCTACAAACATATTCTTTATGGCTTAATAATTATATTATATAAAATTTGTTGTGAAAATAATCAATATGAGGTGAAAGACATCACTCTGGTTAGCTTGATCAATGAGAAGGTAAACTTGTAACCTAGAGGTAATTAGTTCAAGTCCCGGTTTCAAAATAGATTTAGCAAAGTAAGTTTGAGTAGTTGTGATATCACATAATATCACCAAAGTGTATAACACAAATATGATAACTATAACAGGAGATATCCAATCTTAGTAGCTTAATCGATAAAGCAACGAACTTATTATTATTATTATTAAACAGATTCAATCAAGTTTTATTTACAAAATATAGTATATACAATTTACAAGAAACAAAGTTGAAATTATTAAACAAAACTTGATCAAGGGCGGTGCTAATGCCTACGGCATTCTCTTCCACACCACCCTTGATATAAAAAAATGAATATAAAATATAAGGGCAACACAAAAAAAAGAAGAAAATTAAAAGGAACAATAAACGAAACAATTGAAAGTATGTACAATAAAAAAAGGGATTGGAGGAGGTAATAGAAACAGAATACAGAATAAACAAAATTAGGGGGGGGGGGGGGGGGGGGGGAGGGGATAGCACAATATTACATAGTAGAAGTAGGTATTAAAAAAAAAAAAAAAAAAACTACTGATCCAAAGCTAGCATGTATTCTTTTGTTTTTATCTTAAATGACATTCGACTTTCCAAGACTCTGAGTTCCTCTGGAAGCTGATTCCACAATCTTGTAACTTGTAACCTGGAAGTCGATGGTTCAAGTACTGGTTTCAACATAGATTTAGTAAAGCGAGTTTGAGTAGTTGTGATATCAAGAAAGCGATTAACACAAATATGTTAACTTACTTTATAAGAGGAGATAGAAAAAGGTGTCATCATTATAAAAATAAAATAAAGTCACATGTAAAACTTGTAAAAAAAAAAATAAGTTCTACGACCATCTCGTATATTTAAACAGTTTTGGAAGAAGGAGAAGAAGAAGAAAAAAAAAAAAAACTGGTAATCTATGGACACAATACTTCCTTATGATTGGTGAACATTGTTTACACGTTTGAGATTTTCCACTAAATCACTTGTATCTCCAAAACCACTTACTGATTTTCTTTGTTTCTAATGATAGAATACTGTATTTTCTACATTCTAGATTTCACAAAATTTCTGTATCAGTAAGTTGAAGATCTCATTTTTTTTTACTCACTTTTTTGTTTTTTTTTTTTTTTTTGGGATTTACTTGGATATCAGAGTTGAATTATAACAATTAAAAATAATTATAAATAGTCTATGTAAATTGTGCACAACATCCGAAGTTAAAGAGTGGGTTTTTGTTGTTCATTAGATTGAAAATATTAAAAAATGTAAGTATGAATAATAACAAAGGTCTAACTCTTAACTGACCATCAGGTTTTCCTCCATCAACCTCAGAGATGAACCCATTGGTTGGATTTGTTCTGTATGGCTCCATATTATCTAGTTTCTCATATTATTTCATATAGTAAAGAAAAAGGAATTCTACAAGTAGACACAATAATAAACCAACATCTTTTATAATATTCTCGTGATAAATACCTGTACACATACACACATTAATCTTTATGGCTAGTTACTACCTACTCAATTAGAGTAAGATTCTAGAATCCTTTGATTTCTACGAGAAAAACTGGAAAATTCCTTGTATTATTTATGAAAAATCAAGACAAAAATGGTCATTTTGCAAGTAATATGTATAGTTTGTACCTATTAAATTTAGGTTTTTCCTATAAAAACAAGAACTTTTCATTTTCGATGTTATTTTTCAATCTATTCCTTTAAAAGAGACACAATTTTAGACTTTTTTTGGTTGGGTTAGGTTAGGTTGTATGGTATCACAAGGCGGGTCTTGTGTTACCATATAACCTAACCTAACCCAACCAAAAAAAGTCTAAAATTGTGTCTCTTTTAAAGGAATAGATTGAAAAATAACATCGAAAATGAAAAGTTCTTGTTTTTATAGGAAAAACCTAAATTTAATAGGTACAAACTATACATATTACTTGCAAAATGACCATTTTTGTCTTGATTTTTCATAAATAATACAAGGAATTTTCCAGTTTTTCTCGTAGAAATCAAAGGATTCTAGAATCTTACTCTAATTGAGTAGGTAGTAACTAGCCATAAAGATTAATGTGTGTATGTGTACAGGTATTTATCACGAGAATATTATAAAAGATGTTGGTTTATTATTGTGTCTACTTGTAGAATTCCTTTTTCTTTACTATATGAAATAATATGAGAAACTAGATAATATGGAGCCATACAGAACAAATCCAACCAATGGGTTCATCTCTGAGGTTGATGGAGGAAAACCTGATGGTCAGTTAAGAGTTAGACCTTTGTTATTATTCATACTTACATTTTTTAATATTTTCAATCTAATGAACAACAAAAACCCACTCTTTAACTTCGGATGTTGTGCACAATTTACATAGACTATTTATAATTATTTTTAATTGTTATAATTCAACTCTGATATCCAAGTAAATCCCAAAAAAAAAAAAAAAAACAAAAAAGTGAGTAAAAAAAAATGAGATCTTCAACTTACTGATACAGAAATTTTGTGAAATCTAGAATGTAGAAAATACAGTATTCTATCATTAGAAACAAAGAAAATCAGTAAGTGGTTTTGGAGATACAAGTGATTTAGTGGAAAATCTCAAACGTGTAAACAATGTTCACCAATCATAAGGAAGTATTGTGTCCATAGATTACCAGTTTTTTTTTTTTTTCTTCTTCTTCTCCTTCTTCCAAAACTGTTTAAATATACGAGATGGTCGTAGAACTTATTTTTTTTTTTACAAGTTTTACATGTGACTTTATTTTATTTTTATAATGATGACACCTTTTTCTATCTCCTCTTATAAAGTAAGTTAACATATTTGTGTTAATCGCTTTCTTGATATCACAACTACTCAAACTCGCTTTACTAAATCTATGTTGAAACCAGTACTTGAACCATCGACTTCCAGGTTACAAGTTACAAGATTGTGGAATCAGCTTCCAGAGGAACTCAGAGTCTTGGAAAGTCGAATGTCATTTAAGATAAAAACAAAAGATACATGCTAGCTTTGGATCAGTAGTTTTTTTTTTTTTTTTAATACCTACTTCTACTATGTAATATTGTGCTATTCCCCTCCCCCCCCCCCCTTAATTTTGTTTATTCTGTATTCTGTTTCTATTACCTCCTCCAATCCCTTTTTTTATTGTACATACTTTCAATTGTTTCGTTTATTGTTCCTTTTAATTTCTTCTTTTTTTTTTTGTGTTGCCCTTATATTTTATATTCATTTTTTTTATATCAAGGGTGGTGTGGAAGAGAATGCCGTAGGCATTAGCACCGCCCTTGATCAAGTTTTGTTTAATAATTTCAACTTTGTTTCTTGTAAATTGTATATACTATATTTTGTAAATAAAACTTGATTGAATCTGTTTAATAATAATAATAATAAGTTCGTTGCTTTATCGATTAAGCTACTAAGATTGGATATCTCCTGTTATAGTTATCATATTTGTGTTATACACTTTGGTGATATTATGTGATATCACAACTACTCAAACTTACTTTGCTAAATCTATTTTGAAACCGGGACTTGAACTAATTACCTCTAGGTTACAAGTTTACCTTCTCATTGATCAAGCTAACCAGAGTGATGTCTTTCACCTCATATTGATTATTTTCACAACAAATTTTATATAATATAATTATTAAGCCATAAAGAATATGTTTGTAGACATACAAAAATTAGCATTGTGATTTGCCTGATTAAGCGTTGGACTTGTTATCTGTAGGTCCTAAATTCGATTCCCACCAAGATCGGTTAGTTTTAGTAGTTGGTACAGTTAGTATGATTGACTTTGCTTTGCTTTAAATTATACTGTGCAATCCTCTCTTTTTCCTTTGAAAATCCTCTATTTTCTGTACAAATCTTCGATATTCTTCTACTTGAACAAACTTAGGTACTTTTCATAAAAAGGAGACTTATCTTATTTTACGATCGAACCCAATTTTTTTGAAGTTTTGTTGTAAACTAAACTGAAAGTGAGAATTTTTTTTACTTATTTACTATCGATTACCAGAGGTTTCTTGGTTCGAAATCTGGTTGAGCCGGGTTATCATCTCAGTTGGGATTTTGACCACATAATAATACTCGTATGTCTTGAGCTTACAGTGAAAATAATGGGACTCAATGTTCTAAGCAGGTATTCTATAATTTTTTATAGAGTTGATAAATAAGAAGACTTTTTTAATGGTAATTTTAAGTATTATTGACCTATTTATTTGTATAGATTTATTGAAAATATGTATGTCATTTTGCATGGAAAGAGCAAAAGAAAACAGCACATAAGGTATAAATCACAATTTTACATGCATTTCATTATTGCTTCAAAAATATTACAATAGAATACATAATAATTAAATAATAATATGAAAAGAGGTCAACTAGCATTACTATACATATTATAATAAAATTAAACATCAAATATGGGTTTCTACAAATATTTACAAATTTTAACTTTTTGTTTCTTTAATTATTATTATTATTTGACTTAGATAGGTATTAAAAATAAATCAAAAATTCAAGTATCTTATTTTACTGTTCAACTTAATACCAATCCTATTACTTAATAATAAATTATTTTTCTCAGTAATTATTCGATATTTTGTTCATTATCTTGTTCAATTTCTTTGATTCTCCAATGTCCATATGCAAGTGTTCGTATTTTATCACCTAGTAGGTATCTTTTATCATCCATTGGCGAAAGCGCAATTTTTTTCATTGACTTCATGTAAAGAGAATGATTTACACTCGAAATTTGATGAAACTGTACAGAAGATATGCTTTCTTGAAAAAGTGATTTTTTGTAGTCTTTTATATTCATTGTTCTTAGATTAGCTCGAGGAATACCTTTCCCTATACACTTGTTTTTACTTTTTTCTGTTTCAAAGGCATACATCTTAGCGCGCAACCCAACAAATTCTATGATTGGATCTGCAGGGCTTTCATCTTTAAATTTACCAACGATTTTTTTCCATTTACTAGAGTACAAAGGATGATCTGTAGGGTAATTAGATGTATCAAGTGTATCAATCATACTCATCAAGTCTGTATTCAAGTCTTTAGTTTTCAATTGTAACAACAATGAATCAGTATCAGTCATACACAATGTCATATTATTACCATATTTAGGTTTCAATGTATTATAGAAATAGTCATACATAATTAACTTCGAAACTTCTAAAGTCACCATTCCTGCGTAAATTGGTTTATTTAATGTAACTATGGTTTTGTTGTAAAGGATACCTACTAAGTCTTTGTTGAAAATTGAGAACTGTTTGAAAGTAGGTTTATTAATGTATGATTTTGCTTTGGATTCATTAGTTACCAATGTAAAATTCTTGTGACGTCTAACATTCATGAGACATCGGCCAAAACATGAATTTGATGCCAGCTTAAATAGGTTTTGCTCGAATTTAGATGAAGCTTGAGCTCTTTTTTCGGTGTTAAAATCTATGTAGGGTTTCATCCACGCAGATTGTTTAAATTGAACAATTTTATGAACTTTGGTAAGAACCATTCCTAGTTGGAGGTAAAGTTTTAAATTTCTATAGTGTATAATATAATTAGCTTTCGGCTCTAAAGAAGTGATAAGTTTGTCAGTTGGTACATGATTGTAGTTTAATGTTTTTGCCAGGCTCTTTTGATAAGGGGAAAGTTGATCAGTTTGAATTTTCTGTGATGATGGAGCCAAAGGGAAATCATTCATGTAGTCATGAAGTTTATCAGGAACATACAAATCCACTTCACAAATAAAACCTATATCTGAATCATCTGGTGTGCTTAATACTTGGTTGATCATATTTATAGATACAAATTGAAAATCTCCAATCGGCAAATATGATGACAATGCTGCACCATATAAATTATTGCAATCAACATAAAGCAGTGATGAATCACCAGGTTCAGCTCGTGCATATCTGGTAGGAATTACTGCTACACCACCTCTTATACCTTGTTCAAACATGAGATATATGTCAGGGTCTGTGATGAGTTCCAACTTGACTTTTGTCATTTTCAACATAGCTGTCCAAGATAAGCTTGGAAAACTAATAAAATTACAAGGATCGAGTCCATAGTGATGAAGCATTGTGCTTCTAAAATTTTCAAATACATCTGCTAGTAGAAGAACATCACACTTGTTGTATAAATCTTGGTATTCTCCTAATGTTTGACAGTGGAAAGTATTCCACACATTTTTCGCATGATCATAGTCATCTTGATTTATTTGACTATCACTCAACTTATTGAAAAAAGCTTCAAGAGGAGGTAGTTCTCTATCATTTTCAAGTTTTTCATATGAATCTATGTATTCATAGGGGAAAATACCTTTTTTACAGACCAATTTGAACTGACTTTCATCTGGAAAGTAATGTTTCATGATTTTCATATCTTTTTGATCCAAAGTTGATGCTAAAGAGTCAAGAGAAGCATTCAAAAACTCTAGAGAATCTATAAAATCAATGTTTCCCAAACTAAAAGTCGAATATTTCTCAATGGTCATAGGTATACACTTAAATTGGAGTGATGATCGAATGAACTTTCCAATTTCTGTAATAATTAAATGTCCATCAAAGTTCTTGAGATTGTGTAATATCACAGAAATTCGTAATTTTGATTGATACGCTGCATTACATTGACGATGAGCTGCTCCTCTAAAGCGACCTGGTGTATTACTAGGTGTAGGCTTTGTGTGAGGAAATTCAAAATGGCAATGATCTGCGACACGAGACATCGGATGATTTGAATCTGTGATGTTTAAGTCAAATGATTCTTCACAAATATGACAATGTGTTGCTTTTTTGTAACGTAGTCTATCTTCATCTGTCCAAACTATTTCTTCGTGGTCTATTCGTGAATTCGTTAAATCATCTACATCTTTGATTATACTTAAAAGAAAACATCGAACAACATCTTGTGAATTACGGAATTCTCTAAATGAGATTGGACTTTGAGTATCATCAACAATGACATAAGCAAAAGAAGAAGGGGTAAGATTACCATTGATGTTCATAGTCTCAAAGTCCGCATATATTGTGATTGGTCGTTTTATTTTGCTATTGAAATTCTTCCATTCCAAGATTTTGTTATCTTCAGAAGGATATTTTGTGGCTTGTGGTATTAATAGTTTACATCGAGCAACATGGTTATTATAAGCTTGGTTCGAGCTCATTCTGTTTAAACAATAGTCACAAATATACACCTTGTGATGTGACTTTGGATAGAGGACGTGTTTGAACAACGAGTTTTTATTTCTTATGAGAATAAAATGAGATTTTTCTTCTTGAGTTAATAAAAGTAAATTTATATGAAATTTTCGTTCCAGATCTTTGGCTATATAAAGAGGCAAAATAGTATCGTCTTCATATCCAAACACAGAAATCGAAATATTTAGATTCTGCTTTTCAAATTTTTCTATTTGTCTCACTTGCATTGGAAAATTTAATCCATCTAAGTTGATTTCATGTCTCAGCTTCAAATATGGTTCTGGATTTGTATCATTTATGTTATAAATTCCCGCAAGAACACAGTAGATAAAACAGTTATCATCTTGTAGATTTTTTATATTCAATATGGATGGTTTTATTTTTTCATGTTCGAGTCTTTTAGGTGTTGGTATAAAGCTCGATGCAGATAGAGGATCATATTGTGCTATGGACAAATCAATTCTTAAGACTCTATCGAAAATCCAACCGGAACCAAGATTACAAAAAAGTTCCAACTTTTCATTTAGTTTTTCTAAGCTTCTTTCTAGAACAATATTTTCTTCGTTCCAAAAAGTTTTTTCGATGGAAGATTTAAAGACTGGATATGCCCATGATTCATCATCCATAGCTCTCTTATACAAAGAAACTTGAACAGCGAGGTACCATTTAATAGCTAACTGACTGTTTGCTTCTTTCTGAATTTTGTCTTTTATAATGGGTAACATTTCTACATGCAAGGTTTTTTTAAAGTCTTCACTCATTTTAAAGTGAGTGAATCTTAATACTTTGAACTTTTTATGGATTGCATCTAAAACTTCACATTTAAGCAATTCTTCAGATGGTATTTGCTCACATACTGATTTGTGTTGCAAAAAATAATGACGGTTTGGAAACTTTTTTCCACATTTATCACAAAATACACTTGTATGATTGTTTATTATTAGATGTTTCCTTAGTTCTTTTGGATTCTGAGCCAAGAAATTGCAATATTTACACTTATATTTTCTCTTACATACGGTTAAATGTCGATTATAGTTGTTATTTTTTATAGTTTTGTAATTTTTACAATAGGGACAGTTAAAAGAATTAGATTTTGGTTGTAGATGTTTGATCAGCATCTTCTTGTTGGTTGTAGAAAATGAGCAAGTGGCACAGTTTAATTTCATTGAACAAGTACGTTGATGTCTCTTAATATTAAATTTCTTTTTAGACTTATAACTATTACACTTTTTACAAATAAATTCAGTTGTATCCATGTGATTTTTTCGCATGTGAGACTTCATGTGGATCTTTTTAGATGTCTTGTATGTACAATGGTTGCAATAGAGCTTATCTATGCATGTTTTATGATGACGGTCTAAATTTGATCCTTTTGCTGTGGAATATCTCTCACATAGGTAGCACTTCATGATGATGTCTGAAAGATAACAGAAATTAATATAAGTACATAGAGTTATGATTTCTTTTTAATAACACATGATAACAAGTATAGACTTGCACTTCTCTGTAAATGTGACGTCACATCTGGATAGGTATTATGTACAACAGGTGTGAATCTGAGTTATATATTGTTATTATTTATTTATTACTCAATGTGAATTGGTATTTTCTTGATCTGTTCCTTTTGGCGCAACTTTTCAAATATTTGACACAAATCTAGGAGGAAATTTTTAATATTTTATTTTTATTTATTTACTTGTTTGTTTACTGTACTCTATACTATTTGGAGGATACAAGTTTTCATAATCTGTTACTTTTGGCGCAACTTTTCAAATATTTGACACAAATCTAGGAGGAATTTTTTAATATTTTATTTTTATTTATTTACTTGTTTGTTTACTGTACTCTATACTATTTGGAGGATACAAGTTTTCATAATCTGTTACTTTTGGCGCAACTTTTCAAATATTTGACACAGTTTTGGAGATTTTTTTAAATATTTACTTGTTTGTTTACTTTCTGTACTCTCTAGATATCTCTTTGGTGGATAAAGTCTGAGTAAATAGCTCTTTGGATTCTGAATTTTCTGATTTATTTATTAATATTTTTGTGAAAATTAATTATTTATTAATTTAAGCACTTACCTTTAATTTTTTTGCGTACTTCTTTCTTCTAAGGCAGGATGAGAATCTTCTTTACTGGTCACTGGTCACTTTAACACTAATGACTTTTGTTGTGGTACAATGCTATTTATCAACTCTTTAAAGTGAATCATGTTTTTAAGGATCATATTTGAGCTCTTCCTCCCAACCATATAACCGGTAATTTAACAACGAGAGTCGTGACAGAGTCCCTAGTTCATAGAAAATCCACTGGAAGCGTAAATGCGGAAATTAATTTTGACACGCGTTGGGATCGAACCCACGACCTACGGATCGATGTGCCAATGACTTAACCACTATGCTATTCCTGAGTTGGATAATATATGCACTAATATCAGCACTTGAATGCATCATGTGCATGACCTAGATCTACTCTCGCTGGCTCGCTCGCTGGCTTTATCTATATCTCTCTCTCTCTCTCTCTATACCTTATCAGTCTCGGGAATCATCGGAATACTTCGGTGACCTAGGCGAAGATTAGAAAATCACGGGCTCAAAATCTCATTTTTTTTGCTCATCAGCTCGGCTCAAAAGATGCCCCACATAGACTACTACTCATGGTGTTCAACGTGTTAATATGGCAAGTTTCTCAACCATGTGAGCTCTTACGCTGGTATGCAGACACGATTTTGTAATCCCTATAGGGTTTACTGTAGGGTGGTCCCGAGCTTGCTATAGGAAATACTTCGACCTTGACAATTTTTTACTAAAGAAACATCTGAATGCACATGCGCACAGACGTCTTAAACAAACGTCTCTGAATAACAAAATCAGCTGAAGGGAAAAATGACCCAGGCATCCCTACAGTGAGGACTCTGCATTGGTAAAGGTAGGGCTGTCGGCTACGAAAGCTCTTAGTCACTGCGACCTTAGATAGATCTTTTGTGACATTTGAGGACTCTGCATACAACATATTTTAGGGTCAACCCCCCAATTTTCTCACCATTTTTGATCAGCTGCACGGGCTGGTCGCCGGAGTGCTTGTGGGTGGGGGCGAAGGGTTTGGTCCAGATGCTGAGGTTGTGCCAGGAGAGTACCAAGCCATCACACGGAGTGGACATCCCCTCCCAGGAGTTATCTGCAGGGACGGGAACAGGGACAAATTTAATACTATTATTATTATTATTATACAACGCTTTATTAGGTATAAATGGACATTATGTACATACAAATAATTAATTTAACAATGAAAAAAATGGAAACAATATATACAATGAAAATGAAAAAGATTAGAAAATATATAAAAAAACACAAGTCCTAATTCTACGTATGCAGTATACGTAGAATAGAATATAATTCAAATACATATGTAAATACTTAAACTTCTACATTATACAACGTCCATATGTTTAAAAATCTGATGTGACATCACACGACTTTCCTTATCCCCCGAAAAAATATATCAAAAAAACCCTATTATTTTTTCATTTTAAGAAAATGCTATTCTCTAAAAAATTTTGGATCTTTTTTTTTTTTTTTTTTTTTTTAATGATATTTATTTACAGAGGAGACTTAACAATCAGAGTCCTTGCTCCTATTTGGATCTTTAAACGATTCAAAGAAGCGGCCCTTGCGGCAGAGTTCGTGTGGTACCTATATAAAATCAACTTCAATACCGAAATTCAAGTCTCTAGCTCTTACCATTCTCGAGATATCGTGTTCACACACATACATACAGACAGACGGACGCACGGACCAATGGTCGAAAACAACTTTGTTGGTATCCTAATGTCCAGAAATGTGAAAAACTCGAAAGGTCAAATTTTCGACGAATACAATACTTTCCTTATTATAGGATAAGGAAAGTAAAAATGAATAGGTAGGTAACTTATAATATTTCTCTATAATTTATTAGGTTTAGCCAATTCCATATTTGCTAATGGACGTATTCACGAGATACCTAGATATTAAATTTTTTCGTTACCAGTTCTTGTGGAGACTAGCTGAGCAACCGACCTCAGTAGCTTGATCGATAAGGCGGTCAACTCGTTACTGGAGGTTCTTTGGTTCGAGTCCCAAGTTCAGAAAAAAATGAGAAAAGCGTGTTTGAGTAATTGTGATATCACATCGTGATTAACCCCTTTAATTAGTGATTAACCTTCTAATAATCATCGTGATTAACCTTTTAATAAGTGTTTCAAAAGTGCGTTCATTGACTGGGGCAACCGACGGAATGATCATGTCTGGAACTGATAGGTCTCCATACTCTCCATAATGATTAGTCAGGCGGACAAAGACCTGTCCTGTCTCTGGAGAGGAATGAGTGGTTGAGTGGAAGAGCTCACATTTGTGAGAACCCTGCCACTTTAAAGAGAGCCAAAAAGAAAAGACAAAAAAGAATTGGAATGCAGCGTGGTAGAGTGGAGTAGCGTATCAGGCTTGCACGCACGGTGACCAGGGGCTCGAATCCCGGATGGGTAAAAAAAATTCTGCTCTGTACTTTGGATGCTTGGGGTCCACGTGAGGAAAAATGAGTCGTTAGAGTGTTATGAGTAAAGAGTAGCTCCAGTTTCATTGCTAAGAAATAAAAAGGCTATAAAAAACTCATCTTAAAAAAATATATGTATACTTGGGTTTACCCAATGGTCATCGCTGGACAATCAATCCTGCTACTCAAATTAACCTCACCCAGCCTGTGTTTGGCGGGGATTAGCCAGCAGAACGTTGACTGCCGTGATGACCATGCATGGATTCCAAACCAGAAGGGTCACCAATCCATATTCTCAACAGGCTGGACGATGCTTAACTTCAGTGATCGGATGAAAACTGGACACAACGTGCCATTCAATAGTACATAGTACTATGTATGTATAATTGTATGTATATTATAGTAGGTAATATACTCGCTTTAGTAAATCTACGCTGAAACCGGGACTTGAACCATCGACCGAAAGGTTGATCGATAAGACTGAGGTCGGTCATAGATATAGTCATCACCGCTTGGTTACAAAATTATTATCTCTCTTTTTTCTCTGTCGCTAAGTTGAATATGTTGAGAGAATTTATTGACCTATTGAGCGAAATATTTATAAGAATCCAATTTCAAGCAAAACGCTAGTTTTGCAAAGCCAAGAAAAACAAAACGACCGTTAAAATATTACTATAGCTAGTAATATTATTTGTATATTGGATATACTTATAAAGATTTCGCTAATTTCGCTCAAGTGGTCAACAGAGAAAAAAGAGAGATAGTAATCGCGTACGCCTGGCCGATCAATCCAAAGAATTCACTTGTCTTAAACTGTAACTCAGCAGAGAACTAGCTCTGTGTTGGACTCATGCCAAAGAAAAACTCGCCACTCGAACCTAAGAATAACTATCAAAGCAAGTTCACATAAATCATAAAGAATCCATAACGACAAGATTTCTTTCACGCTTTTGATGCTGGTATTACAGAACTGAAGAGTTGGGTGGAAGAGATTGCCATAGGCAATAACCCCGCCCTTTAGTTAGGACATACCTATGTATGTATATATTTATCTATTCTTTTCTTCTTATTTATTGTTTCCATTTTTTTCTTTTCTTTATAATACTAAATATGCCTGATAAAGAATTTAATACATATAGTAATACTAATAACTGAAAATACACATATATAATTATGTGCAATGTGCATACAAACTAATATTAACTAATATTATGATTTATAGAATTCTTATGAAGTTACGAATAATGTAAATGTAAAGTAAGTCTCTGCCTAAGTATTGTCATTAGTGTGTACACTGTACAATGTTGTACATTTTACACAAATAAAATGTTCTATGTGTATAAAAAGTATTTACCTACTTGGCTTGGACCTAATAGGTAGATGAATAAATTTGGCATCTATGTATGTAGATATAGGTATTTACTTAGGTAGGTATATAGTAAATGCTACCTATCTATAATAATGTATAATATAAATATGGTGGTTGTTTTACTTCCGACAAATTTCTAATTGGAAGTACCTATTGTGTTCGTTTTTATAAATAAAAAATATATATTTTTTGCTCCGATTTTTTTTTTTTTTTTTTTTTCATATTTCTGGACGTTACATAACCTCTTGAGCAACTTTGGTTTTGTGTCCGTCTGTCGGTCTGTTAATTACATTCCAAGTACATAACGCGCATATCTCAGAAACTACAGAATGGATTTCGACGAAATTTTGTACACAATGTACACATATTGGAGACGTTTTGTAGATGGTCCCATGTTTCGAACTATTTTATTTCGCAGAATGTAGAAAAAACGGTATTCTACCATATAAAACAAATTTGAAAAAAAAAACCGGTCAAGTGGTTTTTGAGATACAAGTGATTTGATATAAAATCTCAAAATTGCCAAGTGTATACAATGTGAACAATGTGTACTCATTGTATACTCAAATATACAATGTGAACCAATCACGAGGAAGCATTGTGTCCATAATTGGCAGTGTATTTTTATTGGCTACACGAGGCATGGTCAGTTGGCTTGTTATATAACTTTGAGTTTTCCGCACAAGCGCCACAAGTATCCAATCCAATACAATGTATTACCCTACACGTGTTGGAAGAAGCATGGGGACTATTCACATCTGTATGTTAATAGCTCAAGATAACCAATGATACGAGATATCTTGTATACTAGAAGGAACAACTTGTTTGCATGGCTTCTTGTGATAAAATTCTTCGGAAAGTTAATATTAGTTTTTTTTACTGCTGCTGCACGTATCTATAAAACAGGGAATCATTTGAGGCGGGGATTTTACCTCCATTATCTGGCAAGTCACTGCTAATACCGGTCAAACGGTGTATTCAACGCAAGATCTCCATCTAAATATTTTTAAGAGGCACCTAATTTAGCTCATTGTCAAAAAAAAACGTGGTATCCACATTAAAGCAACGTTCCAGCAAGGTTAGAACAATTCCCGGCCCAACCTAGGCGGAGTGAGGTTTTTGTGGGTAGCTGATGGTGTGTGAGTTTCCAGCGAATGGAGGGTCAAATCCCAGTCTCGAAGTCTTAAAAAGTCGAACCATTTATTAATATTTTTTCTTCTTTCATATTAAAGTGTATGAAAGCACATAATTATGAGCGCACTTTAGATACATATTTAAAAAATGTAGTTGTGCCCCGGAACCGCTTTCGCATTATTTCAGGGCCTTTTCTTCACCTTTACATTCATGCTATTCCGGAAACGGAAAATTTCGGTCAGAAATTTCCGCTCCGGCCGGGATTCGAACCTGCAACCTCTGGGTCAGTAACCAATGCTTTTAACCACTGAGCCACGGAGGTACTATTGATACATATCTAATGAACGAGTTCCTATCTAGACACATAATAATTATCGCGTATGTACGAGTATGTGCCCCTCAATGGCACACTCGGTAAGTAGCAGTAAGTATTTCTGTGAAACCTAGTTATCAATGAACTCAAACTGTTACCTACTTACCGCCTATGTTTTGCCAGAAATCAGTAACAGGGGAAGATATCAAACTCTAGCACTGTAGAAATTATGAGAAGTAAATTAGTAGTTATAGTTGAAATTTTTGTACGAGTCAATTATTTGTTTAATTTAAAAGAACAGTTGTTAAGAAGATGTTATTTAGTTGATTAAATATTAGATAACAATATAATTAATTAAATATAAAAAACAAAAGAATAACCACGTGTTAAGATAATTCAAGTTAGTCAATAATTTTTTTGAAAACTGACGCTTATGAAAAGCGTAATTTCTATAGAAAACAGGCAGTTTTTATTTTTTTAAAAATAGTCCAAAAAAATGTCCGATTTTATCGATCTTCAAACGAAAAATTGTGAATAGGAAAAAAATTTTTTGAGACCAACACACCTCCACAAGAGAAGTTTCACTCAAGTGAGTCAATTTCTATGGTAATCTTGTGATTTCCTATAATCTTAGAAACAATTCATATGATAATTAACTCTCCGAGTCTTGACCAAATCGAAGCATAATTGTTTGAAACCAATAGGTCTTCTATTGACATGCATATGGCTGGCATGTGATTCTCAAAAACTAGTAAAATGATAACCAGTGTTGGATTCTAATTTCAAAGTCGGTGTTGAGTACCAAAATTTGATCTCCTTGATCCGAATCACGAAAAAAATTGACGTCTTTTTCACGTTGAAGGTACTTTGAGACGCTGGATTGCTGGAAACCAGCTACCCATAGTAACCTCACCAAACCTGGTTTGGGTCGGGAAAAAAGTTATCAATTAATGTTAATTACTATCGGCTAAACAAGTCCACCGCATCATTAATCAAGCTACTGAAATCGGTGTTGGGTAGGGAATAGCTAGCAATCAGCTAGCATCTTGACGATGACTCAAATCTGGGGTCACCCACACAGTCCTAGCCTTGCTGGACGTTGTTTAATCTCAGCCATGGTACCTAGAACTGCTGTATTCAACGTGTCATCGACACAGACCATTTCCTGACTTTCACTGACTGACGGACGTGTTCCGCAATTATCTACTTACAGCAGAGATATCAGATCACTCAGAAAAGTCCTTCGATGACCTATGAGTGTCCAGGTCCACTGTCTAATCCTTCATTTGAATGTTGAAAACTTTTCAGTCAAAAAAGTGGGCATTCATAGGTATTAGTTACCTTTTGTATCTTATTCTTTAGATAATAGAATGTTGCAAACAACAGTAAAGATCTGGACTATTTCTAGATCTGGTTTACCTCTTCTAAGGGGAACATAACCTCTTTATAAGAGAAAAAAATACGGTCCTTTGCGTTCTCTTATATCCAGGTTCTGGGTCGCTTGACCGAAATGAAACTGTCATTGGTAACCATGCAAAATTTCAACTGCATCCGACATGGATGCAGTTCTTTACGAGGATAAACATTTAAACATTCACACACAGGTACCTAACATTTATTCTATCTGTACCTAGCTCTAGCTCTATTACTTTCGATAAATTTCTAATATTAGAAATCGGAATTGTTCGTTTTTATATATAAAAAAAAAATATTTTATTGCTCCGATTTCAATTTTTTTTTGTTATGTGACACATTGTATTTCACCTCTTTCATCGCTGTAGGTTCGCCACTGATGGTGCTTTCAATAATATCAATAAAACTGTGACAAGATGAAATGCAGGCTTATCAAGGTAAATTTTCAGATAAACTGTACAGGGCTGGATTTATCAATAGCACTTTTGAAAGTTCAAAATATCTTAAAAACAGAGCATAAAATATTTAGGACACTTTTAATGAATTCTTTAGGACCTTTGGGGATTTTTTCTTGTCTTCTTCGACTCAGGTGTAAAAAGTGGAGACATAGTGAAATACCAAAAATAGAACGCCTCAGGTCGTGTTATAACAAATTCGACAGGACTTTTATAGTAACAATAAAGGCCGCATTATTAAATTGGATTACAACATAAGAAGATAAGCTTTATAATTTATAGCGCGCGATTAGCTCAGTGGTTGTGCATTCGCTTGACATACGAAAGGTCCCGGGTTCGATCCCCCGTGCCGACAAAAAAATTTATTCTTAATCTGTTACAATTGTTTGTAAAGGATCCTACGAGAACTGGTGCATTCATCGCGCCATCGATGCCGGCAGCCAGTGGTTTGAACCGTTAACAAAAATTGTATTCAAAATTTGGTTACATTTGTTCAAAGGATACTTCATTCCGATGCGCTCGTGTTGACCCAGCACCTAAATGGGAAGTATTGTATCACTTCTCGCCCATCAGAGAAGAGGCATACTACGGGATGGGCAGGCTACTAAAACACAGACCTCAAGCGTCTACAGTAGCACCTGTTTCATGGCTACGAAATAGAAAAGGCTGTGAAACACTCATCTTTAAAAAAAATAATAATAATAAATAAGCCGTCACTCAAATCAGAGTGTCAAACGATCACAGCGCATCATAACATCCGAATTATCTAGCTTATCTTTGTTGTAATCCAATTTTATAATAGAAAGAAGAAAAAATACCCTTTGTAAGTTGATATAGTTTGTAATGCACACTAACAAGAAAAAGTAAGGAGGTTTTTAACTGGACACAGATTTGATATTCATAGGTACATAAAGTTTTCAGGCGAAATTAATAGACGAAATCGATAACTTAAGTCATTGCTTAGCATCGGTTTTCCCCATCTAAGACAGTACGCAATCCGAGACTTAGCGCCACAGAGGAACCTTTTACAAAAACGTCTATTAATTTTGCCTTTAAATATTTTCGGGGTTAATCATTCAACCACTCGCTCGTTTTCTGTGGGTGTTGCTAAACTTCTCGTCAAAATCGGTTATTCAAGAAGGCCATTTTACACTCTATTCGCTGTAAACTCAAGAACCTACCATTCACACGAACCTCACCCAGCCTGAGTGGCCTAATACTACCCAGCGACACGCCGCGCCGCTGTTGACTCAGATTTCAGTGCATTCCCACCGAATTCGGACCTTGCTGGATGATAATAATAATATCGTCTAATTTAAACAGCCCGATTAGGACTCTTACAGTCCCATTATTCCAGCAGCAAGCCCAAGACATATTATTAGGTGGTAAAACTTGGGTTTTACTGGGTTTCGAAATTGCGACCTCTGGAATCTCTGGATTCACAGAGTGCCGCCTTTCCCACTGAGCTACCTGGACAGACGCTTAATTTGATGCTTAATTTCAGTTGTCAGCAGAGAACTTGTGAATGCCAAACTAGTTATGAATACTGACTCAGACAAAGGGCGGAATCAACAGACGTTTTTGTAAAACCTGCCTGTCCCGGTAGCTCAGTGGTAAAGGCAGCACTCAGTGAAAGAGGTCGCGGGTTTGAAACCCAGCCGGGACATGACATGTTATCCTCCCATTTGGGATTTCTACCACATAATAATATGTCTTGGGCTTACTGCTAGAGTAGTGGGAGCTAATAGTCCTAATCGGGCTGTATAAATAAGGTGATACTATTATTACTATACCTCTGTGGCGCTAAGTCTCGGATTGCGTACTGTCTTAAATAGGGAAAACCGATGCTATGAAATCTGATAAAAGGAAAAACTTACGTTATCCAAAGAACGCACCGGAACACTTGGCTTCACTAATTTGCTAGTATGGACACCAAACTAAACAAAAAAAATCTTTTGGTTGAACTTCTTTTTAATTCCAAGTATTTATAATATTTATTGTGTACAAAGTATAAATAAACAAATAAAAAATATTCAAAATTTGTACCTTAAAAATCACAATATTACATCACAATATTTCTTGAGTCAATACAATTTTTTATTTATTGATTCTGTTTTTTACTATCAAGCGTGATTCTTTTGCACATACACACGGATCACACGATTTAAAATATACCAAACGCCCGACCAAGGTAGAGGATTTCTCAGGACTGCCATGCTGGGTTCAAAACAAGACTACTTTGCATAGCGACAGACCAGACCCAGGGTTTATCCTCTCTGGTCCTTTTCACTACCAACTCTCCCGTTCCTTATCAGAATGATGGCACTCAACTGATAAGCAATATTGATCCCCCCAAAATGACTTTTCGCGGTGTACAAATTCTCCGCCAAGTCTTCGGACTAAAAAATCGTGACCCACTTCAAATTGAATTTTACTATATTTTTTTTTAAACTGGAATAGCACGAACATATTTACATGTTTGTGGCACTTGATTGGTTGAAGATAAAGAAAATATAAAAGGTCATTTTTAAGATCAACACATGAGTTTATTTTTTCCCCTGTTTGTATTAATACTGCACACAATCATGCATGCATGTCGGGCACGCCTGTTCATGCATGCAAGTCAGTCACGCCTGTTCATGCATGCACGTGTGTGGCCGGCTTTAGAGACAAGCATTACTCACCTATGTTTCCCGACCTCTTTGCCTGATTTATTTTCTATTTCAAATTGCTCTGATTAAACATTAATTTTCCTTGGTATCTTTGTCTCAATTTGCTCGCAGTTACCAAAGGGTTTAATGGCTTATAAAGAAAAAACCCAAGTTCTCAAGACAGTTGATCATACAAATATGTGGTTCAGAACGAGCCAACTTTTCTCTTGAGTTTGGCTGGAGACCATCACCTGTTAGCGTAATGGGACTCCCTCTCTCGAGCCGACAGTTCAAATAAAGCACTACTATACTATAGTGTTACTCATGTACTAGGGCGTAAATTAGGCACTTTATGCTGTGACGTATAATACCTATCTCTAATAAATGCTCTTCTCACCTTTGGATTTGGCGGGCGAAGCACTACCGCTTGATTACAATACACTTATTTATACTGTTCAATTAGGACAAAGAGTGTCCTTATTTCAGCAGTTTTTTTGGTGCTATTATTATGTGGCCTAAAATAAATGAGGGCAAACTCATGCATTGGGTGGGATTCGAACTCAGGTCACTCCTCTTAACTGCATTGTGTTCAATACGGTCAACTAATATAGCTATCACATTTATTCGTAGACATAAGAGACGGGTTAACTAGAAACAAATTCAAAACAGAATGTTGCGTTCAGAGAATGTCAAGTCGGCTTAAAAATTGCGGCGAATAAAGGCCCGAAACTATGTATGGCAATGCCTCATTGTGTAGAGTAGGGTTAGAAAAAATAAATATAGGGCCATGCCTCGAGTCGGAACTTGGGTGTAGCCAAAAAACCACTCACACGAGATCCCTTGCCGACAGCGACTAAGCATTACTTCGTTAGAAAATTCAGTCCCAGGCAAGAACCAAACTCGCTACTTGTGTCTCAGAAATTGGAAACTGTTATCCTTCCAAAGCTAGCATGTTCCATGTAGATCCCCTCCCTATATAAAAGTTAGTTATAAAAGAAGTTATCACATTTGTGTTAATCACTTTCGTGATATCACAAGTCACAACTACTCAAGCTCGCTTTACTAAATCTACGCTGAAAACGGTACTTGAACCACCGACCTCCAGGTTACAAGTTCGCCGCCTTATCGATCAAGCTACTGAGGTCGATTTTATAAAAACAACAAAAATAATAAAACATGTGCTATCCAGGAATGGACACTGGTACTTCAAGGGTTATGGAACCTGATGTTATGGAACCAGTTTTTTTTGGACACATACCAAAAAACTCAGGGCCCAGAATTGAGAGGCACGTTGGTCAATTAATTTAAATATTTTTTTTAAAAAAAGAGAACTAGTTGTTTTCCCGTGCTTCGCGACGATATTAGATGTAAGATTAACCAAGGCATGGCCGCACTGGTGGTTACGGTAATGTGTATTTCTGTACTCCTAGTATTTGACTCAAATAGCGTGATCAATTTTATATCTGTTGATTTCAAGTTGGCTGAGGCATGACCGTACTGGCGGATAAGGCCGAGACTTTTTATAAATTTTCCCAGATTTTTACTAATTTTCTGCTGGATTCTCAAAATTTTAATATCTGTAACCCTTACAATAGGTATAGGTAAAGCGGAGATAGAGGGCGGAATTAATGTTGTAATAAATCTGTGGAGATAACGTACAGTCTAAGATAGGGAAAACCGATGCTAAGCAATGACAAGTTATCGATTTTGTCTATTAAATCCTGAGACATGACTTGAGATCTCGGTTTTGTCTATTAATTTCGCCCTGAAATTACATTTCCAGAATAAAATCATTAAACTGTATAGTATGACGTCATACATTACGTCATCTCATCTCCATTAAAGAGTTGGAATTCGAAAGAAAGGACTGTGCACTAGTGGTCAAGTGGTTAACGGTCTAATCTGGTAATTCAGGTAGTGTAGAGATTTGTTGGTTCGAATCCCACCTGGTGCATGAATTTTTCCTCATTAATTTGAGTTTGTGACCATTTAATAATAAGAGTCTCAGGGTTAGGTGGTAGAAAATGCTTTGGGCATTAACCTCGCCTGGTGGTGGTTAGCTTCCACTAAAGAGTGTTATATATTTATATAAACTTTATCAGTTGTGACCACATAATAATAAGATTCTGAAGTTTAGGTGGTAGAAAATGCTTTGTGCACTGGTAGTCAAGTGGTTGACGCGCTAGTCTGGTAATCCAGGTAGCGTAGGGATTCGTTGGCGTTGGTTCGAGTTCCATCTAGTGCATGAATTTTTCCTCATTAATTTGAGTTTATGATCACATAATAATAAGACTCTGAGGGTTAGGTGGTAGAAAATGCTTTGAGCATTAACCTCGCCTGGTGGTTACCTTCCACTAAAGAGTATTATTATTATTATTATTATTATTATTATTGAGCATTAACCGCCTAACCAGCACATTAACCTCATCTAACCTGGGCAGGGCCGGAAATGCCCCAGCCTCACGTGTTTGGAGGGAACAGAATTTTCTTCGAAAAGTATTACGCCACGGAAGCTGGCTGTTTCATGGCTTAGAAATAAAGAAAGCTGTAAAACAGACTTTAAGAGAAAACCAAAAACATAATAATTAAAAATAATAGAACTGAAACTCTGTTATATTTTTACCAACAAAAAACCAACACACTGTTGTGTATATAAATACAGCTCTTTTAAAATTTACAAATACCTTCACACTACATATAAAATAATAAAAGCCAGCGTCGATGGCATGTTGAATACACCGGTTCCCTTCAGAACACCGAAGTTAAGCGACATCCAGCGAGGTTAAGACTTGGATGGGTGACCATTGAAATTCTAATTCTCGTGACGCTGGCTTTTCCCGGCCCCACTCAGGCTGGGTGAGGTCAATGTGAGTAGCAGGTTTATGAGTTTCCTGCGAATGGAGGGTAAAACCCCGTCGTGATATGACCATGGCAGTTGAAAGCGACGTTAAACCCCACTTAAAAAAAAAAAAAAAAAAAAAAAATAATAATCATTCTGTGTTTCTAAGAGAGGCAGAGATAATAACTACGGTGGGTGGTGGGAGGTTTATATGGACGCCTAAATCAAATGTCTATTCCTGCTTAGACCTTAGCTTCATTTTTGGGATTTTTTTCAAGAGGGAAAAAAGAATAGTTTTTTTTTTATTAGGTATACATAATTATACATAAGCAATCTATTAGATTTTTGAAATTAAAAGTTTCTTGAATTTTTAAATAACAAATTTTAAGAAATTGCATAATATCAACAAACTAAATTAACTGGACACGGAAGGAGCCCAGAACACTGGTTCTGGGCGTCCAAAGAGTTCTATACCCATATCAATCCTTCCACCACCATGACATCAGACATGGACACGGAAAGTAAAGTAAATAATGTAAATATTTTGAATTTAAGAATTTACGTCCTAATATATATTATTCAGGACGGGGGTTTTACCCTCCAATCGCTGGGAGTCATACCAGCTACCCACATTAACCTCACCCCGCCTGGGTTAGATGAGACACACTCAAAATTAAAATTTTCAATACAAATGAATGATCAGAAAAATAATGAGGATAAATACTTCATGCAGTGAGAGAAAGGGAGAGATAAAAAATAGAGAGAAATACCATTACTTACTATAAATAGCACTGTTAGACAGATTTTTTTTTCATTACCTATTTTGTTTTTTATTTTCTTTTACTTATTAAGGGCATATACATTTGATGGAAAGCCAAAAAAAAATTGCATTCATAATCTTACCAATGGAAAAAAAGGATTATCAGTACCTACACTTACAAGATCAGAATACAATGAGTATTTTTATTTTTTGAACACCTATAATATGATGTGTTTTGCAAGTTTAATTTCTGGGGTTTCTGTGGTTATTCCAGGATGAACTTAATGAGTTTCATAAAATAAATACTTTTTTTTTTCAAAACGAAAATCTTTTGTACACATTAAATAACATTTATATTATTCTGCCTTCTATAACAGAATAAAAATAGATATTTTCAAACAGATATTTTAAGAGGAACATGAATAATAACATTAATAAAATACATAAATTATTTTGAAGATCAATAATTTAAAATATAATTTTGTAATTTTTGTATCATAGTACAGAAAAAAGAAGATGAAATCTCTTTAAGATTAAAATTTCATATCAGAATTTTACACTTATCATGATACAGAAAAAAGATAAAATCACTTGAAAAATAATAACTAACGACCTCAATTTATAAAATAAATATTATGGTACACAAAAGAACTACAATATAATGCAAAAGAAACTATATACATAGTTACATAAATGATTTTTTAACTAACTTACATTACTTGCATAATTATGTACATACTTTTTTTTTTTAATCGCTACGAGAAGAACATTTTGCACATTGATAGTTTTACATTAAACAGTAGAATTAGTATATGCTGTTCATTTGTTAAAGAAATATTGAAAACATCACTCACTGTCTTTTTTTTCAAAAAAAACAAAACGAGATCAACTAGAAACTTAAAATACAAAATATTTACTTCCAAATACAAAATATGAGGAAAAATAATACAACTAATAAATAACTATTATTATTATTATTATGATACACGTATTCTAGTAAATACAAGAGGATCATTTATGGGTAGCATTGATTTTTCCCCGTTGTACACTTTGGTTGTATACTAAAATGAAATACAGAGTTGGTGAAAAAGTTGCATATAAAAAGTTCAGAGTTGATGAAAAAGTTGCATATAAAAAGTTCAGAAAAGAAAAGGAGTGAAGAATGTGTACATAATGGCAAGAACTGAGGGAATAATCACATCAATATTGAACAGAAGATATGTGTTCATTGGAGAACCAAAGCAAGTCCCGTTTTGATTTTGATTTTTTTTTAACGTCGCTTTCAACTGCCTGGTCATATCACGACGGGGGTGTTACCCTCCATTCGCAGGAAACTCACAAACCTGCTACCCACATTAACCATACCCAGCCTAGATTGGGCCGGGAATGCCAGCATCACGAAGTCTTCACCTCACTGGACGTTGCTTGACTTCGGTGATCCTGAGAGAACCGGTGCATTCAACGCGCCATCGACGCTGGCTCCAACCAAGTCCTATTTACTAGGGACTAGCGTCGGTTTCAATTTCTACTGCTTGCTGCATAAGTCGTGCAAGAATTTCTTCACTGTTCCCAAGACTTGTGCCGTCGGGCGCATGCGTCAACCTGTACACTTCCTCGTCCAACTTGGTGTAGGCTTTGATGATGTCAATGGTGGGTACCATGACGATGCGTACATAGGGTAGTTTCTCGCGAGGGATGCCCACACAGGGCAGGATCATTCTCCTCCGCTGGTCTTCTCCAGGCCCTCGGCTCGCCTGGAACCCTGGAGGCGAGGCCAGGGACACCTCCGCCGGCAAAGTGTTCTGGATTTCACTCAGAACACTTCCAGTCGTGGAACTGCTGTCCCCCCGGTCATGCGGCGAAGTGCTGCCTCTGTTCTCATCCTGATCTTCCATGTCCTTGTCTTCTCTATGGTGTTTCACAACTTCAAGGTCTTCTTGTTCGTCTTCAACAGTTTCTTCCTCGTCTCCCATTTCATCTTCAACATCTTGGTCTTCTCCAAGAGTTTCTTCTTCGTCTTCCATTTCATCTTCTACATCTTGATCTTCTCCGAGGGTTTCTTCCTCGTCTTCCATTTCATCTTCTACATCTTGGTCTTTTCCAAGAGTTGCAATCGCCTCCTCTTCATGGTTTTCAGCTTCAACATCTTCTCCTGCTTGTAATTCTGGTTCATCATTGCTGAACAGGAAGCGGAAGAACTCGTTAGGAATTTTGTGGATTTTTTGCAGGCGCCTGACTTCTTCATTCACAAAGAATTCCAAATCCGAAGTAGTACTTTCTTCATCCTCTTCTATTGTTTTCTGTGGAATATCCATGGCCGTCAGATCCATGTGATCATCACGTGTGGCTGCGGTGAGAAGATTGTCATCCTCTTCATCAACTTCTTCGGGTTTTGTAGATACAGTTTGAATATTGTGCTTTGAATCTACTGCAGTTTCCTGTTCAGGACTGTCTTCTCTTTGGCTTTTAGGCGTTAGAGTTTCATGGTCAGCCTTTGCTTTTGTGTCTGAGGCAGTGGAAGCCACTTCATCATCAAGTTCTGTGTTGTCCAACTCCATTTCGGAGATATCGAAATCACTTCTTATCACATTACTATCAGCGGCTTCATCTTCCAAAGTAAGTTCCATATTTTCATTACACAAGTTTGAGCTTTTATCAAAGAGGTCAGGATAATCAATGATTTCTTCCAACGTTTGGGTTTCCCGTATTACAGGAGGACGCAATGACGTGTATACTTGAGTACTACCCGAAAGACCAGGAATTCTCTTACGATTCCCCTTTTCAATACTCAACATCAACTTTCGTTCGCCAATTTTCAAGAATTCTTCGTGCATTTTTGTCAATTTGCTGAGTTTCTTTTTCAACTTACTCATTTTGTTGTTTTCCCATTCAGCATTAGTTTTAGCTTCAAAGAATGTATCCCGGGCTTCAGGGATTCGCTCTACTAATGAATTAACACATTTCTGATACAGCTCATAGGTATTATTCCTTTTAAAACTAATTTGATTATCTACAAAATTAACTTCAATTGACTCTTCTAACTTTTCTTGATGTTTCTTCTCTTCTAGATCACTCTGGTCTTTCAGCAGTCTTTCAATTTTCAGCCGTCTCATTGATTCATTATCACTATCTTCTAGTTCGTTGTCCTCAAATTCTTCCTCGTCAGAAAAAATATCTTTATCATAATTGGTCACTTCACTTCCTTCTTTATAATTTGATTCTTTCTTTTCGTCAGCTCCAAAAAATCCCACGATAGATTCTACTGCATCAAATTTGTTGAAACTTGCTTCTGATCGGGCAATTCCTCCCACCTCTGAATATTTATCTGCTTCAGCATATTTTAGATCTTCAGTAAACAGTTTTCCCTGTGAGTTCCTTTTCCGATTTTTTGGTTTCACAAAAGCAAAGGAGTCCATTTTTAGTACTCAGTTAATACCAACACATTTACCTACAACAAATGCAAAGAATTTTTTTACAGTGATATGAATTTATTTATTTTTTGGTCCATGTTAAGCATATCTCTTGAATTCATTTGTAATCAATACCATACCTTCTACCTCTTTACTGGTAAGAACAACAGTTGTTTACCTACTTTAAATAATAAAATATAGGAAAGGTTCAATAACATGGTCTGTTTTGATTTTGTATTTTTTTTTTTTTTTTTATGATGGTCTTACACACAAGTCTGTCAAGTTAAGACTAAAAAGTGTTGAGCTTTAATAATTCACACCAAAGAGAATTTTTTTAAGAGAAATGAAGAATTATCAATCCATTTTCTTCCTTTTATGCATTACCATCTATGTTTTTCTTTAAACAGTGACTTACCTGACACACAATCACCATAACAAATCCAGATTACCAACCAAACATTACCAACTCTTCACAATCTTTACAATTGGATTGAATTTTACCCTTTATTTTTTTTTACTATACAAACTGAGCAGAATAGGAAAAAAAAACACCCAATTATGCCAAAGATGGGTAACATTTTACCCATCATTGTAAAGTTTTATGACTGTAATAGCTTATAGAAAATAAAGATGGGAAATGACAAATGATGAATATTCTGAGTACCATTAGGGGATGTCCAAGTTTTCATCCCCCACCCTGTTGAGTAACTGCCATTTACCTATTTGTGAATACAATATTTTAAATTGAGAATTTTTCATGCATGATTTTTTATTACTTTTACGAACCACATTGCTTATTTTTGGTAGGCATAATATTCTACCATAAATTACATAGTTAATCAATAATGCTGTATAGTTATGTGTCAAAATTTCATAATATACCATAAAATATGTACTTTTCCTGATGTTATTTTTGTAGTAGCACCAAATTGTTTGAATGTTCCTAACCAGATTATTTGTCATGATTTCCATAGTTTGTGTCTCCTTAATCCTTTCAGCATTATGGAAAATTCTGACAGATCACTAAGAGAAAAAATGACTGATAATCAGTAAGAGTAAACATAAAAATGAGATGAAAGGATTATTCTTAGCCTCAATGAAATGAGAGTACCTATTCAGATGTGGGGACATTGAAGAAGTCAGTCAAAATAAAGAAAGGTGTACCATGTAGCTGTTCCTATGTATGTATATCAGGGATGCTTGCTCTCCTCATATCTATTAAATTTGTATGTACAAAAAGCTATAAATAAGATAAGAGACTACGGTGAGAAGGAATAAACTATATGTGGTGAAAGTAAAGAACATATCGTCAGCTGGAAGGTAAAACTGACCATCTGCATTTGGACAATTTTTCAGGAGAGCCACGCAAAATTTTGGTGTGGTGGGCCTTCCTGAAAAAACCTTCCCGGTGGACTATTTTGAGCTCACAATTGAATTTTTCTACTTTATTGCATCAATAAAACCTTGATTTCACCAATCTTCAAAATGTTGATTTCTTCATTGAAAAAGAAATCTCTACCAGTCTTTCAGGTAAAAATTGTTTTTCGCTTTTTCCCGCGCAAATGTTTGAATACTACCGAACTTTTGATTTTTAGCCATTAGTTAGGTTATTTTCCGACCAGAGTAACTAAAAATCGGAAAAAATGATCAACTGTCACTTGGTCGGTTTTACCTTCTAGCCAACAATATTAAGATTTGCTGATGTCAGAGAGTTATTGAGACAGAAAATGAAAAAGGCCTACAAAACATACTAAAGAGAATGAATAATGCAGTAGAATCTCACTAACTTAAAATCCTGGTAAGTTGAAAATCCCATTAAGTCAAAAGGAATTTTTGACTCTAGGATAACTCAAAATGAATGCTCGTAAAATATCTCCTTCATAAGTTGACAGAAATGTTTTATATATTTTTGCAAGACTTTGTCAAGTAACATCATAACTGAGAAAAAGAAGGCACATTGACTCTGTGAACTTTTATACTTGTTTCTTTAATAATTATAACTGTTCATATTTCAAATTTCTGTCAAGTGAAGACAAGTGCTTATCTTTTTCTCAATCAAGAAATGTTTTAGTTTTCAGCTCTATTTCCTAATAGGTATAACTCAAAATTTAATATGGGAACATCTTAAAAGTTGAATATTTCTCCATACCTTACATATTATGTCCATACCAAATTCCTATTCAAAATTTGACCTCTTTTAAGTTTTCTTTATAATATTTTCTCCTTGTTGTTTCAATTTTTTTTTTTATGTATTTTATCCATACTCAAAACGGAAAAGAAAGAACAAGTGCAAGGCATACATTATATGCTTTACAAGGCCTGAACAGAAAGTGCAGTGCAAGGCTTACACACCTTACATGGCAGAATATTTGCTAATTTAGTTTCCAAGCTACCCACATTAACCTCACATAGGTTTATTTGAAAGTAAAACTAACTTTTTTGAAAGGTTTTCTTTTAAAATTCCAGGAATTTAAACATAAATAGCCTTCTCCAGCTGCAGTCACTAAGGTTTGGATATTAGGTATGAAGAAAACTTTGAAAGATAAAAGGTTCCTCAATTAAAAATTGAGTTATAGAGAGTAGAAACATTTCTTCTGACATATCAAGGGGACTTTTTTTACATAGATTTATTTCAATTTATCCAAAGGCCAAAGTATTCTTCTGAGGTATTGGTATTTTCTACTTACCGGGATTTTGAGTTAGCAAGATTCTACTGTATCTATCTATAAAGGGAGACTATGCCTTGCTAGAGGACTGTAAACAGAGAATGGACTAGCCAACCCTAAAAATCAAGGCTAGCTTGCAGTTTCCCAAGGGTTTAATGCAGGGGTCGGCAATTAAATGCTGTTAGGGTCCGGATTAACATGAGAAAAATCTCTGCGGTCCGTATTAATAAGAACCATCAGTCTTTTTTTTTTTTTTTTTTTAAAGTCTTTTGGAACTTTTTTACACCAAAACTCTTCTGTCAATACTGTCTCTTTGCACATTTTTAGGACTAGTTCTTCTTGCAAGTCAATTTTTTTTAAGAAAGAGAAGAAAAAAAATATTTTTCAAACCTAAAATTTTGTTTGTGGGCCGGACAAATGAGCTTCATGGTCTGGATTTAGACCGCGGTCCGCTAATTGCCAACCGAGGGTTTAATGGCTTATAAAGAAATAGCCTAAGTCCTATTTTGATTAAATGGCTTTTCATGTAAAACAGAGTCACCATCAAACATTAAAAGAACTTTAAACCTGTATTAGGAAATTGATTGTGTAGCAAACAAAATAAGTTTTTTGGCTCTATTGTAACACTGATAATTAAATAATTTATCCTTGTGAGAGGACACCGACACAAAGTACTTGGGCACTTGGTACTATACAAATTTTTCCTGGGGTGAGGAAACAAGTTGATTAATAATAAAAGATATGGTGTTAGGCGTATAGGATATGAGACAAGACCTGTTGGCAATCATAGAAATATATGGAATGGAGCAGTGAATCAAATCTAGAAGACATTGGAGTGCATGGAGATTATCATGCTCTAGCTCAAGATAAAATTGAAAGGAGAAGACTCATGTGGAAAGTCAGCAAACCTAGGGGGGGAATTAATAGACAACATCAATAACTTAAGTCGTTGGTAAGTGTCGATTTTCCCTATCTTACACAATACGCAATCCGTGACTTAGCGCCACAGAGGTATTACAAAAACGTCTATTAATTCCGCCCTAGAAGTCTGTGAAGACTACGGAGTAAGTATTCTGTTGCTGGAGTGTTTTTAGACCTCATCTATCAATCTCTCATATCAAATTAGAGGTGTTTTTCAAATACTCCCAAGACCTTCTCAAGTCACACCTCTGAAGAGTCTGAGGACCATATTGACTTTGTTGGTGGGAAAGGGCTCTTCATTGGTAGATTAGCCAAGCAGTAAAAGGTAGCAGTGTAATAAATGATTGATTTACAATTATTGAATAAATATCAATATTCAAACATACCTAAATGACAATATATTGCTTCATATAAAACAAGAAATAATGGCATTTAAAATACTTACTTGAAACTCTGGAAAGTAAGGATATTGAATAAAATCAGGTCATACTCTTACTGTAGTGAATAATTTGAAAAGAATAAAGTACTACAGACAGAGCTGATAAGAATAAA
This sequence comes from Bactericera cockerelli, assembly GCA_024516035.1. NCBI lineage: Eukaryota > Metazoa > Arthropoda > Insecta > Hemiptera > Triozidae > Bactericera > Bactericera cockerelli. The sequence continues at coordinate 6,568,320 of CM044960.1, read as the reverse complement.
ATAAATTAAAGGTGGATTATATTAAAATATTTAATTTGTTTATTTAATGAAAATAAATAAAATAATTATGTAAAGGCAGAATGCAGAATGCATTGGCAGAATGTAAATATTATAATGGAGAAGTCAGCCAACACTGCCAACAGTAATTTAAATTCGATTTTTAAAATACAGGGTTCGACAAAAAAAAAATATTGTTTTGGATGGAGGTTGATTGAAGTAGACGCTAAATTAATTACTCAAAGTGAAGCATACTAGAAATCCTGTGAAAGGTTCTTTTGTACATTCATTATAGGAATTTAAATAAAGTGATCATTACATATTATTTGAGCACAAGATTAGCTCAGTGGTAAGATACTTGCTTGCCATGAGGAAGGTCCAGGGTTCTGGGGATCCAGGAAGGATCCCCAGAGCTGACGAAAATCTCGCCAATGAAGCTACAACACAGATTACCCAGACCACAAGTGTCTGCTGTAGTTTCTGTTTCAGGGCTACGAAATAAAAAATGGCTGTGAAACACTCATCTCTTTAAAATAAATAAGGTATATAGATACAAGAAAGTAAGGTAGTATATTTATTTACCTATATTTTGATTTTAAGATTTTCCGCATAAAATGGCACAATGGTCTAAGCAATTACCTAAGCATTGTACCTATTTACTAATTATCCTAGGACATTCAGAAAAATTCAACGGTGACAAAGTACCGGGTTTTAGATAGTTTATAATAATATCAGGGTATTACATAATTTGGAAAAGGAACATTGTTATCTCATTATTCCGTCACTGGTCAATATCCCTTACAAATAGCTATTATTTTTTCCTCATGAGGTTATAGTATGAGTGAACCCCGCGCGTAAAATTCAAGTACAGAGAAGAAAAAACACGTGACTACACGGCCTCTCACAGTTTATAGCCTGAGCGCACTATGTGGGTTAAATGATAGTGTCAACTTATATTAAGGGCGAAATTAATAGACAAATTATACATATATCACAAGTCATAGCTAAGCGCCGGTTTACCTTTCATACACAGTACGCAATCCGTGACTTAACGCCACAGAGGTATTACAAAAACGTCTAATAATTCCGCCCTAAATGTAATCCGTTTCACAAATTGGCCCCTATTGTTATTCCAGGAGAGTCGAGTATCATCCATACGACCTTGACATTGCAAGTCCTTGACCTTCGACATTCACCTACTGCCCAGTAACCCGGATTATCTCTCCTGCATTTCCTACTTCACCTCCTCCTCCTCCTCCTCCTCCTCCTCTTAATATCGTTCCATCCCCCTCCTCTCTCTTCTTTTTGTCCCTGACTGCAAAAATAAATTCCAGAACGCAGTCGCTAGTTTTCGATGCATTTTGAGGGAAAATATTTTCCGCCTCATCTTAGTGTCCCAATTTTGACTTCCAGTACTGGCCGGCTGCACTTTACATCTCCAGTTTCTACATCTTTTTAGGCCGCGGCAGTTAGATGCTTTTGGGCGCTTTCTATTTCTCGTGGTCTTATTCAATTTTCACGGGAACCTGTCGAGCAAAGTCGTTATTGATATCGGTTTACTTAAATCGGTACTTCTTTCGTGATATCACAACTACTCAAACTCGCTTTACTAAATATACGCTGAAACCGGGACTCGAACCACCTACCTCCAGGTTACAAGCCCGCTGCCTTATCGTTCACGCTACTGAGGTCGGTATTTCTTACTACACACCATCCTCAGTAGCTTGATCGATGAGGCGGCGGACTCGTAACATTGGAGGTCCGTGGTTCGAGCCTCAGTTGGGCAATAGTAAGGCGAGTTTGAGGAATTGTGACATCACAATAATAATTTATCATAATAATACTCTTTTATGGAAGGTAACCACCAGGTGAGATGAAAATTAAAATGCTCAAAGCATTTTTTTCCAACCCACTCTCAGATAAACTCTTTTGGAAATATTTTACACTCTTAGTTATTGGCTCTTCGTTTCGTAAAAAAAAAATAATTATTGTTGTATCCAAATAATCAAATTAAAAACCAATCACTTGTTTACGTAAAAAATACATAACACCCTATAAATTAGCCATGAAAATAGCCTATCAATACGCTATCGAAATAAACAAGTATGCGTGTGTTTGACTTGATCTTTTTGTTTAGTTTGATCTTTGATAGCAAGTGCAGACAGGGCGAATATAGGTACAATAGCAAGCATGTTTGTGTTTATCAACACATGGTTGTTGTTTTGCTTCATGTGCGTTTTCCATTGTACTGGTTCTTTTTTTACTAACTAGCAGTGAGTTTAGCGAGAGAAATATCAGGTGTCTTTTTGGATCATTCGATCATTGAATGTGAGTTGTTCAAGTCATCGTCCAGTGTGAATTTTACCTAACCTACCCGTAACTTAGTGCTTTATTTGTATCGTCTGTGTAAGCATATAGGAATTCACTAAGTAGATTTTAAAAGTAATACGAGTAGCTACGTACCTAATACAAAGAATGCTGGTATTTTTCAAATTAAATTAACGATTATGAGTATAAAAACTCATACCTCGTGAGGATAAATGAATCGTTTATTGCATGAATAAAGAATAGAGCAATTTAATTTAAGCTGAATCTAATTAATATATGATTCTAGTATCTAATTTTATTTATTATAATAATTTGTTTTTGTACTGTTATAAATTAATCCAAATAAAGGTTTATTTATTCATTTTAAAGAATAAAGATCAGTGAGAACATCAAAATATTAGAAAGAAAATTCGAAAAGAGTCTAGTCAAACCTGGATATAAGAGAACAATTTTCTGCTGAAATTTACCTTTCTAAAAGGGACAATAACTTTTTTCTAAGGAAACCTGGATATGAGAGAAAAAAATTCCGGTCCATCCATTATTTCTTTCTGAAGTGGGTAAATAATTTTTGGAAACCGGTTTGAAATTCACGGGTCACCTGATCAAAATTAAAAATTAAAATGACGTTGAACCCAGAGCAAACTGTGAAATAATTGAGCGACAATATCATTATTTTATTGTGTGTTCTAATGTTCGGAGTTCTACGTCGTTTACGAGGATTTCATAAGTCAACGTTGCGACAGAAACATCTACCATGACAGCTATGGCTACATCTAACCAAAACGTAAGTTCAATATATAAAAAAAATTGAACATGGTGTTTATATTAGACATCCTAATGTGAATTTATTATACTTCTTGCATCCTCGGTTCCCTTCCGGAAGGACGGTCCCTGGGAGAAGTTTTTTATATTTAAAAAATAAAACATGAAATATTACTGATACGAAAAAAAATACAACTCAAAGCTGGGCCATGTATAGTTGTATAGACTTCATTGGTGAAATGCTTGAGTAAAAAAATAAATATATTATTGAAATACTTATGTCTAGGATTCGAATTTTGATGACATACTTTTCCCAACTAGTTCCCTTGATAATGTCTATGAAATAGACGAAACTTGAGTTAAGAAAACTTAGTCATCAAAATTCGAATCCTAGACAAATAAAAGTGTTTTCAATAATAAAGTTTAATAAAAGTATGCTCTTCCCTAACAACTATTATTTGTTTAGTTGACCGATACTCAGTCACGAAAACTCTTTAAAATGAAGAGTATCAAGGGACTAGTTAGAGCTTGGACAGTCTTCAAGCAACTATTACTTGTCCCGGTAGCTCAGTGGTAAAGGCGGCACTCTGTGAATCCAGAGATTCCAGAAGTCGCGGGTTCGAAACCCAGCCGGGACATGACAAGTTGTCCTCCCATTTGGGATTTTTTACACATAATAATAAGTCTTGAGTTTACTGCTGGAATAATGGGACTTAATAGTCTTAATCGGACAGTTTAAATAAGACGATATTATTATTATTATTAATTTTGTTTTTCCAACGTAAATTTTAAGCTACATCAGATCTCAATTAGTCATCCTTGATGTCACTGCCAGTGTCAATGGCACGTTGAATACACCAGGTCTTATTCAGTCACTGGAGTTATGCAACGTCCAGCGAGGCTAGAACTTGAATGGGTAACCATTCAAATTCGAACCCTCGTGATAATTTAGGTTGAGTTATGTCCCTTATTTAATTGGAAAGAAACAGAATCTCTTTCTACGAAATAATGCCGAATCTGGGATTCGAATTCAAGACACTCTTGACCGTGAGTTATAAGATACAGACCTAATAATAGATAGGAAATACGTTAACAAGTTAGTATATTCCCACACTGACCCATTTATAACAAAGCACTATTAGAATAATAACATTAACAGTGGAGTGCATATAGTTACTAACAGCCTGATTAAGCACGGCCATTAGCCATTTAATTGTGTATAAAGTTGATTAATTTAGTTCATTAGCAACTATGCACTTGGGCCTAAATGTATAGGTCTAAATTGACCTGTGCCTTCTTATCTGAGAAAGTGAGAACTCGTAGTAGCGTAGGTAAGTGGAGATGTCTATTTTTGAACGAAGTGTCTAGAAGCCCGCCGATTGAAACTGAGGTTGACCGCTACGCAGCGTTCGTGTAGCATCCTTATCAAGTTTTTACCCGCGGTATTCAATAATACTTATTTTGACACTCGTTCTCAACTGTTGGGTAGCGATGCGGTATAAGCATGTCGCCTATGACGCGCGTGCTGAGGGTATGTCTTCAAATCATGCTCTCGTCATTTTTTTTTTTTTTAATTTTTTAAACTGATGTAACATTTTTTTTATTAATGATTTTTTCTTTTATTATTATTATAATTTTTAAACTAAAATAATAATTATTTTTATGAGACTTAATGGGCAAAGGTAGGGTTAGGTAAAGTTAACGAGGTGAAATTGCACGATAGATCACTGACTTCAGTTTGTTGGGTAGGATGGTTGGGTGAGGGGCTTAGGTTAGGTTGAAATTAGTGCAGGTGGTTAGGCCGGGTCGCGCAGCGACCCGGTCTAACCCTGCACTAATTTCAACCTAACCTAAGCCCCTCACCCAAGCTATCCTAGCTGGCTAACGAAACACAACATTTAGACTGAAAAATTAATAGTAATTCCGCGAATAATGGAACTGTTCGGCTGACATCCAAAAAAATAAAAGCAACCGTGTTCGGCTTTGGAAGCGGTTGCAACTAACCATTCAGCTGCCAATACTCATATTAGGAAGCTTCAAACTTTGAGAGGATGCTACACGAACGCTGCGTAGCGGTCAACCTCAGTTTCAATCGGCGGGCTTCTAGCAACGGCCATTTTTGAATATCCTGATTAAAGTGACAACAATTTTATTTCCATTAATGTCTTTTTTATAGATAGTGCAGTTCACAATCAAGCGTGTACACAAGTAACTACATGGTACATAAAGATGTACAATTGTACATACTCGTACATACATAGGCAGATATCAGTAGGTATGTAATATTTATGGTATAATTACTTATTGCAACATTGAACCATCATGATTAAGTGGTTAGCAATAGGTCGTCTGAAGCACCATTAAAATAGAGAGGTTAGTTGATGGCATGGATATTCAGAACTATTACCAGCTGATGAGAGCAAATAAGCTCGAAACAGCTGTCTAGGTATGTTCTGATATTCATGTACATCTAGTACAACTTCTCACTTTTCTGTTTATACTGACTAATTCATACTGTCCATTCCAGACTCTTTGACGTCATGGGTTGTGTAATAATAATATTCGTGAATAGTAAAATTGGATCCCAGACAACCTTCAAGACTGAAAATTAGCCTGGACAGTGGACACATTTTCGCTATGCGGCAATATGAATAGAAAAATGATAATATAATAATTATCTGGTTACCCCTTTAGGTGTGTCTACCTGTCTAGGTGTTTCAGTAATGATAATTTGATAGAGAAGTATGAAGTGATTTACATATTATTTAGCATGCTTTGTATTCTTACTGTGTTGGGTAAGTTGGTACTTTTTTAGTAAGTTGTAGTTATCATGATGTATGTAAATCAGCTGTTGGTATTAGGCGGATCGTGAAATGGAAAATTTGAAACCGCGGACTAAACACGGCCTATTATATTGTTAATATATAATAATATACATAGATATGTAGATATTGTAGACACCAATTAATGAAAATTACTAGCGAAAATATATGAAGATAAAAAACACTTGACATTTTTGTTTTACTTAATTATTCAAGTTCAGATAGCCATTTCGCCAGTTACGGCATCGTCAGTGAACTCTATTAAGAATGTACGGGGGATTGAAGCAAATGTCAGAAGGTGCCCCCCTTTTAATCGCCCACAAGGGATGGCGGTAGTACTACGAAAAAAAAGGACATTTATTTAGATCTTTGTGTCTACTTCACACGAAGCAAACATTTTGGTTCCACTTTGGACCCGGCATTAGAAGTGGAATGAAAAGTTGAATTGTATTTACTCTCTTTCTCTCAGACGCGTGATTGATAAGGCGGCGGGCTTGTAACCTGGAGGTCACTGGTTCAAGTCACAAGTTCAGCAAAGATTTAATAATAATATTCCCGGTAAACTGGCATGTATTAACGGAAAGAATCCTGTGTACAAATTATAACACTAAAAACTTTTACATTAAAAAGATAGTTACAATATGAAAGACTTGAAGAACAAATGGATTTTAAAACAAGCTAATAGATTTAGTAAAGCTAGTTTGAATAGTTGTGACATCACAAAAGTGACCCGCTACTCCACTCAGACAGGGTGACTCGAATGGTGTGCACATAGAATAGTGACAATATGAACACGGTAACCGACCTCAGTAGCTTGATCGAAAAGTCGGCGGACTTGTAACCTGGAGATCGGTGGTTGAAGTACCGGATTCAGCGTAGATTTAGTAAAGTGAGTTAGAGTAGTTGTGATATCACGAACGTGATTAACACAAATATGATAACTTAAAAAAAAGACATCACAAAAGTGATCACCACAAATATGCTAACTTTTTACCCTCTTTCTCTTTTCCAGTTCAAATCCATCTCGTCCAAGCTAGTCCCATTCCTAAACACTCTGGGCGTCTACTTCCTCCTGTTTCTACCGTCAGAGGAGCCCTCCAGTCTGGCCATGGTTGTCAAGTGTCTCCCCACAGCGAGCCTCGTTGTGTTTGTCCTGCTGCATGGCATCAGCTTACAGCCTCAGTGAGCACTAATGGCCGGGTCGAGACGCGGCTGCTAGGTCCCTTCTGCTATATACTGCTAGGTCCCTTCTGCTATATACTGCTAGGTCCCTGCTGCTATATACTGCTAAGTCCCTGTTGCTATATATTGCTAGGTCCCTGCTGCTAGGTCCCTGCTTCTATATAGTGCTAGGTCCCTGCTGCTATATAGTGCTAGGTCCCTGCTACTATATACTGCTAGGTCCCTGCTTTTATATACTGCTAGGTCCCTGCTTTTATATACTGCTAGGTCCCTGCTGCTTTATACTGCTAGGTCCCTGCTGCTATATAGTGCTAGGTCCCTGCTTCTATAAAGTGCTAGGTCCCTGCTCCTATATACTGCTGGGTCCCTGTTGCTATATACTGCCAAGTCCCTGCTGCCAGGAACAAAGCATCTCGACCCGGCCATTAATTTCTTTACTTCCAACTTCCAAGTAAATCTGGTAACAGTGACCATGGCATCGGACTGGTAATCCAGAGTTCGCGGGTTCATAACCCAGCCAGGATATGACAAGTTATCATTCCTTTTGGGATTTTGACAATATAATTCTATATTTTGGGCTTACCATGGGAATAATGTGGACTTATTAGTCCTTGTCGGGCAGTGTAAATAACTCGATATTATTTTTATCCTATGGATATCGAAGGCGAAGTTAGGATTTGGATTCAACCATGCATTGAAATTCGAAGCATTGTGATGCTGACTATTCTCAGGCTAAGAACCGACCTCGGTAGTTTGATCAATTAGGCGGCGGTTTCAGAATATATTTAGTAAAGCGAGTTGGAGTAGTTGTGATATTACGAAAGTGATTAATACAAATTTGATAATTTACTCTCGGCCCAACCAACGCTGGGGGAGGTAAATTCGCGTCGCTGGTTTTTGAGTTCCCAGTGAGTAAACGGCGAAGATCCCGTCTCAAAAAACCTAGCTGTTAAAAAGACATTATTATTATTATTATAGACTGGTTGGAGTTCCACAAGGACCAATTATCACACCGACCTCTATTTAGATCTGTTTTTTGTGACCTCTTCAAAAAATCTAACGATCCACTTGTCTGGTCCGCAGATATTCGTTCTCCAGACGGATAGCCTTGGGCCTGCTCTTCTCCTGTCTAGGAGACGCTTTCCTCGTGTGGCCTAACCTGTTTCTACCAGGCATGGCCGCGTTTGGTGTGGCCCAAATTTTGTACATATCCGCTTTCCAATTCAAGCCACTGAGTTTGAACGTGGGCTTGACTATCTATGCGATCTCAGCAATAGGTGAGTCGGTTGTGTTATGTAAAAGGTTTGAGGTATTTTTGACAGAAACGAAAGTCCTTTAATTATTTTAATCTATAGATTAAATAGATTGCATGGTCAGATGGTCACTAACGGACTGATTAAATCGTGACCTTAATTTACCATTAGCCTTTTGATTGTGCATAAATTTCTTTTGTTAAGTCAAATTTATCCTGTCCTGTAAAGAGTTCTTTATAAATTTACAAGTAGCAATTTACTTTCACTTTATAAAAATGTAGAGTTTAGTTCTACTAAAATGTAAAAGCTAGTACTTGGTATCAAATCATAATAATAACTATAATATTAACACTTTTTGGTGGAAGGTAACCACCAGGCGAGTTAAATGCTCAAAGTATTTTCTACAACCTAACACTCAGAGTCTTATTATTATGTGGTCACAAACTTATATTAATGAGTTCTACTAAAATGTAGAAGCTAGTACTTGGTATTAAATTATAATATTATTTAACACTTTTAGTGGAAGGTAACCTCTAGGCGAGGTTAATGCTCAAAGCATTATCTACCACCTAACCCTCAGAGTCTTCTTATTATGTGGTTACAAACTTAAATGAGAAAAAAAACCATGCACTGGGTGAGGTTCGAACCAACGGATCCCTACGCTACCTGGATTGCCAGACTAGCGCATTAACCATTTGACTAACAGTGCACGTAAATAATTATTATCGATACATGATCTTATTATTTTTATTTAGAATTGTTTTGTAATCCGGATCGAAGTTAATGTCTTAGGCATTCTCTGCCACTTAACCCCGTAATATTGAATTGTGTTGTATTGTATTGTACTGTTGCAGCTTTAGCAATTTTAAGGAAGAATCTCACTGGCGTGTTCCTGATAGGGGTGCCTGTGTATGCATTTCTCCTCAGCACCATGACCTGGAGGACAATAGCCCGAGTTGTGAGTTCTTTGGTAGTCAAGTGGTTAAGGTGCTAGTCTGGTAATCCAGGTAGAGTAAGGGACCCGTTGGTTCAAATGCCACCCAATGCATGAATTTTTCCTCATTTATTTGAGTTTGTAACCACATAGGTAATAATGAGACTCTGAGTGTTAGGTGGTAGAAAATGCTTTGAGCATTACCTTCGCCTGGTGGTTAGCTTCCACTAAAGAGTATTATTATTATTTTTATATATAATTATATAAAATCAACCTCAAGATGGTTGATTGCGATTGAAAATATGTGGTTCAGGACGAGCCAACATTGAAATAAAGTTGGCTGGAGACCATCACTCACCTCTCCAGCTGTAGCCAAACTGGCTACAACAACAACATTATTATTATTATTGTTATTTATTTGTGTGTTAACGTCACTTTCAATTACATGTTCATTATCACGACGGGGGTTTCACAGTCTGAGTGGGACCGGCAATAGCCAGCAAAATGTGGATTCCCATTTTGACCATGGATGGATTCCAAACCAGAACGGTCACCAATCAATGTTCTCACCACGCTGGACGTTACCTAACTTGAGTGATAGGATGAGGGTGTATTCAACGTGCCATCTTCGCTCCGCTGGCTTGTGTTTTCCTTTTAGTTTTTTTTTTTTTTTTTTTTTTTTTTTTAATACTTTCAACGAGTGGTTTTTCAAGAAATAATGCCTGATACGCGGACCCACCTTATTAAAAAAAAGTATGAGATTTACATGAGAAGGTTTCAGCAAAGGTAAACCATGAGACATTATTTTAAAAAATAGAGACTTGCTTATAAAGGCAAATTAGGACTAAGAAATCCCCTTATTTCAGCAGTTCATACATCATTATGAGACCAGAGTCTCACGTTAATAAGGATTCATGTATTACGCGGGATTCGAACCAACGCTACTTGGATTACGAGACTAGCGCCTTAACTATTTGAACTACAATGCATTATGAATTGTATTTTGAGACAAGCATCTATTCTGCTGGAACGAAAGGTCTTTTCAGTGTTACCTCGGTACTATAAGGTCTGTCCGGTAGCTCAGTGGTCAAGGCGTCGCGCGTCGGTATGGTGATTCAGAAGTCACGGGATCGAAACCCAGCCGGGGACATGACAAGTTATCCTTTATTTTGGATTTTGAACTCATAATAATACTTCTTGAATTTTCTGCTGGAATAATGTGACGCATTAGTCCTAATCGGGCAGTATAAAATGTATAAATAAGGCGATATATTAAAGCAAAACGGTTGTTTCGCGGGAGAAAGCCTCACAGAAACTACAGTGCTAATATAACGGTAAATATATTATTATTACTATAGATATGGTATATATTCTATTTATAACTCAGTTGGAACTCTTTACAGGATAGCAAAGGCCCCGCGTCCTACCTCAGATACACCACGTGTGCAGGAGGCTTACTATGGCTCATTTCAGACGGATTGCTCGGGTTTCATCTGTTCTTTTCGCCGCTTCCTCATGCACAGGTGAGCACGAGCGACACATAGCTAAGCAGGCGCCCACAACGAGGACCCTGGCCTATACCCTACACCCTAGACCTAGACCCCAGACCCTGTTACCTACAACTTGATATAGACGATTTTCGGCACTCCGTTGTTGCCGTTTACATTCAATAACATGGTTAGATTTTTTTTTTTTTTTTTTTCCACATCTCTTGAAGGTTGTTTATAATGATCCATGCCACTGACATGTGGTAAAGTACCAAGCATGCAGGCTGCATTGCCGCGTTGAATCCCTATGGATATTCTCTGCAGCAAGAATTCTTTGGCACTTTGAGTGCCAGTGGCACGGATCAAATTATCACCCACAACATTTAAGAACTTTTTAGTTTCGAACGACCAGGGCCCCAGTGTTTCATACACCATGGTTAGATTATTTTACGTGGTACTGGCTCTATCCCAGGGCCGAGGGTATAACCTCCGTTGTGTCCGCGCACTTACTCGTCTAACCGGTCAGGTGAAGAATTACCTCTTGCGGATTTAAGTCGAAGGTGTCTGGTTTTCATTCTGACCTGTGCAGCATTTTTAGCTCCGTTTCCTCTATGGGGGAAGCTATTGTTCTTTACGCAAAGTCAAAAGTTAGGATCAAAGATTATTGGTAAAAAAACGTCTCAAATACTTTGTATTTTGTAAAGATTTTGAAGAGTAAAGAAGAGTAGATATTATTATTTTATGAATTTTAGAAAACTATTTAACTTATTTACTTGAAATGGAGCTCTGCTAAAGCTGCAGCGTTAGAGATTATTTCTAATTGATATTTCTAATTTCTGGAATGGTACCTATGCCGGCGTAATATTTTGGTATAATAATAAGTTAATTTGACACGTTGAAAGCGACGGTAAACCCCAAAAAAATAAGAGTTATAATCGTTACGCCAGCCTCCGTGGCGTAACGGTTGTGACTACTGCCCGTAGTCCAGAGATCCTGAGTTCTATCCCCGGTAGGAGCAGACTTTTCACACAAAAAATTTTGTTCCCTCCGTACATGTGAGGCTGGCATTTCCGGCCCTACCCAGGCTGGGTGAGGTTAATGTGGGTAGCTGGTACAATTCCCAGCGAATGGAGGGTAATACCCCCGTCCTAATCCAGGACGTTAAATCAAATAGAATCGTTGGCGTTAGGAAGGGCATCCAGCCGTAAAAAATGTGCCAAAACCAACCAACCTCAACCATGAGGTTGAACAACGTCGACCCTGCTTGAGCGGTATAAGACAGAGTAAAAGATTCGTACTGCATAAAACGATAATAATTGTGAAAGTCTTGTTCTCTGTGTAGCGTTTCTTTAATAGACCGGCTGGCACCTGCTACTTGACGAGCGCTCGAATCCCGGCGAGCTTGATAAAAAACACTGCAGTTGAGAGTAATGTTGAATGAAAAAATCTCTGCTAATTACCTGATTCCGCAAATAAATCTCATAATTTAGGTGTTTCTATATTTTTGTTTTAGTGGCTGATCATGGGGACCTACTACTTGGGACAACTCGGCATAGCGATGAGTGTGTCAGAACAAAGTCTCAACTGCCGAAACCAGGGGGTGAAGAAACCAGCAAGTTTAGTACAATGATGAAAAAGTGAAACTAGTGGCTCCCAGATGTTCAAATTTTTATCGTATTAAATTTATTATACTTAGTTCAAAACATTCCTCATAAAAGTAGGTACCTACATAATAATTATACGTAGGCTCAAAGGTTTTCTGTACGTACGTGGTTGCGTCCGCTCTTGAATGTAAAAAAATCCTCTACCCGCCAAAAAAATGAATCAGTGATTCTCATTCATCAGTGCATTTTCGTTAGGTACTTTTATAAAGTAAAGATAATAAAATCATCTCATATTTATTTATGTTAATCATAATCGTAATGGCACAATAATTATACTCAGATTATTTGCTAAATATTTGCCCTACTTGGGATTCGAACCACTTCAGGCTGGTAGGTAGGTGATTTGTTTTAGGTTTTGTAAAAATGTGCCAGTGTACCTGCAACCTGCTACCTTCCAATCAAGAGCTGTGTGTGTAACAGATGTTACGTGGTCGACTGGTCGACACATAGGCATTCTTATTTTTATAGAAATCTCATTGTTATTATTACCTATTAGCATAAATTATAATTAGTTAATTGGGTATTATTGCAATACAAAAAAGAAGCATTCTTACCAAATAAATAATAATATTGAAATAGCAACCTATGAAGTACCCATAATTATTTACCTACCTTTGACAGATGAGAGAGAATGATGCAGATCTTTTGAGAGAGTTTACCAGATATCACAAGCCATGGAGATGTCTGTTGTTGAACAGCTACTGAGAGACCCGACAAGTTTATTTAGCCAATAATTAACAAGTTATTACGTTTTTGCCGACAGGGTGAGAAAAATCCCCTATAGTCGATCACTCACGGGTTCAGAACACTATTTTCGGTTTAACGGCGCTAACAGAGCGATAAGCCTGTCGTTCACGCCGAGGAACACTTTTTTTTTTTTTTTTTTTTTAAGTGGGGTTTAACGTCGCTTTCAACTGCCATGGTCATATCACGACGGGGGTTTTACCCTCCATTCGCAGGAAACTCACAAACCTGCTACTCACATTGACCTCACCCAGCCTGAGTGGGGCCGGGAAAAGCCAGCGTCACGAGAATTAGAATTTGAATGGTCACCCATCCAAGTCTTAACCTCGCTGGATGTCGCTTAACTTCGGTGTTCTGAAGGGAACCGGTGTATTCAACATGCCATCGACGCTGGCTGAGGAACACTTTAGTTCAAGATAAATATTGAAATGTAAAATGGGCTTTACTTTTTTGCTTCTTATTTAGAGTCCACAGAATTGAGCCTCCGTGACTATCACAAATATCGATAGTCAAAATAACAGTGATGCCAGAGCAAATATAAGCATAAATAACCAAATTTATATTTATGGCGGGACATCAATCATAATAATAATAACAATGTCGCCTTATTTATACTGTCCAATTAAGACTATTAAGTCCCATTATTCTAGCAGTAAGTCCAAGACGTATTATTATGTGGTAAAAATCCCAAATGGCAGTATAACATGTCCCGGCTGAGTTTCGAACCCGCGACCTCTGGATTACCAGACCGCCGCCTTCACCTATCACTGAGCTACCAGGTCAGACTACTTTTAGAAGTAGCGTTTTTTATATTAAAAAAAAAAAACAAATAAAACGGTTTAAAAGCAAAAACCGATTTTAAAATTTATCGTGACTTGTTTAAAAATATCAGAAAACTACGTAATAAAAAGTTCTAGCCATTTACATTTCCTTGACTCCACACCCGTAACTTGAATCTGCCCCTGAAACATAAAATAGTAACAAATTCATTGCAAAGAAGTATACTAACTCTGTGGTCAAAGCGTCTGACTGGAAATTCAGAGGTCGCGGCTGCAAAATATCACTGTTCCATAACTCGGCATATATTCCACGCTATAGCGTGTCATGATTGCTTGAAACACTGGCGAATCTTAAATTTAATCCTCTTTCACAATTTGGTCTACACGTGTTTTGGGACACGCTACACTACCTAGCAATATAAAACCCTCGGCAAGTGGGGAGCATCCGTAGAACTCTTTGTCAAAGATGTGGGACGACGCTTGATTGAAGTAACAGGCGACATCAAATCAGCATTTCATTTTAAACAAAGACTCGCTATGGCCGTCCAAAGAGGCAATGCGGCGGCCATACTTGGTACGTTGCCTGTCAACCAAGGGAAAGATGAGGCTTTTGTACTATGATTTAATTTAATGATCTTCCGATCCTGTCATCGCTTGTATTTAAAGATCCATTCAATTTCAATTTATCAGTTGAATTAAAGGTAGATGGTAAAAAATTTAATGAGGTCTGCAGTTTTAGGTGAACAATAAAATATTTTTGTAAAGAAGAAATGGATTGAAAATTTAAAAATTAATTTTCACTGTTTTTCAATTTGCAGGAAACACGTTCCCAATTTGCGCTCCTGAGCATAAATCCTATGATAGTGAGCGTAAATTTCCGTTACATAGAGTTCACCTGGCAACATTGTTGTGATAGTTCATTCATTCAGAATTTTCAATTAATTTCATTCATTGGCTTTTTGAGTTTGGCAGAGTTTTAAAGCTTTCAAAAGTTATCGAAAGGGTACTTTCTTACCCTCCCACGTAAATTAAGAAAGTTCAGAGTTTAATAGAAAGTAACCAAGTTGAACACTAACCTATTCATCAATATCCGGAGTCTCGTAATTGCTTTTTTATTACATAGGTAGAGTTCAGCCAAAGAGCTTTGTAGTGTCCCTTTGAACTTTAGTAGTGAGCTTTTCATTTTTAACAAGGAATTGGTAGTTCAAATTGTGATTAGTTAATTTTGAGATTCATCCAGTCATAAACAAGTAGAAATTTTACCAGAAAAGTTCTTTTACTGCAAACCCTGTTGACGTTTGTTTTCATCCCAGTTTTTTTTTAAATTGACAGTTTTAATTCAAAAAGATTTGGCATCTTTTTTAGTACCATGCAGCATTGGACATCAGAAGAATAGTGTTTCAACTCATTAAAGAAAAGCAAAAGGTAAGTTTTATCCATAATAAAAGTAGAAAATAAAAAAGTCTTTATTCCACACACCATAAATTATTATTGCAGACTTGAATGTTTTACTGAAAATAATTATTTTGTAGACATTTTACCTGACTCAACATATGAGAGAAAAAAAAATTGGAGATCTATGGTTCCTCAAAAAGTACAAATTTTATGCTTTAGTTCAGTAAGAATACTGCTCTTTGGGTAATATACTTGTTGAGCCTAACACTTAAGACTGCTGAGTGCATTTCAAATAAAAAATATAGTGTATGACAATACAAGTTGACATGAATGACCATATTCTAATACAGGCTGGACCAAAAAAATGTTTACACCCGTTAAAGGTAGATTTCTGATTTTTGGATTTGCCTTTGTAACTGCACAAACTGATTTTTTGCAACCTTCTGAAAAAGTCTGACATTGCTTTGTTCCTGTTTAGGATGAGTTGATTCTGAACTATTCTGCAGAAAGCTAACAAAATTTTAATGTCTCTAATTACGCCACTTTGATTTTTACGGTTTGGTTTGTCACCTTTTTTTACACCTGAACAGAAAAAAACACCTAATGTGAGCTTTTTACACCATGAAACACTAGAAAATTTTCCATTTTTTGGCAAGACACTAGCAAGTTTTTAAAAGTTTGTGGCCACCCCAAGTATGATAAGAAATAATTTTATGATAGTATGATAAGAAATAATGATCTTCTGGGAAAAATATTTAAATTTAAAATCCTAAGAGTTTTCTAGCTGTAGACTGTGTAAGGGCATCTTGTATTTTTTATCTACAAGTTTGTTTACATTGCTCTTTTTGAATACTGTGGTCTCACATACCTTCATTAACTAGTTTAGGAAAATTCAAATGATAATTTTTGTGCTGTCCAAGTTGTCAGTAGTGTTAGCTGGATGTGGTAGTGCGAAGAGTGTTATTTGCATGACCACGGTTCAATTCTCAGCAGTCAATATTTTAATAGTAAAAAAATCTCATGTAAATATTATATTCATATCTGACCTGTTGTCTATTAATTTCGCCCAAAGTTTTATACACAGGACAGAACCTCTTCCAGAAATTTCCCCAATTTTTTGTTGTTGTAAACAGGACTTTTTTCGCTAGATTTACTGTATGTTGTTGCACTTGGAAGTAAAAGTTAGTGACTTTTGTTTCAGCCACAAAATATTTTAATTTTAATTTCACGAGAAAATCATCTCAGCCAGTTCAATATTTCCTTAGCCACTTCATTCATAGTTTACTTCAAAAAAATTAATTAAAACATAACAAAAAATAATTAATTAAAACATAACAAAAAATATTTTCACAAAACAAATCCATTCAAAACAAATCAAAATTACCTGTCATGTCAAATTTTTTGCCATCTTCAGTTCTTCTAGAGTTTGGAAGAATTTATTGTCCCCTTCAATATGTTTCATGTTCCTGTTCAAGTAATTTTTGTCAATGTCCTGTTTTGTTCTTTCATGTTCAAACTTTTGCTATTACTTCTCTCGTAATTTTGTTTCTGATATTTTTGTTCCTGCTGCTGTGTTTGTCTTGCTTTTCATCAACTTTTCTTGTTCACTGTTAATTAATACTCAAACTAACCACAAGAATAAGAGAAAAAGTCAAGAAATTTAAAGGAGGATAGGGTTGGCTATAAAGAGTGATGAGGAGGCCAAGGGGGGACCACCATCATCTTAACCCCCCACAGAAAAACCCAGTAAAATACAGCAAAAAGAAATCAATCAAACAATAGAAGAAGACACATAAAAAATCTAACAAAAATAAATAAATTAAGAAAAAAGCATCAAGAAAGCTAGAGGAGGATAGGGACCATTTATCTCAACCCCCCATAAAAAATACAAAAGAAGAAAAAACGAAAATCTAGATAAAACGCAAAAATAAATAAAGTAAAAGGACACACAAGCACACAGGAAGAAACAATATACACAATTCTACACACAAAAAAAATCAAATACCAGAAATAGAAAAATCAAATCAAAAGAAAAAAGAAATGACAAACAAAAATCCAGATAAAATGCAAAAAATAAAGAAGAAGAACACTCAACTACACAGCAAAAAACAATATACACAACCCAAGAAAAATCAAAACCATCACCACAATAAGAAAAAGGAAAAAAAAAAGCCAGAGGAGGATAGTGTTGGCTATACGGGGTGATGAGGAGGCCGAGGGGGGGACCACCATCTCAACCCCCCCATAGAAAATACAAAAGAAGAAAAAATAAAAATCCAGATAAAACGCAATGAAGAAAAAGAACACTAGAGCACACAGCAAAAAACAATGTACACAACTCAAGAAACAGACTATATACACAGAAGCACAACAACCAAAAGAAAATGAAGGAACAAAAAAATGAATAAAAAATAGAGGAGGTTAGGGTTGGCTATAAGGAGTGATGAGGAGGCCGAGGGGGGACTATCATCTCAACCCCCAACCAAAAATATACAAAAGAAGAATCAGTTATCTAAATATATTTTTTTGCACTTACTCTTCATTTAATTTTTTTTTTATTACTTTTATGTACCCACTTCTGTATACAGGGTGGAGTGCTGGAGACAGATGGAATTGGTAAAGGCGCAATGCGCTACGTATGTGCAGCAGGGGTTTGTAAGGGGGTTCATTTGAATGAGGAAAATGGAAAGTTTTTGATAGCTCAGATCATTTTTTTGACACCTTGAACTTTTTGGAACCCGGCCCAAATTTACCGGTATTTTTGAGGATCCCACTTAGACTAACTTTTTTATTATTCATTCTAGATGGGGTTTGTGACATATCAAATCCAATGATTATGAGGTGCTGATTACGAATTTGATTTTTATCTAACTCTTACTGTTGAGTCGCCAGTGGCAGAATTAGTGATAAGGAAAGTCGTGTGGTTTCACACCAGATTTTTCTTCCTTATCAACATGGCAATTTTTTTTTTTTACTGAGTTCTAATTTTTATTGATAGAATAAAGTAAGTCACAAAATACGCACTTTTTAAACTCATGTAACTTGGCAACAGTTTAAGTTCGAAAATTTGAAGTTACTTTGAAATGTACCACATAAATTTATGTTTTAAGTTACAAGAAATAATATTATGAAGAAGCAAAGATATGGGGGTGGTAAATACAGCTTGAACTTGGCTTGGCACGGCACACTGCCGTGCGCCTAGATTTGTATGATGGGGGACTCAAATATAAATCATACAATGTCAATTGTATTCAAATAATTATCTAGGTATGCAAATACATTATAAGTTGAGGGGAATTTTGTTTGATGTCTCATCTATTTGGCAGATCACACAAGGGTAAATTCCTTGACTCGGGGAAGATGGGGCAAATGATCTTCATTTGTTCGGTTTTTTTCTGCGAATTTTGACTTTCGGGGGTGCAGTTTATTTCCACCTCTTCGTGTTTCATCCTGGGTAATGCTAAGGGACTATGAGCTTCCTTAAAAGCATCCCTCTCTAATTATCCGGGCTCATTAATATGCTGTATGTATTGCATAAAGAGAGAGAAACAATTTTTTTTTTTTTAACAAACAAAATGAACTGCCAGCCTTTAACTGGTTGCTTAATACACAGCATACTTATCAAAAGATCTTGTCTTCATTTTTTTTTTCATTGATGTTTACTTATTCTCGATTTGTAAATATATAGAAGTGTAAATACTTATAGAAGTGTAAATACTCGATTTGTAAATAGGTACTTATAGAAGTGCACTGGTAGTCAAGTTGTTAACGCGCCAGTCTGGTAATCCAGGTAGCGTAGGGAGCCGTTGGTTCGAATCCCACCCAGTGAATGAATTTTTCCTTATTAATTTGAGTTTGTGACCACATAATAATGACTCTGAGGGTTAGGTGGTAGAAAAGGACTATGAGCTTCCTTAAATCATCCCTCTCCAATTATCCGGGCTCATCAATATGCTGTATGTCAGTATGTATTGCATATTAGAAGTGCACTGGTAGTCAAGTTGTTAACGCGCTAGTCTGGTAATCCAGGTAGCGTAGGGAGCCGTTGGTTCGAATCCCACCCAGTGCATCAATTTTTCTTCATTAATTTGAGTTTGTGACCATATAATAAAAAGACTCTGAGGGTTAGGTGGTAGAAAATACTTTGAGCATTAACCTGCCCTGGTGGTTACCTTCCACAAAAAAGTTTTATTATTAGATGCTTAGAATACTTAGATTATTGTGGTTGGATAGGAAATTATAGATATTTCAGAATATGTATCCATTACTATTTATTTTATCCCAGGTCTTTTTTTATTAAAGGTTTGAACGTACTTCATTTGGAAAATACAATTAGGTACATGAACAGTGTTACAGAAAAGAAAATAGTAATACATCATTACAGATAATAGAAATTGTTCTATAAATATACATAAAATAACTTATAATACCTACTAATATGTATGATCATATTAATTCTAAGTTTAATTTTCATCTATTAGACCTACCTGTAGCTTTTTGACATTTTTTGTAATATATGTCATATGGTAAAAGATCACTAAACTTGTAAGATGGGATAGTTACATAAAAAAGGATAGTTTATCCTATAAAATATATAAGACCTGTTTGACTGCTGGAGTAAAGGGACTTTTCAGTCTTACCTCGGCAGTATAAACAAGGTATATTCTATTCTATTCTAAAAAAGAATAGAAAAAATGTTATTGAACTGAAACACAAGTGCCCCCATGTCACCCAGGTGCGCCCAAAATCTTGGAATGAATGGGCTTCGCCATAATCTCGGCGTGAGCTTGGCCTATCCGCCTGCTCGGAGTTACTCTACCGTGTTCATGCATACATTAATTAATTGCTCTTAATTGGCCGGCGGGAGTGTGGTGAAGTGAGTAGTTGGTGCCTAAAGTGTGCAGAGTGTATCGAGGAGGATGGCTGCACATGCAAAATTATTGACTCTCGGGTAAATAAACGAATGGCTAAAGTAAATAGCTCTAATGCAGTAATTAAAATTATAATGAAAAAAAACCAAAAAGATTCTCAAGATACGTCAACTTAAAAGTAAGTGCTTATCGAAAGAAATCGTTTTTTACCGCCCCTTTCAAGTACTCAGGTCATAATTAGGACGTTGGTTTTACCCTCGATTCAGCATCTACAAACCGGCTGCCCACATTAATATTAAGTCTGTCCCGGTAGCTCAGTGGTAAAGGCGGCACTCTGTGAATCTACAGATTCCAGTGGTCGCGGGTTCGAAACCCAACCGGGATATGACAAGTTATCTTCCCATTTGGGATTTTTACCACATAATAATATGTCTTGGGCTTACTGCTGGAATAATGGGACTTTAATAGTCCTAATCGGGCAGTATAAATAAGGCGATATTATTATTATTAATATCATCCCGCCTCTGTTGGGCAGGGAAAAGCCAGCATCATGAATAGTAGTCACCTAGTCACCCATCCAAGTCTTGACCTCGTTGAATGGAATCAATGAATTGGTACTTGAGAAGGCCTGAAGAGAACATTATTTTGTTTCAAATGTGACGTTGATGGCTGTGACGTGAAAATTCGCCAGCGTCGATGGCACGTTGAATACACTAGTTCTCGTTCTGTCACTGAAGTTAAGCAACGTCCACTGAGGTTAGGACTTGGATGGGTGACCATTCAAATTCGTACCCTCGTCATGTTGGCTATTGCCGGACTCACTCAGGCTGGGCGAGGATAATTTGAGTTGCTGCGTTCTTTGGATAAAGTACATTATTCCTATTTCGATGAGGTAAGGGTAAAGCAAAAAGAGAAAGAAAAAAAGAAGTGATAATTGATAATATTTCATTTTCAAGACAGCATGTATGAGTTTTAATGAGTGTTTCACACCTTTTTACGTTTCCTTATCCTATAATAAGGAAGTGAAAGGACCACCCAAAATTTTCGATCGTCATTTTTCAGTGTCAAATCACGTTTTGGGGTGATTTGACCATAGCCTAAATCCGGAGTTTCAGCCATTGGTGTGTGTGTAGCATTTGTTCTCAGTAATAAGTTTTTAATTTAATTTATTTATTTATTTTTTAAATGCAATACAGGTGTATGTCAATTACAATTAAATTGTACATACACCCAATGACATTACGAGACTGTTAAGAAGGTGCTGGAAGTTTTAACCTCGACCAAGAACTTTGCTGAAGCGTGATCCTTAGGATGAAGTTATTTCAATCTCGTATCTCGTTACCGAAGGTCGCTTTATTAGCCAATATCGAGCTCTTGGTTGTGGTTTGGTTATCAAGAATCAGCATATATGTATGATTTCGTCTCTTAATTTGCATACATTGGTAGTATTGGTACATTACGTGTTCACTGTTCAAGAAATTCAATGTCAACTTCATTTTGTCCAATCTTTAACCAGTCCAAACTGGGTCATACATCCTTAATTTTTTGTTACGTAATAGTGTCATTTCAGATTTTTATATTTCCTAGCCGACCTCCGTGGCTCAGTGGTTAAGAGCATTGGTTGCTGACCCTGAGGATGCGGGTTCGAATCCCGGCCGGAGCGGAAAATTCTAACCGAGTTTTTCCGTGCCCCGAAGTAATGCAAAAGCGTTTCCGGGGCACAACTACCTTTAAAAATAATAAAAATGTTTTTTTCTTCCATATTAGCTTGACATGACATGACCTCGCGTTAATATTATCTCCTTAATTTTTTTTTTTTTTTTGAGCCAGGCACGCGCCAGTATGGCTTGCAGGTCCTGGTTAAATTGTCAAGATCAAAATTCTAAGTATGTATATAAATTTAAAAAGAAGGAATGTAAAATGATCCAGACTATCAAAGACATTGCAAGAGATTATATTAGACACGGGCATTCTACGAATCAAGAGAAGACGTATTGAAACTACTAGAGATCCTCATGTATTATACGTTATACCTAATATCCAAACATAGAAGAGAATTTTTACTATCAAGCATGTCACTGATGATATTTTAAAGAAAAGGCAATTGAGTTTGCGAAATAATAATAATTTCTAATCTTTCATTTCCTTCTATCCCTCCGTCTTCTTTAGAGTCATTCATAATATTATATGTCAAGACAATTTGTCAACAAACAAAAAAGTATAAAAAATATAATTTTCATTATTATCATCATTATCTTTTCTTTTTTTTAACTATTCTATTCTTGTTATTTCTTCTATAGTGTATACTATGTAATTGCGTGCTGGCTAACTTTTGTAAAGCCAACACCTGTATTGTACTGCACTCTAAATAAAATATACCTTATACTTATCATCGTTGTTCTGGTTGCAGGTTCGCCATGGGCCAGACGTTGACGGAGCCCGTGACCCACAAGGAGTCCTCCTCCGTGACGTCGCCCCTGTACAGTGTGGGCGCCTCGTGCATGCAGGGCTGGCGCATCACCATGGAGGACGCGCATGCGCACATCCTGTCCCTGCCCGACGATCCAGGCACGGCGTTCTTCGCCGTGTACGACGGGCACGGGGGCTCGCGAATAGCGCAGGTAGGCGTGGCCATTTTTTTTTTTTTTTTTACGAATTTACGGGGTCCAACCCCATTCACAGAAGCAAAGGAAATCTCCTTTGGCAACTGCTCAAGGTAAAAAAAAACTGGAGTGGAGTGTTTCAGGTACCGTGGTCATGTTTTTTTTTTTTTTTACGAATTTATGGGGTCCAACCCCATTCACAGAAGCTAAGGAAATCTCCTTTGTCAACTGAATAATAATAATAATAATAATGCTTTTTCTTTGTGCTATTATGTCACAATTTTAGAAGGTAGCGCAGAATCATAGGACTTTACTACCACTTTAATTTACAATATCTTGTATTCTTTTTTTGCCTAAGATTCTGCCACTGGTCGCTGCTTCACATTAAAGCAGCTACTCATTTTTCCTCACGAGGTATGAGTGGACCCCGAACATCCAAGTACAGAGCAGAAAAAATTCTCCCCCGCTGGGAATCGAACCCAGGTCACCATGTGTGCAATGCCTAGCGCGCTAACTCGCTATGCCACAGTGACTACTTCCTTTGGCAACTGCTTAAGGTAAAAATGTTAATAAAATATGTTGTATTACTTTGTATTTCTTCCATTATCCTTCTCTTTTCTTGTCAAAAACTGTTGTGGACTGGAGTGGAGTGTTTCAAAGTTGTCGTTACAAAAGTCTGTCCCGGTAGCTCAGTGGTGAAGGCGGCACTCTGTGAATCCAGAGATTCCAGAGGTCGTGGGTTCGAAACCCAGCCGGGACGTGACACGTTATCCTCCCACTTGGGATTTTTACCACATAATAATACGTCTCGGGCTTACTGCTGGAATAATGGGACTTGGATGTCTGGGGTTCACTCTTAATTACTTCCTGAGAAAAAATGAGTCTATTTTGTACCAAATTTGTCTAAAATGCATCTTCTTATCTATGTGCCATTGTACTTTTGAGGAACAGTGTACACTGTACATTGTAATAATAAATAAAAAAAATTATAGTTTGTAGCAAATAATTTATTAAGTTACAAAAAAATGCTAGAAATTACACGCAGGTGAGAATGTATAAAAAGAAATGCACTATCTGTCATAATGATTCATAGGAAAACACACTGTTATCGTGTTTTTTTACTTTCCATATCCTATAGAAAAGAAAGTAATGGAATCGTTTTAAACACAAGTAGCTTATAAAAACGCGAAAAATGTCTAAAAATAAAATATGTAAATGCCATATTATTTTTTCTCCGTTGTATTTTTTTTTTTTTTTTTTTTTTCATTTGTGAATACTGTGCCCGTCGTGTTTTTGAGCGCAATAGGTTACAGATACACGAAGCATTTGGAAAAAATCCTTCTAAATAAATAGATACTATGAATTTGTTGTGAATATTGAAAATGGATTTGTAAAAAAAAGTAGAGAAACAGAAGTAATTAACACGATTTTCCTGTATCCCCCCCCCCCTAGTATCCTTGTCAGTTATTTTCGCTATCAGCATGTATCCAAAATACATTAATGTGTGCGAGTGTATTAATTACTATATACTCTGCCGCGCTGTCTTTTTTTTATAGCGCGTTCTTCACACCTTGCCGGTGTTAATAATAACACTATTTAGTGTTATTGTTAACACAATTGATAATAATAACACTATTTAGTGGAAAGTAACCCCACTGGGCGAGGTTAATGCTCAAAGCATTTTCTACCAACTAAACCCTGAGAGTCTTATTATTATGTGTTCATGAACTCAAATTAACGAGGAAAAATTCATGTACTGATTGGAATTCGAACCAACAGGTTCCTGGTTTACCAGACTAGCGCCTCAACCACTTGACTATTAATGACTCGCCATATTTTTCAGTAAAATAATAATTTTTTAATCTTTATTAGGAGGACACAATATTTACAGTGTAAAATTAGAGAAAAATAAATAAAAGATAAAATATTATGAAAAATAAATAAATAAGAAAATGATACAAGTGTCCTAATTAAAGGGCGGGGTTATTGCCTGTGACAAACCCTCCCACTCAGCCCCTATCAATTATTATTATAGTATGCTTTATTAGGTAAGACAAAAATACACACAGTAAATCACAATGAAATTATAAAGAAAAAATAAATAGATTGAACAAAGAAACAACAAAGAGACTGAAGCTAATGTCCTATCTAAAGGGCGGGCTTATTGCCTGTGGCAATCTCTTCCACCCAATTTTTTTTTTTTAAACAACATTTCCATTTATTTGACAAAGATACATTATTACAATAAAAAATAATAGGAAGGTATACCCGTCTTCAAAGTTGAAAACTGTGAAGAAGACGGGGGTTTTTTTTTTCAATTCAACCTCACTCACCCAGCCTGAGTGGGTCCGAGAATATAACGTGTAACCTTTGCGTGATTTCAGTTCGCGGGCAAGCACCTCCACAAGTACATCTGCAAGACCCGCGAGTACAAGGAGGGCAACATCCCCGAGGCTCTGAAGCGCGGCTTCATGGATCTGGACGCGGCCATGCTGGAGGACGAGTCTCTCAAGGACGAGCTCGCCGGCACCACCGCCATCTGTGTGCTCATCAAGGACAACATATTCTACTGTGTAAGTCCACTTGTGTATCTATGGACAATATATTCTACTGTGTAAGTCCACTTGTGTATCTATGGACAGTATATTCTACTGTGTAAGTCCACTTGTGTATCTATGGACAATATATTCTACTGTGTAAGTCCACTTGTGTATCTATGGACAATATATTCTACTGTGTAAGTCCACTTGTGTATCTATGGACAGTATATTCTACTGTGTAAGTCCACTTGTGTATCCGGCCCGAAGGACCATGAAAAATATCCCAACTTTACTTAAGTAGTTCCTAAAACTGGCTGATTAGCCAGTGGTCATCAAGGACAATATATTCTACTATGTAAGTCCTCTTGTATATCTGTGTGCTCATCAAGGACAATATATTCTACTGTGTAAGTCCACTTGTGTATCAGTATCCGGATACTTGTGTATCCGGCCCGAAGGACCATGAAAAATATTGATAACTTTACTTTACCACCGCCATCTGTGTGCTCATCAATTACAATATTTTCTACTGTGTAAGTCCACTTGTGTATCTGTGTGCTCATCAAGGACAACATATTCTACTGTGTAAGTCCACTTGTGTATCCGGCCCGAAGGACCATGAAAATAAAATTGATAACTTTACTTAAGTACTTCCCAAGAAGGGCCATCAAGGACAATATATTCTACTGTGTAAGTCCACTTGTACATCTGTGTGCTCATCAAGGACAACATATTCTACTGTGTAAGTCCACTTGTATATCCGGCCCGAAGGACCATGAAAAATATTGATAACTTTACTTAAGTACTTCCCAAGAAGGGCCATCAAGGACAATATATTCAACTTGTGCATCTGTGTGCTCATCAAGGACAACATATTCTACTGTGTAAGTCCACTTGTGTATCTGTATCCGGATACTTGTGTATCCGGCCCGAAGGACCATGAAAAATATTGATAACTTTACTTAAGTACTTCTCAAGAAGGCCCTCCAAGAAGGTATATCTGTGTGCTCATCAAGGACAACATATTCTACTGTGTAAGTCCACTTGTGCATCAGTATCCGGATACTTGTGTATCCGGCCAGAAGGACCATGAAAAATATTGATAACTTTACTTTAGTACTTTCCAAGAAGGAGTAAAATAAAAACAGTTATTTAATAATGACCGAAAGCAGAGAAAAGTTGTTCTCTCGAGAGTTTTATTTTAGACTGAAACAAAATTCAAAACTTCGAAAAATATAAAACTGGCTGATTAGCCAGTGCTCATCAAGGACAATATGTTCTACTGTGTAAGTCCTCTTGTACATCTGTGTGCTCATCAAGGACAATATATTCTACTGTGTAAGTCCACTTGTGTATCAGTATCCGGATACTTGTGTATCCGGCCCGAAGGACCATGAAAAATATTGATAACTTTACTTAAGTACTTCCCAAGAAGGGCCTCCAAGAAGGAGTAAAATGAAAACAGTTATTTAATAATGAAGGAAAGCAGAGAAAAGTTGTTCTCTCGAGAGTTTTATTTTAGACTGAAACAAAATTCAAAACTTCGAAAAATAATAACACTGGCTGATTAGCCAGTGCTCATCAAGGACAATATATTCTACTGTGTAAGTCCTCTTGTATATATGTGTGCTCATCAAGGACAATATATTCTACTGTGTAAGTCCACTTGTACATCTGTGTGCTCATCAAGGACAATATATTCTACTGTGTAAGTCCTTTTGTATATCTGTGTGCTCATCAAGGACAATATATTCTACTGTGTAAGTCCTCTTGTACATCTGTGTGCTCATCAAGGACAATATATTCTACTGTGTAAGTCCTCTTGTATATATGTGTGCTCATCAAGGACAATATATTCTACTGTGTAAGTCCACTTGTACATCTGTGTGCTCATCAATGACAATATTTTCTACTGTGTAAGTCCACTTGTATATCTGTGTGCTCATCAAGGACAATATATTCTACTGTGTAAGTCCTCTTGTACATCTGTGTGCTCATCAAGGACAATATATTCTACTGTGTAAGTCCTCTTGTATATCTGTGTGCTCATCAAGGACAATATATTCTACTGTGTAAGTCCACTTGTACATCTGTGTGCTCATCAAGGACAATATATTCTACTGTGTAAGTCCACTTGTATATCTGTGTGCTCATCAAGGACAATATATTCTACTGTGTAAGTCCTCTTGTACATCTGTGTGCTCATCAAGGACAATATATTCTACTGTGTAAGTCCTCTTGTATATCTGTGTGCTCATCAAGGACAATATATTCTACTGTGTAAGTCCACTTGTACATCTGTGTGCTCATCAAGGACAATATATTCTACTGTGTAAGTCCACTTGTACATCTGTGTGCTCATCAAGGACAATATATTCTACTGTGTAAGTCCTCTTGTACATCTGTGTGCTCATCAAGGACAATATATTCTACTGTGTAAGTCCTCTTGTACATCTGTGTGCTAATCAAGGACAATATATTCTACTGTGTAAGTCCTCTTGTACATCTGTGTGCTCATCAAGGACAATATATTCTACTGCATGGTAATAATAATATTCTAGTAGGAGTTAACCACCAGGCGAGGTTAATTCTCAAAGCATTGTCTAACCCTCATTATTATACACAAGCTCAAATAAAACAGGGAAAAATTCATGCATTGTCTGGGATTCGAACCAACGGATTCCTACGATACCTGGATTACCAGATTAGCGCGTGAACCACTTGACCACCAATGTACGGTAATATCACGACGATGGTTTTACCCTCCATTCACGGGAAACTAACCTCCCCCAGCCTGAGTGGGTCGGAAATATTTCTTATTACATGAAAATTTTATATTAGAAATCTCATTACATGATTTTTTTGTATAATTTTACTTCTCAAAAATTTCTAATATTAGAAATCGGAACTATTTTTTGTGTTCTTTTTTTTATATAAAAAAATATTTTTTGCTCCGATTAATTTTTTTTTTCATATCTGAACGTTTTCTTTCTGCATGATTTTTTTACATTAAATATTAAAGATTTTTTTATATATAAAAAAAACTCAAATGACGTGTATTCTCTCTCTGATTGCAGGCCAACGTGGGTGATTCGCGCGCCATCGGGTGCAAGAACGGCGCGGTGGAGGCGCTGAGTCAGGACCACAAGCCCAACAACGAGGAGGAGTTGAGGCGCATCACGGGGGCGGGGGGCTGGGTCGAGTTCAACCGGGTGAACGGGAACCTCGCCCTGAGTCGAGCCCTGGGAGACTTTGTGTTCAAGAAGAACGAGAAGAAGGACGCGCGAGAGCAGATCGTGATAGGTGAGTGGGACGAAACAATGGCGAGACCGTTTTGTCGAAATTTGTAATAGGCAATGTTGTATTTGACATCAATAATATACAAAAATGAACAAGAGTACGTACAATCATAATTAATATAGTAAAAAAATATGTGAATGTTAGGTAGGTAGGTATCAGGTAACAAATATAAAAGGTAATTCAATACTGAGTTAGAAAGAAAAATAATATAAGTTATGTTTGCCTACCACCCATCTATCTAATTAGATTTCTAAAATTATGTATGTACGATGTACGTTGCCAATTGCCATAGCTATCTACACTAAGGGAATTATTTCCCTTGTTTTGTGGATAGTGTTGGATTAGAAAGTTTAGAGCAGGTATACTTGTATTTTGAGGATGATCTATCCAGTAAAAAACTGGGTAGGTCAAATTTTTGACGAATACAATACTTTCCTTATTATAGGATAAGGAAAGCAAAAATAAACAACAAAACTATATGTCATATGGATCAATCATAATTATATGTCAAGACCATTTGTAAACAAAACAAAAAAAAATTATATGTCCATTCATAATTATATGTCAAGACCATTTTTGTAATAAAAAAAACAATGCCAATTATGGACACAATACTTCCTCGTGATTGCTTCACATTGTAAACACGTGCCAATTTTGAGATTTTATAGAAAATTACTTGTATCTCCAAAACGGCTCAACCGATTTTCTTCAAATTGGTTTTATATGGTAGAATTACGTTTTTTCTACATTCTACATTCCACAAAAAATTCTGTATCGGCAAGTCGTGGTCCTTATTTTTTTACTTTTTTGTCCAAAATTTCAGATTTGCTTAAATATCAGAGTCAAATTATAATTAATTTAAAAATTAATATAAAAAACCTATGTAAAACAATAATATGCATATTCTTACAAAATGTCATCGTAATCGGGTGTACCGTTCACGAGATATAAGCATTTAAGTAAAAAAAAATAGTGGTCAGGCGCATGGTCTCTTTCACCCAGAACCGCTAGTACGAATTCGATGAATTTAAAATGGGACCATCTACAAAACGTCTCCTACAAAATTTCAGCAAAATCCATTGGGTAGTTTCCGAGATTTGCGCGTTACAAGGAATATTTTTAACAGATCGACGGACCGACAGACGGACACAAAACCAAAGTTGCTCAGGAGGTTATGAAACGTCCAGAAATATGAAAAAAATTGAAATCGGAGCAAAAAAAATATTTTTTTTTACAAAAACGAACACAATACTTCCGATTTCTAATATTAGAAATTTCTCGGAAGTAAAATGAAATCCGATCGTGAGTTGGTCAAAGTCCGAGACTTGAAGCAAAAAATATTTTCAACTTGCCACATTTTTTTTTTTTTTTTTTAATTTAGAATTTAGCAAAGAAAAGTGCAAAAAATGGTTATGACTTGTAGCCGCGATTTTTTTTTTTATTATAATTAATAATTTAGAATATGTATTCCTCTCTCTATCTTTTGAAACAAATTTCAATGAATTTGGTTAAGTATTTACGGAGATATATGCAGGTGTTTTTGTATTTACGCAAACACTGAATTCATTCTCCCTGGGGGGAGAATCTTTTTACTATACAAATTAACGGGTTCAGACCATGTTGTGTAGTTAGTAAAATTGCAATTTATTGACGAGTTTTATTGACATTATTTACAATTTAAAATAAATATGAAGAATGTTGCCGCCGTCTTTGATAACTAACGTGATAGTCAAGTAGTTAACGCGCTAGTCTGGTAATCCAGGTAGCTTGGGGATCCGTTGGTTCGAATCCCAACCAATGCATGACTTTCTCCTCATTAATTTAAGCTTGTGACCACATAATAAAAAGACTCTGAGGGTTAGGTTGTAGAAATTGTTCTGAGCATTAACCTCGTCTGGTTACCTTCCACTAAAGAGTGGTGTTATTATTATATTTTAACATCTAAACTTGAAATGTAATCTACTTTATTATTCATTGAGTTTCGAATGAGAAACGACATCCAACCAGCTTGCTGAACCAATGTTAACAGCAACACAGGCGATGACGTCTGCGATACTAATCGAGTTATAACTTTCGCATGAAGATAAAAGTCATGTTGATTTATTATTCCATACAAGCACGAGTCCGTTATAGCAACAACACTCCCCTTGCATCCTTCTTGTTTGTTGTAATTATTATTACCTATTTACTTTTTTATTTATTTATGTACAATGTACATCAATATACGGGCGGACCCTATGCTATCTAAATACAAATTGACCCTAACTATCAATTTTTTTTTAAATAATAAAGTTAACACTAATAAGCAAATATGTCCATAACAATGTAAATTTAAAAAAAAAACACAGATATATTCAATTTACCCTACCCAGGCTGTGTGGGGTTAATGTGGGTAGCTGGTACGATTCCCAGCGAATGGAGGGTAAAACCCCCGTCCTAATCCAGGACGTTATATCAAATTGAATTGTTGGCGTTAGGAAGGGCATCTAGCCGTAAAAAATGTTGAACAACGTCGACCCTGCTCAAGCGGGATAAGACAGTAAAAGAAGAAGAAGATATTCAATTTAACAATATAACAGAGATACTGGCTGAGGGACTATAAACAGGGAATAGACCAGCAGCATTGGCTTGGTTCTGGGGGCCCTTGTCAATTATTAGCCTCCTTGTAAAGACAGTGGTAGAAGTGCTGAGTCATTCCTCCACTGTCTGGCTACCATCGTTCACGATGACGCCACAATATGATGATATGATGAATAATACATCTTGGGCTTACTGCTGGAATAATGGGACTTAATAGTCCTAATCGGGCAGTATAAATAAGGCGATATTATTATTAAGGGCGAAATTAATAGACAAATTCTATAACTCAAGTCATTGCAAAGTGTCGGATTTCCTATCTTACACAGTACGCAATCCGAGACTTAGCGCCACAGGGTATTACAAAAACGTCTAGTTCTTCCGTCCTAGATTCTCTATTAGACAATAGACATATTTACAGCACAATAACAATAATTACAAATAAATGGAAACAATAAAGAGGGGAAAGAACTGATAAATGTATACATACTCGTACATATTATGTCCGAACTATAGGGCGGAGTTACTGCCTATGGCAATCTCTACCGCACAACCATTGTCAATCCCGCTCCCCCTCTATATTTTCATTTCCGTCTCTCCCTTTCTTCTTAATCCCTCTCTCATTTCCTCTCTTAACCATACTCCCTCCTCCTCCTTTCCTTACCCCTGTCTCTATCTCTCTATTTCTTCTTTCTCTCTCTTGTCCCCTTCCCCTTTACCACCCTTTCTTCGCCTCTCCATCACCCATCTCTCTTTTTACCTGCACCTACTCTATCTCTCTTTCCCCCCCTCTTTGTCTCCCTATCTTCACCTTACGCCCTCTCCTTCTCATCCTGGCCCCTCCCTCCTCTATATTTCGTCCGTTCCACTCTCCATTCTCTCTCTCTCCCTGTCCCTCTCATATCTCTCCCTCTCCCTCCCTCCTCCGTCCCCCTCCCATCTCTCTCTTCACCCCCTCCCTCTATCTCGCTCCGCCTCCCCCTTTGAAATGAGAAAGCTATCGTTTTTGCTTTCGGCCTCATTAAAAAACGTATTCGAACATCTGCTCTGCGGTTTTTTTTTTTTTTTTTTTTTTTTTTTTTTTTTTTTTTTTTTTTTTTAATGGCGCTCGTTTTTTGAGATTTTAAATTTGAAATCGATAAAATCCGTGTGAACTGACAACGAAATTTCGTAGACTATAATTTACTAAGTTTTTATTTGAACATGAATTTTACTATAGGATATACAGTTTATTGAAAGAATTTGTTAGAAGGAATGAGCTCGCAATGCTGGCTGCATTCCCCGTCTGAATGGCCAGGCTCAAATGTTGGTTGAGGTAGCATGCTGCTCTTAATCTGCTGTCTGTTCAACCAATTTCCCTCCCTATAATTGGTTGCGTTGGTTCGAATCCCACCCAGTGCATGAGTTTTTCCCCATCAATTTGAGTTTGTGGCCACATAATAATAACAATCTCAGGGTTAGGTTGAAGAAAATGCTTTGAGCATTAACCTCGCCTGGTGGTTATCTTTTTAAAAAAAAGATGAGTGTTTCACAGCTTTTTTTTATTTCGTAGCCATGAAACAGGAGCTCCTGTAGACGCTTGAGGTCTGTGTTGTAGCCTGCCCATCCCGTATTATGCCTCCCCTCTGATGGGCGAGAAGTGACACAATACTTCCCATTTAGATGCTGGGTCAACACGAGCGCATCGGAAGGTATCCCGTACACACAACTGTAACCAAATTTTAAGTACAAATTTTTGTCGGCGCGGGGGTTTGAACGGGTTCAGACCTTCCGCATGGCAAGCGAGTGCTTAACCTTCCACGAAAGAGTGTTATTATTATAGGTAGGGAATTCGTAGGCTTCTCATCTCCGCCACTGGTCAAATATTAGAC
This sequence comes from Bactericera cockerelli, assembly GCA_024516035.1. Taxonomy (NCBI): domain Eukaryota; kingdom Metazoa; phylum Arthropoda; class Insecta; order Hemiptera; family Triozidae; genus Bactericera; species Bactericera cockerelli. The sequence goes on along the minus strand of CM044960.1, from coordinate 6,535,211 downwards.
GGCCGGTGGGAGGTAAGGTCACGTAGGTGTGTAGGTTTCTGGAAGTATTATATCTGGTGCCCAGACGCTTTGAGTCAGAGCGCAGACGTCGTGAGGAAAAGGGGGTTTTTAGAGTTTGGCCGTACGGCGTAGGATAGGTGAGGGAACCTCGAGTCCATGACAAGAGGAATGCCTGCGGCGTTCTCAGTATCGGAGGTCTGAGCTGTTGTCTTCAAACTCTGGAGGCAGCATATCAGTCCTCCCTTCTCAGCTCAGCTGATTTTCCTCCGTTTTCTCCCGACGTCTGTCCTTATCACAAAAAAAAAAAAAAAAAAAAAAAAAAAAAAAAGGTGTGTAGGTTTCGTGAAAATTATAGGTGAACGACACGCGAACCGCCCGTGCCACATTCAGTATTCGACATTAATTCAAAACTTACCGAAGGCGATGTTTTATGTGAAAGAAAATTAAGATATTTTGGCTTAGGTGGAAGAAATATTATAAAAATACTATTTAGTGTAAGCTAATAATCACCAGGCGAAGTTAATGCTCAAAGCATTTTCTATCACCTAACCCTCAGAGTCTTATTATTATTTGGTCACATACTCAATTTAACGAGGAAAAATTCATGCCACTGCGTTGGATGCGAACAAACGGATCCCCACGCTACCTGGATTACCAGACTAGCGCCTTCATTACTTCTTCTTTTTCTGGTTTGTTGTGAAACCATTGAAGAATGTTGCAGCAACAACAGCAGTAGATAATAAGGATAATAATAATATCTAACTAATAATGATAATGAGCTGTTAAATTTCTATCTTTTCGTTCCGTGTATTGAACTTGTTTCAATAGTGTGTTTCGAACAATGAAACTAGTCGAGTGTTCAACTTTCGAAAATAAATAAATAAAGAAGAAATGGAAAGCTGTTGTCATAATAACTGTCTCGCCCCCCATCCGTATCAATGTTCTTGAATTTTTCCATTTCAAAATATCATCATAGGGTGGCGTCATCGTGAACGATGGTAACCAGACAGTGGGGGAATGACTCAGCACTTCTACCACTGTCTTTACAAGGAGGTTAATAATAATATTGGGGGGGGGGGGATATGTAGATATAAAATCTTTTCTTTCTTTGGGGGTTTAACGTCGCTTTCAACTTCATGATCATATCGCGACGGAGGTGTACTTGAAAATTTCTGTTATAAAATATTACGTAGAAAAAAGATAGGAAATAGAAAAGGGTTGGGTGGAAGTGATTGCCATAGGCAATAACCCCGCTCTTTAGTTAGGACATATGTGTGTATATGTATATTTAAAATCTCTGTTATAAAATATTTCGTAGAAAAAGATAGAAAATAGAAAAGGGTTGGGTGGAAGAGATTGACATAGGCAATAACCCCGCCCTCTAGTTAGGACATTATGTGTGTATATATTTATCTATTTTTTCCTTTTTATTGTATTTATTATTTCCATTTTATTAATTTTTGTAATCATTATTCGTACTGTACATATGTCTTCTTATCTAATAAATAATTTAATAATAGTAATAGAATTGCGTCAGTGGAAGTGTGCGCCATGATGTATTTCGATTTGTTTGAGAAATATGAGAATGAGGGGGTCTGACCAACCAACGTTAGCGACAAATCGAAAATTATTTCTTCTCAAACAGTAATAATCATTTTTCATACTACCCTATCAAGAATGTAGCTTTCCATTAATACAGCAGTTGGTGTGTTGGTGCTTAGCCTTTCGTTATTGTTGTTGTTGTTGTTGCTGTAACCAGCTTGGCTACAGCTGGGGGAGTGATGAAAAGTTGGATATAAGAGAACTCAAGAAACTGGAATCTCTCGTATCCAGGTTTCTTTTTTAAAGAGGTTATTTTTTTATTTAGAGATCTAAATTTGAGCATAAGGTTTTTTTTTATATCCAGGTTTCTCTTATAAAAAGTTTATTTTTTTATTTAGAGATCTAAATTTGAGCTTAAGATTACTTTTTTATATCCAGGTTTTTCTTATAAAGAGGTTATTATTTTATTTTATTTTTTGAGATCTAAATTTGAGCTTAAGATCATTATTATTTTATATCCAGGTTCGACTGTTGTAGTAGGTATCTGGTCCAAATTTCAAATAAATGCGGAGAATATATACATTGGGTGGGATTCGAGGTCACTAGGTCAGAGGATAGTTCACAATGAAGTTAGTCTTGATATTGATACTTGCAAGATAATTTTGTTTTATTTTTATAATAATAATAACACTCTTTAGTGGAAGGTAGAGGTTAATGCTCAAAGCATTTTCTACCACCTAACCTTGAGAGTCTTATTATTATGTGGCCACGAACTCAAATAAATGAGGAAAAATTCATGCACTGGGTGGGATTCGAACCAACGGACCCCTACGCTACCTGGATCACCAGACCCGCGCGCCACTTGACTACTAGTGCAACTCTATGAATGCAACTCAAGATAATGAAGAGTTGGAGAAAATAGCGCCACCATTCAGTAATGTATTTTCTTTTCCTTTCAATAATTTTCCACGGTGAAATTTATGTTCATTGAAGAATGTTGAGAAAATATGAAAATGTGGAAACTAAGCAAGAGCTTCTTTTATCGTGCAACAGATTGAATATATTTATGTATTGCGAGTACATACATAGATAGAGTACATGGGGTTTCTTATGTTCTGTTGTGTCAAAGTCTTTGACACAACAGAACAACAAAGTATATGAATGGATTTGAAATAATGAAATGTTGGGAAATGTGGTAGCATGATAAATGCTTTTACAAGGGTAATTCGTTTTCGGATTTGTGCGCGTGCCTCATGCGTGCAACTTAAACAGTTCCTGCAAAAAATCGAATGGTGTACGATTAAGTTCAGCTAAAAAAGATTCAAAAAGTATCAAAAAAGCAGGGAAAGCTACTACAATAAATCAAACTCCAGCTTGAAAACTAGAAAATTGTACTAAAGTAATTCTTATAGTAAAATAAAGTAAACTTAAAATAAGGACCGGTTATAGGTGGATGATACAGATCATAGACGGCTTTAGGATTCACAAGTGTAAATACTATACGATCGCCCATTGGTTCTGATCTAGAGACCATTTGTGAATCTGTAGGTTCAGAACCTCCCAAAACCGTGATCATGACTACACTGCAGTATTACAAAATTACCAAAAATAAACCTTAATTTTTTGAAGGTAGTTGTGCCCTGGAACCGCTTTCGCTTACTTCAGGGCACTTTACATTTAAATCCATGCCATTTTGGAAACGAAAAAACTCGGTCAGAATTTCGAACCCGCAACCTCCAGATCAGCAACCAATGCGCCACGAAAGTCGGCTGTCCAAGAGGGAAGACACAAAAGACATACTACGGGATGGGCGAGCTACAACTCAGACCACAAGCGTCTACACTTCTACAGTAACTGCTGTTTCATGGCTACGAGAAAAAATTCTGTGGTACACTCGCCTTTTTTAAGTTAAAAAAAAGTTGGTCTTAGTTTTCGTGTGTTTTTTTTTTTTTTTTTACTAGACAATGATTTTGTAATCACCCTGTAACATTATCACCCGTGTTCTTCTTTTTGTTACACACTGTTTCCAGCTAATTTATAATTCGTGGCAATTAAAATATTTTTTTTTTAAACATGAAAGCTTTGGAAATAATTTCGAGACCGAAAGTTTTAATGCTGATGTTTGAACAAATTCGAACAAGCGTACACCCTTGACCTTTACGAAGCCATCAGTTTTGGACTTCTCATTTCCTTTGTTAGCGCGCTCCTGTAAAACAATTATAAAAAACTTGAGTCGATAGTTTGTCTTACTTGAAAGTTTTGAATGGATTGTTAAGGGCGAAATTAATACAACATTGATAACTCAAGTCATTGCTATAAAAGCGTCGTTTTTCTTTATCTTACACAGTACGCAAACTGTGTCCTTAGTCTTAGCGCCACAGAAGTATTAAAAAACGTCTAAGAGTCCAATGTAAAAATTTGAGATTTCAACATAGTAATCAAAGAATATAAGTTTTTACAGAAGTAAAGCGTAACTATCGATAGTTGAATTAATTAAGCGAGTAGAAACTTAATAGGTTGATTAATATTTGTGAGACCGTTACCTAAGTCTGACTATGCACTAATAGGGTCGAGGTATCTATCATTTCGGGGTTAAGTGGCAGATAATGCCTAATGCATTAACTTCGCCGCGGATTACATGACAATTGTAAATTTAAATAATGTTGTTCTATATTTTATTCTCTTAATATTTTTAAAGTTTTTTCCTTGTTAATAATTTTATTTTTGTATAAAAAAGAAAGTGTAAATAAATAAATCATTAGGTATGACGAGTTTAAATCCATTATCATGATGTCAAACGATATCGCCAATTAAAATTATGTTGAAAAAAAAAACAGCTCAATTTCGTAGAAACATATACTTTATTCGATAGTTGAAACTTTGAAAGCTATTATTAAAATTTTAACTATGTAGGCAGCTAGGTATGCGAGCTTGATTTTTCTAAAACTAGAACGGATTTTGTTATGATAGTAATAGTGCCAATATTTTTGGACATTTAATTGGTACTTGAATCTGTTTGGTATACTTGAATTTGTATGGTACTTGAATTGGTTTGGTACTTGAATTTGTTTGGTACTTGAATTTGTTTGGTTCTTGAATTTGTTTGGCACTTGAATTTGTTTAGTACTTGAATTGTTTGGTACTTGAATTTGCTTGGTACTTGAATTATTTGGTACTTGAATTTGTTTGGTATACTTGAATTGTTTGGTACTTGAATTTGTTTGGTACTTGAATTGTTTGGTACTTGAATTGTTTGGTACTTGAATCTTTTTGGTACTTGAATTTGTTTGGTACTTCAATTATTTTGGTATTTGAATTTGAGGAACTGTAAAACTGATATTGAAGTCCTGTTTGTCAATTACCTATGTATATCAAACCGGTGAAACGGGGTAACAAAACTGTGACTAGCGCTAATCAACTGATTATTGTTGTTTGTTCGTTTCGTTTAACTATGACATTTTCATCAATATTTTTTAGGTAGATCATTGGAAGTTAACTATGTATTGACTAATTTTTTTTTTTTTTTTTTTTTTTTTAATCAATTTATAAAATGCATCAATAAAATCAATTGCCAAAAAGTCACACTGCTAAAAATTTACCAAACTGGGGACTCGAACCACAGACCAGCAGGTTGCAAGTCGTATCTCCACCCTTAAGGGAAAGGTACCTTGAAAAGGCATTCTTTTTTTTTTTTTTTTTTAAGTGGGGTTTAACGTCGCTTTCAACTGCCATGGTCATATCACGACGGGGGTTTTACCCTCCATTCGCAGGAAACTCACAAACCTGCTACTCACATTGACCTCACCCAGCCTGAGTGGGGCCGGGAAAAGCCAGCGTCACGAGAATTAGAATTTGAATGGTCACCCATCCAAGTCTTAACCTCGCTGGATGTCGCTTAACTTCGGTGTTCTGAAGGGAACCGGTGTATTCAACATGCCATCGACGCTGGCGTTAAAAGATTACATTAAAAAGGCATTCTATATCGTTCAAAAAATTCTTGAAAATACTGATCTAGGTAACACAAATAGGACAACTTACTAAATCTACGCCCTAATCCGGGACTTGAACCACCGACCTCCAGGTTACAAGTCCGCCGCCCTATCGATCAAGCTACTGAGGTCGGCTGAAAAGGTTTATATCGCCCTGGTGCAACGTCTCACGACGCGAGTAGTTACTATAACAACAGTTGTAAACGAAACTGTCCTATGACGTCATTACCGTTCCAGGCTGAGGAACAAAAATAGATTAGTGACGTCAGAGGAAAATAATTGCTCGATAGAACATTGTCTGTTGAAGGATGGAGGGCGAAATAGACAATAGTCATAATAAAAGAAATAGAACAATAATAATAGCGAAATAGACAATAGTATTAATAAAAGAAATAGAACAATAATAATAGCGAAATAGACAATAGTAATAATGATAATAACAGAAATAGAAAAAGACTAGTAATAATAACACTCTTTAGTGGAAGGTAACCAGGCGAGGTTAATGCTCAAACATTTTCTACCACATTTTGTCTTTGTTATGTTTTTTTTTTAAAGTTGGCATCTGACATTAAAAAAAATTACAGTTAGCATCTGCCAGCGTCGATGGCGCGTTGAATGCACCAGTTCTCACCGAAGGATCACCGAAGTTGAGCAACGTCCAGCGAGGTGTAGACTTCGTTATGCTGACATTCCGGACCAATCCAGGTTGGGTGAGGTTAATGTGGGTAGCAGGTTTTGTCTTTGTTATGTTTTTTTTTTTAAAGTTGGCATCTGACATTAAAAAAAATTACAGTTAGCATCTGCCAGCGTCGATGGCGCGTTGAATGCACCAGTTCTCACCGAAGGATCACCGAAGTTGAGCAACGTCCAGCGAGGTGTAGACTTCGTTATGCTGGCATTCTGGACCAATCCAGGTTGGGTGAGGTTAATGTGGGTCGCAGGTTTTTGGATTTCCTGCAAATGGAGGGTAACACCCCCGTTGTGATGTGACCATGCAGTTGAAAGCGACGTCAAACCCAAAGTAATGTTTTTAAATAATAAAAAAAACCTGTGTCTATGTATTCTTTTTTTTTTCTTCTTTTCTTTTTTTTTAAGGTAATTGCGCCCCGGAACCGCTTTCGCATTACTTCAGGGCACTTAATTTAAATGTATTCTTAATTAAAATGTCTATGTATTCTTAATTTAAAACAACTGTGTTTCTATTTCAGCCCTGCCCGACGTTCTATCAAGGAAGCTTTCGCCCGACTGGGAGTTCATAGTCATCGCTTGCGACGGCATCTGGGATGTCATGACCAATGAGGTAACCTCTCTCCACTTGCTCCTACCTCCTTGCTTTACCACTCTCCACTATAGTTCCCTACCCCAGTACCTTCTTGTTATAACACTCTCTCTTCACTGTTTCCCTACATCCTTGCTTACCTACCTTCTATACGCCACCTTCGTCCCTCTCTCCCCCCCCTTCCCCTACTTAATATACTCCCCTTCATCCTCTCTCTCTCTCTCTCTCTCTCTCCTCCTCTCTCTCCCTCTCTCCCTCCCTCCCTCCCTCCCTCCCTCTCTCCCTCTCTCTCTTTCCCTCTCTCTCTCTCTCTTGGTTGGTTATGTTGGTATGTTGGTTATTATACTCGTATATGCTCACTAGATGAGTAGAATAAAAGAGGCAAATAATATGTACGTTTTCTAAAGAGGGGAGCCCACCTCCAAATAAGTTAAATTTAGCTTAGGAGGTGTTACAGTAATTGTAAATTTAATTATATTCAATAAATAAAGTTTTATTTTAAAATTCAAAATTCTCTTTCTCTCTCTCTCTCTTTCTCTCCTCCCTCCCTCCCTCCTCTCCCTCCCCCTCCCTCCCCTCCCTCCCCTCTCTCCTCTCTCTCCTCTCTCTCCCTCTCTCTCCTCTCCCTCTCCTCTCTCCCTCCCCTCTCTCTCTCCCTCTCTCTCTCCCTCCCTCCCTCCCTCTCTTCCCCCCCCCCACTTTCTTACTATCAATTCGACCTTTGTTTGTTTTCCTGCATAGGAATTACTACACGAGGGCTTTCCGTCTCTCACTTTCCCTCTGTCTCTCTCTCTCTCTCTCTCTCTCTCTCTCTCTCTCTCTCTCTCTCTCTCTCTCTCTCTCTCTCTCTCCCTCCCTCCCTCCCTCCCTCCCTCCCTCCCCTCCCTCCCTCTTTCTTACTATCAATTCGACCTTTGTTTGTTTTCCTGCATAGGAATTACTACAAGAGGCCTGGAGAAAGCCCGGGGCTGGGGTTTGGCATAGCTTCTTCAAAGGATAATTACATAGGAGATAGCATGTAATTATCCTTTTTACATAGGAGATAGCATGTCGAATTATAAAAATTCGACAAGCATACTTGTCGGGAAAAAAAAATATTCAAGCCGGAAGGGGATTTCTGATGGTTTCTTATCCAGGTCAAGTTTATACTGGGGACCAGGCGCGGCCGGTGAGAAAATGATTCGGCGGTGCTGCCACATAAACTGGACTAAAATGGCATTTATAGAGTCGCTCTTTCAGTACCTAAAGAGATTGAGTTTGTTAATGCCAATCATAATAATTATGGATGGATTAATCTAGAAATGTGTGATAATTTTTAATGTGTATGAGCTAGGACTTGAGAAAATTCTATTTTTCTCATTTGTGTCTGGGGGTGCTGCAGTTCCGCAGCTCCTTAGCACCGGCCGTGCCTACTGGGGACCCTTGCTTCCGTTTAATTTTGATCCAACACCGACCTTAGTAGCACCGATTAGGCGGCAGACTCCTAGGTCCCACCGACCATCGAGTCCCGAAGTATGGAAAATATTCTGAATAACTCATATCAGCACGTTAAAACCAAACTAAAGTCATTGGACAAGACAAGGCAAGAGCCTTAGCAGGTGGGAGGCATTACAAAATATCCATTAACGGCGAAATTAATCAACGTTTTTCTAATTCCACTGTGGCGCTAAGTCACGTGTTGCGTACGATTGTGTTAGATGGGGAGAAGCGATGCTAAGCAATGACTTAAGTTATCGATTTTGTCAATTAATTTCACCCTTCGTGTAGGGTAGTTTGAGTATTGTAATATGACTGATATGTATCATCTGAGGGTCGCGTCATCGGGCTGTGTGCCCCAGGGAGATGATTTGGTTGACTTGTTTTACAGTAAAATAAATATTAAATTCATTTGATTACCACAAATCGACCATGGAATGAGAAAGGGGTGTAAGTGATATTTTCAAATTTTTCAGGAGAGCAAAAAGAAAAAAAAACAATTTCTTTTTGTTCCTGCCTTTTATAATTCTGCTGTATTTTGACTCCTTCCATACTCTATCTGATTCGAAAAAAAGTTCTTTCGCTGGTATTTGAACCAAAGAACCCACTTGAACAAGTTGTTGTATGGAATAAAATGAAAATCCATTTTTTGTTACTGACGCCCCTTTCTCATTCCATGGTCGAAATATGATATATATTTTTTTTTTTTTTACTTAAATTTATTAATTTCTCGCTTCTTCATCTTCTTCGGCAGGAAGTGTCGGACTTCGTTCGGACGCGAATCGGGAGCGGGATGGAGCCGGAGGAGATCTGCGAGGACCTGATGACCCGCTGCCTCGCGCCCGACTGTCAGATGGGCGGCCTCGGGTGCGACAATATGACGGTCGTGATCGTCTGCTTCCTGCACGGGAACCCCTACTCGGCGCTCGTCCAGAAGTGCGCAATGCTTCACTAAAATGTACAAACACCCTTCCTCTCCCTCCACGCCGCCGCAACCTCCTTGGAACGTGTTCGTGAAACTGGGACGAGTTCTCGCGCGAGACGAGTTTTATTTCTGCAACCAACCACCTCGTTGTAATTTCTTTTCGTGAAATCTGATCGTTAGACGAGTTTTATTTGAAAAGATTATTTCTGCAAGCAACCTCCTTGTAATAGTCTTTTCTGAAATCTGATCGTGACACGAGTTTTATTTGAAAAGATATGTATTTCTGCAACCAACCTCCTTGTAATATTCTTTTCGTGAAATCTGATCGTTAGAAGAGTTTTATTTGAAAAGATTATTTCTGCAACCAACCTCCTTGTAATATTCTTTTCTGAAATCTGATCGTTAGACGAGTTTTATTTGAAAAGATATGTATTTCTGCAACCAACCTCCTTGTAATAGTCTTTTCTGAAATCTGATCGTTAGAAGAGTTTTATTTGAAAAGATTATTTCTGCCACCAACCTCCTTGTAATAGTCTTTTCTGAAATCTGATCGTTAGAAGAGTTTTATTTGAAAAGATTATTTCTACCACCAACCTCCTTGTAATATTCTTTTCTGAAATCTGATCGTTAGAAGAGTTTTATTTGAAAAGATTATTTCTGCAACCAACCTCCTTGTAATATTCTTTTCTGAAATCTGATCGTTAGAAGAGTTTTATTTGAAAAGATATGTATTTTTTTTATGTTAAATCATTTTTATATTGATTGAGGTCTGGTGTCATCGTAAAATGATGTGAAGCCTCTGAATAGTATGATACTCTCTTTTTATTTGAAGAGAAACTTCTTCATTTGTAAAATGAAAGAAAATCTTGTAAAATGATACTGGGTGTTCAGGCCTTTCAGTGACATGATATTCTTTCTATTTGATGAGAAATTTTATGTGTAAAACAATTATTTTATTTTTTTGTCCAGTCTCTAGACCTTTAACATGATCCTCTTTTTTTTAAGAGAAACTTTATTTATTTTGTAAAACAAAATATAATTTTACTAGGTTTTATATCATGCTCTTATAACATGATACCAAGTCTTTATGGTTTTCAATAGCATAGTATTCTTTCTATTTATTTGATGAGACGAAGACATAGTATTTTATCCTAAAAAAATTAGGACAAAATATTATTTGTCTTATAGTATGTATGAGACCTTTGTATAACATGATAGACTCTTTTTGAAAATGAATTTTATTTGTAAACTGAAATGTTCATTTGGTTTAGTACCTATCATAATAACATAATGCTAGAACATGTTAACGTAATGATCAAATCAAGTGGTTAACGCACTGGTCTGGTAATCCAGGTAGTGTAGAGATCCGTTGGTTCGAATCCCACCCAGTGCATGAATTTTTCCTCATTAATTTGAGTTTGTGACTCTGAGAGTTTGGTGGTAGAAAATGCTTTGAGCATTAACCTCGCCTGGTGATTACCTTCCACTAAAGAGTATTATTATTTTAATGTTTTATCGTTATACTAGACTTTTGAATAACATGATAGTCTTTTTTATTTGTAAGGTAACATATTTTGTAAAACAAAATAGACATCAGGCCTTTTGGGTAACATGATGCGAATCCTTTCAACACACAAAACTTTTTCTTAAGAGAATTTTATTTGTAAAACAAACCACAAGTTTGTATAGGTTGTTTATCCCGGTAGCTCAGTGGTAAAGGCGGCACTCTGTGAATCCAGAGGTTCAAGAAGTCGCGGGTTTGAAACACAACCGGGCGGAACATGACAAGTTATCCTCCCTCCCATTTGGTATTTTTTACTACATAAAAATACGTCTTGGGCTTACTGCTGGAATAATGGTACTTAATAGTCTTAATCGTCCATTATAAATAAGGCGGTATTATTATTATTAAATTATTTATTTGGGTCTAACGTCAGTTTCAACAACATGGGTCATAACATGACGGGGTTTTTACCCACCATTCGCTGAAAACCGAGCTGCTCACATTAACCTCACTGCGCCTGAGTAAGGCCATGAACAGCCAGCAGAACGTGGATTTGATATGTTAGAAAACAGAGCGGTCACCAATCCATGTCCTCACCACGATGGGCGTCGCTTAACTTCAGTGATCGAATGAGAATGGCACGTTGACCATCTCCGTGAAATATAAATTTTCCTTAATAACATGATTCGAAAGCCTTTTTTTCCTTTCTTTTTTTCTCTCTCCTCAGTAAAGCACTCCAGGCTTGTAACCTAAATACCTGTCTTTCCTGCTAATAGCGAGAGCCTTTGATTTGATGGTCGTCTTGTACTTTAATGGCTCTATAATCAGACCTACAAATCTTAACAAATAAAATATATTTCAAAGATATAACATTTCTTCAAACTCACTACCGAGAGGAAAATTTCTTGTATCAGGAACTGATGCGAGCGAGAATCACCAGAAACGCGCCGAAGGTCAGAGCCAATCTTTTTTAGAAACGATATCGACTCAGCTGCTTAAGGAAATCTTAACTATAATCAAAAATAAAACTTGTTACTTTCCATTACTATAAGGTATAGAAAGTTTTGTTTTCGGTCGGTTTTTCGAAATAGAGCTGATAACATTTCTGGTTTTTTTGTGTAAGATGGAAATACAACATGTCATGGTTATACCTCTACTCCTCTTATGATCTGCACCAAATTTATTGTTTGTTTAAGAAATTTTATTTGTAAAACGTATTTTTTTCCAGGCCTGGTATCATGCTCTGATAACATGTAATGCTAGTCAGACACTCCCCTTGAAACCTTCTAGGCGATTCTAGAAAACAATGTATAACATTTGTAAAAATATATCTGTATTTATTTGAAATTTTAGATTTTAAACGTGCAATTTTTTGTGTTGTTTCTTTACTTCTGAGTAGGTATGTATATTTTTGTATCTATAGCTTTAGAAAGTATCGTGTTTGTTTTTGTAAAATGAAGGGGAAAAAAATCTTCGACGCATATTAATAATTTTTTTTAAAAAATTGAAACTTTTTACACTTATTCAGGTAGGCTTCAGCATGAGAAAACAACGTGATAGGAGACACCGAATTCCGACTCATTAACCTTTTTTATCGTATTCCATCCCGTCAATATTTCAATACCGGATTCCGTCCGGTCATCGTAAGGGTTCAAACCCGAATTCCGTCCCATATACATAAATGAATACATAAAAATATTAGGTATTATTTATTCAATATTTTTAATCAGTTTATTTTCAATCAAATACTTACAATTCAATTCGAATAAAATAATGTATTGTATGAAAGAAAAAAAAACATGAAAAGTTAAAAGTTAGAACATAATTTTGTAGAACTGGTAGTTAGTGAAACAAATGTAACAATTTCATAGACACCTGAGCTACAAAGTCCTTTCGGGTAAGTAGTCCTTGGTCCATCTTCTATAATTTTTTTACTGAGACAGTAGATTTTAGACTTTTAAATTCTGGCCTCGAATTTATACCCTGTATTGGTAATCCAGTATCTCTTCCAATGCACCAGCTACTCAAATTAACCTCACCCAGCCTGAGTGGGCCCGAGAATAGCCAGCATCAAGAGGGTTCGAATTTGAATGGTCACCCATCCAAGTCCTAGGCTTGCTGGACGTTGCTTAAATTCAGTGACTGAATGTAAACTGGTGTGTTGAACATGGAATTACCGCTGGCTATCAAATATTTAGCTGCTGGAAAAATCAGGAAATGCTTCTTGCAAATCCGGTTCCTTGAACTCAAGGTGAAACCTTGAAGTATGAACCAAAGCCTTCAAAAATTTCAGGTGTAATGCATTGGTCTTCCTCGTAGCGATAGCCAGAATATAACGATACAGTCTTTCCCTGTGAACTTAGGGCGAAATTAATAGATAAAATCTATAATTTAAGTCATTGTTTAGCATCAGTTTTCCCCATCTTTTCCCCGTGATGTTCTTGATATGGATGAGGGTGTTGGGGACTGGCGCCCCTGTGGTCGCATCCCGGATGATGCCTTTGATTCCGTCATGGGACTGAAAAAGAGAATGGGGAGGGAAAAGTTCATGGTGGGATGTTTTAGGGAACGGGTCTGGTAATCCAGAGATCGCGTATTCGAAACCCAGTCGTGACATGAGAAGTTGTCCTCCCATTTGGTATTTTGACCACATAACAATGTGTCTTGGATAATGCTGGAATACTGGGAATCATTAGTGCTAAACGGGCAGTATAAATAAGGCGAAATTATTACCATCATGTATTAGGTCGAAGGTAACCACCAGGCGAGGTTAATGCTCAATGCATTTTCTACCACCTAACCCTGAGTGTCTTATTATTATGTGGACACAAACTCAAATGAATGAGGAAAAAATCATGCATTGGCTAGGATTCGAACCAACGAATCCCCATGATACCTGGATTACCAGACTAGCGCGTGAACCACTTGATTACCAGTGTACTACGGTGCCTAGCGCCTAAACCACTCGACCAATACCTACGATAAAAGTAACATCTACAAAAAATAGAATAATTACTATCCAGCCTAGGTAGGCTCTAGGGCTAGGGTTTCCATGGAATCTTGATAGTGTATCACGGAAAAGTTCTTATCTGTATTTCCTGATATAAGATAAAATTGTTTTAGTTTTTTTTAGGTAACTACTTGAGATAATCCTAAACTGACAAATTTTCAGACATACCTAAGATAATAAATTATATTAGCACCACTATAGCAACCTGAGAGATAATCCTAAATTGAACGAATTTCCAGGTGTAAGATATGATGAAATAATAAATTTCTTCGAATCATTAGTGAAGATTAAGACCTACTAGGCAGTCACATGGAATGGATTTGACATAAATGAACGGATTCTCTGATGAATGGTTTACTATGGCTTAGTAACCGTATGGCTAGGTAGGGGTAGCGATAACCAGAACTGCTCATAATAATATACCAGAACCACTAAGACAGCTAATTAGGGTCAATGAGGTTAATACGATTCCTGATACCACGAATGCTTAAAAAAGATAGTGTACCATGTAACCATGTTCATATTTTGATTGAATCCTTAGTACATACCTATAAAATATATAAGACAATAGACTCGATTTAAGATCTTAAGACTTAGCCCTAGTTTTCTCCATCTAAGACAATACGAAAAATCTAGACTTAGCTCCACAGAGGTAGGTATTACAAAAACGTCTATTAATTCCACCCTAGGTGTACTGAAAATAATGTAGCCAGCGTCGATGGCGCGTTAAATGCACCGGTTCTCGTAGGATCACCGAATTAAAGCAACGTGCGAGGTGAAGACTTCGTGATGCTGGCATTCCGGCCCAACCCAGGATGCGTGAGGTTAATGTGGGTAGCATGTTTGTGAGTTTCCTGTGAATGTAGGGTAACACCCCCGTCGTGATATGACCATGCAGTTGAAAGTGACGCAAAACCAAAATAAAATAATAATAATAATATGGGTTTATTATTTTATCAATAATAATAAAGTCCGGTGAAGGACTTGAACCCTAGATCCTTGATCTTGGTCGTAAAAATATTCTCACAAGTATTAAATAAATTATAATAACATTGATGAGAGGATAGGGAAGTTGTAAGATAGAAGATAAACTATCAAGTGCTATGTTGTGAATGATTTACTGTCGAATCTTGGAATCGACCTTGCGACCTCAGATTGACCTGAACTGTGAGAATATAAGAACGAACTTGAGATACACAATAAGTATTCAACTGGAAGATAATAATAATAATACTCTTTAGTGGAAGGTAACCACCAGGCGAGGTTAATGCTCAAAGCATTTTCTGCCACCTAACCCTCAGAGTCTTATTAACTTATTATTATGTGGTCACAATCTCAAATGAATGAGGAAAATTGATGCACTGGTTGCGATTCGAACCAACGGATCCCTACACTACTTGGATTACCAGACTAGCGCTGTAACCACTTGACTACCAGTGCACGACTGTATGATTATGAAATTTAGTCACTCCAAAATTATTAAGTTAAAATGAGATTTCTTTATGGTGAAGCACAAGACCTCTTCACAATTATTTTTGTGGGTAGCGCACCATTAGTAAGAGCCTCCATTACTGTTCGATTTTTTAACGTTATTTTCTTTATACTCTTGGTCACGACACTGGTCGTACGGCACTCATACAAGTAACTACTCATTTTTCCTCACGAGGTATGAGTGTGCGTACATCAAAAGTACAGTGAAGTATAGAGAAATGAATCTACTTAGAAGAGCAAGGACTCTGATTGTTAAGTCTCCTTTTTTTTTTAAAAAAAAAAAAAAGATACTCATTTTTAAAAAGTTTCACAGCCTTTTTTTTATTTTGTAGTCATGAAACAGGAGCTACTGTAGATGCTTATGGTCTGTGTTGTAGCCTGCCCATCCCGTAGTATGCCTCTTCTCTGATGGGCGAGAAGTGACACAATACTTCCCATTTAGGTGCTGGGTCAACACAAGCGCACCGGAAGGTATCCCTTACAATCCCTTGTAACAAAGTTTTGAATACAATTTTTTGTCGGCGCGGGGGTTCAATATCATTAAAAAAAAATGTACTCAGCTGGGAATCGCACCCAAGTCACCGTACATGAAATCGTGGTTCCGCTAGTGCTCTACACCACTTGGCCATAACCACCACAACCACCCATGTATGGTGGTTAAGGCGTTCCTAGTTAAGGCGTTGGTCGGTAAGACGTCCCCTTTATTCCCGAAACCGTTTTCTTTCCTCCATAGTATTATCATAGCGTGTAGAATTAAGCACGCTATGGTATTTTATCTTCTTATCTTCGTCATTTTCTTTTTTTTTTCTTAATGAACATTTATTTAAACAGGGGTCTGTAACAATCAAAGTCCTTGCTTCTTCGTCAATTTTCTTTCATCAATATAGATGAAGGAAATTTCAAGGCCAGTGAGCATGACTTGAAAATGAAGCTCAAATGATACGGAAAGTGTGTCCAATGTGTGCCAATTTTAGAATAAATCCATAATCAATTATGAATAGATAATTATTATTATCTTAATAATTTCATAAATGAAACGTAAACAAACCCGTGTGACGGTGATATCCCTCCTCCCATTCATAAAGATAATCAATAGCGCTGTAGGTGACGTCAAGGGAAGAATTTTCACCCACATTTGCTGACTTGGATGAATTTGCTGCTCTAGTGCGCATGTGTGACTGATAGAGGATCAGTGGCGCATCGTGAGAAGGGGAAACGGGGAAGTTGAAATTTTATGTGTTGGAAAAATTAGGCAAAATTGAGAAATACGGATATCTTTTTTTATTTGGGTTTAGCGTCAACACGACACTATTGATTTTTGCATGGTCATTGGTCATATCACGACGGGGGTTTTACCCTCCATTGGCTTTAACCTCACAAACCAGCTACTCAAATTGACCTCACCCAGACTGAGGGGGGCCGGGAATAGCCGCATCACGAAGTCTTCACTAGACGGTGGACGTTGCTTAACTTTGGTGATCCTACGAGAAATCGGTGCATTCAAAGCACCATTGATGCTGGGCCAAAATCTATTTTAAGGGGAATTTTGATATCGTTCATGTGGAATTTGCTCAGTCATAATTTGCCGCTCCGGCCGGGATTCGAACTCGCAATCTCCGGGTCATCAACCAATGCTCTTAATCACGAAGGTCATTCGAATACCTATAGGGCAAAATTAATTATTTTGAGTCATTGCTTAGCGTCGTTTTTTCCTATCTTACACACTACGCAATCCGTCGCTTAGGGCCACAGAGGTATTACAAAAACTTATATTAATCTTATTTCGGCCAAAGAGTCTAGGGGCGGAATTAATAGACGTTTTTGTAATACCTCTGGGGATCTAAGTCACGGATTGCGTACGGTGTAAGATAGGGAAAACCGAAATTTAGCAGTGACTTGTGATATAGAATTTGTATATTAATTTCGCCCTAACTGTCGGGCGGAATGAATAGACGTTTTCGTATTATCTCTGTGGCGCTAAGTCACGGATTGCGTACTGTGTAAGATAAGGAAAACTGACGCAGTGACGCTTAGCAATGACTTAAGTTATCGATTTTGTCTATGAATTTCGACTATGGTCAACAATTCAGTGTACTTTTATCAATTTCCACCGGGAAAGTCTTTACTCCCCGAAAACTCATTCCACCACCACGCGTCTGGTTGAGCGCGCAAGTTTTTCTCCCTAGCTTTCATCATTCCATTCATAAGGTGTCGCTGCGTCCTCTCCAGATACTCAGCTATCAGTAATCTCTCAGTGCTATCAGATTCAACAGACAATATGAGAAGACACTAGATCCGTCCTTCAACTAAAGGTAAGAATTAAATTAATTAACTAACTAAATTAGTATTCCTGAATTAACTAAATTTAAAGTCAATCATTAAAAACAACAAAGAAAACGTAATTCTTGAATCGTTGACCTCTTTTAGTTTGCTATGTTTTTTCTTTAATCAATTGTGTCTTCTCTGTTTCCCGTTAAATATGTTCCACTGTTTAGCATGTGGGCGTCGAAGTACGGGAAAGCTTTAACTATTTTGCTTTAAGTATTGTTTTTATTTCATTATATGCTTTCTAGATTATAATTTTAACACTAATTCTATATTATAATTTCTCGGATGTGAAACACATACTTTATTTATTCAAAACACCTCAATTGAATTGAATTGAGCTGTTTTGAAAGAAAAACATTTAACAAAATATGGTTGAGAATTTTTTGGATCTCTTTTGAATATGATTGCAACTGCTAAAAGTTTATCGAGTGAAATTTTCAACTAAATATAACAATTTTTTACGAGTATAATGACCTATAAGTTTTAAACTAATTTTATTGACGGTACCTATCTTACTTATATGGATTTACTAGTTTCCTACAGTAGGTACGCTAAGTGCTTTCGCAAGATAGTTGATAAGATTAGAGCAATACCTAATGTGTAATTTCTGACATACTGTTGATAGTTGTTGATACACGTGACGAATTTATAAGATGTGGTATTGTAGGTAGACCACAGATCTTGTCAGTAATGTGTCAGAATAACCATTGAGAGAAATGTGGTTCTAGATTATGTAAAGTAGGTAATAAGGTTTTTTACCGACTTCAGTAGTTGATCGATAAGGTGGCGGACTTGTAACCTGGAGGTCGGTGGTTCAAGTCCCCCCGGTTTCAGCGTAGATTTAGTGAAGCGAGTTTGAGAAGTTGTGAAATCATGAAAGTGATAACTAATGAAAGGTTTTTTTTTTGCTTAACGTTTCTAAGCACATAGCACGCACATATCAATCAAGACGGAAATTTTACCCTTTAATAATCAATAAAATTACTTAAATTTAATAATTAAGTTCAAGCTAGTTTTAAGCTTTCGTTATTAGAATTATTAATTTTTTAATCAAATACAACTTTAGTTGTGGAATAAATAAATAGCTATTAAAATACTTAGGTGTACATAATATTATAGATTGTATTGTCACTAACGGACTGATTTAATCGTGAACTTAAATGGCCATTAACGGTTCAATTTTTTTTTGGGGGCATTGATTATTCTCCTTATCATGGGAATTTGCCAGACAGCCAATAATTGTGAGTGTATAGTTCTTCGTTAAGTCCGTAATTAAATCTGCCTAACAGCATGTTTAGTATGAAATTGGCTACAGTCAATTTCATAACAAAATGGGGGAAATAGAAGATGACAATGCTACTCGTATTTACAATAAAATTACAAGACCATGATTTGCAATGATATTTACAAAGATACATGATGAATTTGATGAACAAAGCTTTGTTTACCAGTGTCGATGTTGAATAAAGCAGTTCTCGTTTAGTCACTGAAGTTAAGCAACGTCCAGCTTAGGATGTTACGCCAGACTCCGTGAGGTGACGGTTGTGACTACTGCCCGTAGTTCAGAGATCCTAAATTCGATTTCCGGTGGAAGCAGAATTTTCACACAGAAAATTCTGTTCCCTCCGAAGACGTGAGGCTGGCATTTTCGGCCCTACCGTGGTTGGGTGAGGTTAATGTGGGTAGCTGGTACGATTCCCTGCGAATGGAGGGTAAATAACCCGTCCTGAATATCTGTCTCAAATCAGTACGTTAAAACCAATTAGAATCAATGGACATTGAATCTCCGTTTCAACCGTCACTCAACGGACTCTGATTGGTTATTGCGTTCAAATTAAACAATCAGATTGTGACGCTTGAAAGGGAGATTTTAAGATTATGAGATTGGAGAGTACTTCTGGAACGGTCTATAGGTACTACATATTAAAGGAAAGGTTTTTCTTCTTTAAAGAAAGAGAGCTAGAAATAGTAGACATAATATCAATTGAAATTCCAACAGCCCTAGAACCATCTGGATTGTCAAGAAACGACGGAGAACGACCAGATGGAGTCACTTTAGTTCCCTGGTCCCGTGGATCAGGTTTAGTGTGGGATGCGACATGTGTTGATACCTTTGTCTCCACTTATATAGCAAAAACATCAAGAGAGGCAGGGGCAGCAGCTGAAACAGCTTCAAGATTGAAACATACAAAATACATTGAGATTAAAGAGAGAGGCTACATTTTCCAACCTGTTGTTGTGGAAACCATGGGTGCTTGGAGCGTCGAATCTAAGAAATGGTTAGACCATTAATTGGGAAAGAAATTGATTGGAATTACAGGCGATTGCCATTCAATTATTTTCTTTAAAAAAAAAAATGGTCTAGTCTAGCCATAGAGAAAATGCTTCTATATGGGACCATCTACAATACGTCTCCTATATGTGTACAAAATTTCGTTAAAATCCGTTTAGTAGTTTCTGAGATTTGCGCGTTACAAGTAATGTATTTAACCGACAGACACAAAATCAAAATTGCTCAGGAGGTTCTGAAACGTCCAGAAATATGAAAAAATTGAAATCGGAGCAAAAAATGTATTGAACAAACATACCGACCGACAAAACCAAAGTTGCTCAGGAGGTTATGAAACGTTCAGAAATTTGAGAAATACATACATTTTTTTGCTCCGATTTCAATTTTTTACAAAAACTAACACAATATTTTCCGCTTCTGATATTAGAAATTTCCGGAAGTAAAAAAAAATACGTAGGTTGCAACAAAACTTCCTCCACTTCACGAGACACAAAGTAGTTGTAAAAAGTCTCCATCTTATATACTGACATCAGAAGAATCCAATTACTCATAAGTTCATAACTTTGTCTCTGACAAGTTCTTAAGAAAGTTCCGACCCCATCATTCATTACAACTCTGATGGAAAAGTTAACTTACGTTTCTGTTGGGTGAAAAGCTCATTTGAAATTAGATTTTAGTTCAAGTGAAAGATTCTGGCGGCTTTTGCCTTTCAAGTCTTTTCATAATAAGAACAGGGTGAGGTTAATGTGGGTAGCATGTTTGTGAGTTTCAGTGAGAGAGCGTGAACTGTTGTAATAAATATAAATGTAGATCTGTCCTAGGACAGGTTTCATCTCGACGTTCTCCACTTTACTCGATCTTGGGCATCCTCCTTCATCTGTTCAAATGTCCTTCCATTCAGCATGTTCGTCAGCATTCCAAACCTTCTTCTGCCAGCGTCGATGGCGCGTTGAATGCACCGGTTCTCGTTGGATCACCGAAGTTAAGCAACGTCCAGCGAGGTGAAGACTTCGTGATGCTGGCATTCCGGCCCAACCCAGGCTGGGTGAGGTTAATGTGGGTAACAGGTTTGTGAGTTTTCTGCGAATGGAGGGTAACACCCCCGTCGTGATATGACCATGCAGTTGAAAGCGACGTTAAAAACCAAAAAAAAAAAAAAAAAAAACCTTCTTCTTCCTCTTGATCTTCTTCCTTCCAGATTTCCTTCCATGATTATTCTCTGCAGACATTGAACTGTTGTATTGAGCTTAATAAAATTGTTACGGAAACAGGGCTCTAACACTGTGGAATTTCCGACAAATTAGAGGAAACTTAGCGGCCAACGCAAAGATATAACCAATTGGGAACTATCTTGCAAGGAAATGCAATGCAGTTTTTATAAATAAATTTAATTGGTTAGGTAACTAAATCTCTTTTGTTTCTTTAAGTATAAATAGAATGCATGTATTTATAAAGCTCTTAAAATAATGTGCACAAAATCTATAGTGTCCTTGTTCTTTAGATTAATTTCATATTAAATTTAAAATAAAGAAATTTCAATTTGTTCTGCTTAAAAGTTTGAAAAACACAGAATTATGAGAAAACCAAAGAAGAGAGGTAAGAAACAAAATTTATCAAAAAATATAATACTGACACACTGATCGTGGTACAATAATAGTTAATATTGCCTTATTTATACTGCCCGATTAGGATTAAGTCCCATTATTCCAGGAGTAAGCCCAGGACTCGTTTTTTTACGTAGTCCAATCCCAAATGGGAGGTGTCATGTCCTGGCTGGCTTTCAAACCCACGACCTCTTCATAACCAGACCGACGCTTTAAGCCTTGACCACTGAGCTACTGGGAACGACGCCGACGTACTTAGTTAGATGGTCGGATATTAAAAATAAGGGCCTTATAAAAAAAACAGGATTAAGGGTCAAATTTTGAAACAGGATTAAAGTGAAGATAAGCCAGACACGCCCTTAAGTCAGAGTTTCAATCAATCAGAGCACACTCTAGCCCGACTTGAGGGACAGTCTGACTTAAATAAGGGTTGGGTGGAAGAGATTGCCTAAGGCAATAACCCCGCCCTTTAGTTAGGACATATATTATGTATATATTTATTTATTTTTCTTTATTTTTTTCATCTATTATATTGAATTTTAATTTGTAATTATTTGTGTTGTATATTATAATATGTCCTATTAATAGAGTGTAAATAAATAAATAAATCTTACATTAATCCTGTTTTATAATACGGCCCTAAACAACTGTAATCCTGATAAACCAGACTGTCCCTCAACTCGGGCTATAGTCTGCTCTGATTGGTTGACACTCCGACTTGAGGGAGGGTCCGGCTTATCTTAAATTTAATCCTGTTTTATAATTCGATCCCAAATGTCTATTTTTAATAATAATCAAAAATAACGCACACCATTTTATTACATGGAGATTCCCCGAGCCGCTCCCAGGGAAATAATTAATCAAAACAGTGAACGAGGTGAAAGCTTTTAGAGTGTGTGGGCGAGGCGTCGACTCTAGCTAAAATCATAATGAAAATATCTTCAAGTGATACATATTTCAGGGTGTTAGAAATGACACTGTTGAAGTTTTGCTATCAGACACAGTTCTGGATGACAGTAATAGAGATTAATGGGATAAAGTTGTCTGTAAGACAAAAACGTTTGAAAAGCTTGTGCACTGGTCAAGTGTCCGTTTCAACCGTCACACAACGCACTCTGACTGGTTATTTCGTTCAAATTAACCAATCAGAGTACATTGTGTGGCGTTCACTGGTAGTCAAGTGGTTAACGCGCTAGTCTGGTAAACCAGGCAGCGTAGAGATCCGTTGGTTCGAATACTACCCAGTGCATGATTTTTGCCTCATTAATTTGAAATTATGACCACATACAGGGTGGACCAAAAAAACGTTTACACCCGTTAATGGTAGATTACTGACGACATTTCTAGGACGGATCTGCAATCCGTTTTTTCGGATTCGCCTTTATAACTGCACAAAGTGATTTTTTGCAACTTTCTGAAAAAGTCCGACTTTGGCTTATTCTTCAGGTCAGAACTTTTTTCCTATTTAAGATGAGTTGATTCTGAACATTTCTGCAGAAAGCCAACAAAATTTCGATGTTTCTAGCTACACTACTTTGTTTTTTACGATTTGGTTTGTCATATTTTTTTACACCTGAACAGAAAAAAAACACCCAAAAAAACTTTTTTACTAAATAAAACACTCGACATTTGTCCGAACAAATGTTGGCACAGACATGGGCAAGTTTGATAAAAGTTGGCGGCCGCCCCGAGGATGCTAAAAAATAATTTTTCGATTTTTTATCACGTGATCTTCTGGGAAAAATGATTAGATGTTTGCCAAAAACTATTCAAAAATCCTAAGAGTTTTCTAGCTGTAGACTGTGTAAGGGCGTCTTGTATTGTTTACATAAATTGTTTACATTGCTTTTTTTGAATACCGCGGTCTCACATGCCTCATCAGCCAGTTTAGGAAAATTCAAATGATAAATTTCGTGCTTCTCAGATTGTCAGTGGTGTTAGCTAGATGTGGTAGTGCTAAAAGTGTAAGATGCATGACCGAGGTTCAATTCTCGATGGTGAATAATATTTTAATTATCAAAAAAATCTGATGAAATATTTTATTCATACCTGTATCTGACCTGTTGTAACACCAACAACTTATGGTTTTTTTGGGGGTAATACCATCTGTAAATTGAGTTATCTCAGATACTATTGGTATCACAATACACATAATTATTATTCATGTAAGCCCCTGAGAGACTGCCTTGATAATGTAAGGATGGTTTTTCTTATGCTTCCCTACGAGAGAAAAAAAAAAAACTAGCGAATTTTCCAAACGAAAATAGAGGTTATGAAATAAATCCAGGTAAATATGTAGGTAGGTTCTTCTATCATAAACAATACTAATTAAATAACAAATATTTACCGATAGCCAACTCTTAATAGAAGTCTTGAAAAAAACAAGATAATATTTTGAAAATTAATAAACTTTTGCAGTCTTTATTATGTTTTATACTATTTTGATATAAACAAAGAGGTATTTAAAAAAACATATTGTGTTAGTAGTTCAATGAGAAACGATTAGACGCGCACGATTAGCTCAGTGAAAAGCTAGTCCACCCGGTCCGAACGCCAGAGCCAGCAAAAAATTCATGACTACAAAATAAAAAAGACTGTTGCCATTTTTTATTTAGCCATAGTACACACTATGGATTCTCCTCAAACAAATTTTTGAAACCAATGGTGACTTTAGTACCTTTCTCTCTCTCTCTCTCTCTCTCTTTCGCTCTCTGCCTCTCTCTCTCTCTCTTTCTCTCTCTCTCTCTCTCTCTCTCTCTCTCTCTCTCCCTTCTCAATTCCCTTAGAGGAACTGTTGGAAGTGGCGTCCACCTTCCTGGATGCAAAAGTTGAACCTCTTCTTCATGTTCCGTCGAATGTTGCGGAAGATTCCAGATTTTTCTGTCAGATCATCGAATGCCAACAGGATTCTTGCTACCAGATTCTGCTACTCTTGTGTCTCCACTGGTATTTCGTAAACTATGTTTTTCACGTGATCCCAAATGTTCCTGTTGGCAGCTCCATATGCTAAATGCATATCCAAATAATAATAATTATGTAACTTGTACTAAAAAAACTCAAGAAGTTTAAAGATAATATTTCATAGAATGCAGAAAAATATGCTTGAAAACTATCATCGAGAAACAAACAATCATTCATTTGACTGGCCTTTAATTAATTCCAAGGAAAATAATTATCAGACATAAATAGCTAATTACTCTTTGAGTACAAGACGACCCTACACGGTCAACACTTTTAAGATTTTGAACATAATTTTTTGAGACTTACCTGGTTTGTTTACCAGAAGATCACGTGATAAAAAATCGTAAAATTATTTTTTAGCATCCTTGGGTTGGCCGCCAACTTTTATCAAACTTGCCCATGTCTGTGCCAAAATTTGCTCGGGCAAATCTTGAGTGTTTCAAAGTGTAAAAAATTTACATGAGAATTTTTTTTCTATTCAAGTGTCAAAAAAGATGCCAAACCAAACCGTAAAAAACAAAGTAGTGTAGCAAGAAACATAGAAATTTTGTTGGCTTTCTGCAGAAATGTTTAGAATCAACTCATCTTAAACAGGAAAAAAGTTCTGACCTGAAGAATAAGCCAAAGTCGGACTTTTTCAGAAATTTGCAAAAAATCACTTTGTGCAGTTATAAAGGCGAATCCGAAAAAACGGATTGCAGATCCGTCCTAGAAATGTCGTCAGTAATCTACCATTAACGGGTGTAAACGTTTTTTTTGGTCCACCCTGTATAATAATAAGACTCTGAGGGTTATCATCATAGGGTGGCGTCATCGTGAACGATGGTAACCAGACAGTTGAAAAACGACGTTAAACCCTAATAATAATAATGATGATGATGATGATGATGATGAAAAAAAAAAATCAGTTCATATTAATTTCTTGGCGGTATAGATTCTATGGTCATTGTAAATGTAGTGTTGAAATTATGTTTGAAAAAAAAACTCAAGTTATCAGTCCCTCTTGCCCAAAGCAATTATTTTGCGATAAGCAGTTAAATGGTGCGAATATAACCAAGTGTGCAAAACTATTTGCATACTTCAGATACGCTTAATGGTTCCTTGTTGCGAACTGATTATGAGTGAGTAGTTGCTCGTAAAAATATGACAGTTAACACTTAGACGACCGGGTGTACCATCGGTGGTACACGCACGTTCGTACGGAATGGACCGGGTGTACCACCGGTGGTACACAATGTCGGGGAGCCGTATTATCGCCGGTCCCACAAGAGAATTCACGAAAAACCATGCCGGTCGTCTAAGTGTTTATGTCCCCCATTGAAATAACCATGGGTCTTCCATGGTTTTTTAAAACATTCTGGAAATTACAATAGTTAGGTACCAGTACACGTATCGATTGGGAAAATGTTCAATTTTTTACAGGGTGTCCGGAATTTATGCATGGATATTTTTACCATCGATTTAAGAGGTCAAAACAAGACTAAAAGTCTCCAGAGCATATACTCGGAAATGCCTCCTAACCGAGATATCAAGCAAAAAGGGCAAAAGCTCTATTTACACATAAATTAGAGTAGGCAGTGGCGTAGCTAGACCTACATTTCGGGGGGGGGGCGTTTTGAGGGAACTTCGGGGGGGTTTTGAGGGGGTTTAGAAATCTTGCCTAACGTATATTCCATCTTTGCTGGGGTTTCTTGGAAATTTGGGGGGGGGTTTTGTCCCCAAAACCCCCCCTGGCTACGCCACTGAGAGTAGGAAGAGGGGGGGGGGGGGGGGGTTTGGAGGCTGGCGGTTGGATAGGATGATTGAGGAGATCGGAGCACATCTTTTGACTATAATATGTTGAGCCTCGGATAAACGAGGCCAGAGTTATATGAAATTCGTACTACAAGGAAAGTGGTACAGGTTTTTATATCTACTTTCTTTACTTTCCCTGGACCTAAACCCCTCTTAACCCGCCTGCTCTAATTTATGTGTGAATAGACCTTTTGCCCTTTTTGCTTGATATCTAGGTTAGGAGCCATTTCTGGGGACTTTTTAGTCTTGTTTAGACCTCCTGAATCGATGGTAAAAATATCCATACATAAATTCCGGACACCCTGTACAATCTGTACATAGTTGTTAATTTACTTCATGGGAAAGTAAGTAGATAAAAAAAATCGACGTGTTTCACAAGTTTTGAAGTTCCATTGCATTTAAAAAAAAAAAAAAAAAAAAACGAAATGTTGCCAAAAGTTGCTTACACAGCACGCAATCCGTGACTTAACGCCACAGAGGTATTACAAAAACGTCTATTAATTTCACCCTTAGAGTTGGGTGGACGAAATTTCCGCAGGCAATAATAGAAGTAATAAAAATAATAATCTGGAATTCCGATTTCAGTTCATCTTTCCTGCTGACCTGCGCACAACATGTTTCGCCTGGCTTTCGTCCTGCTGCTGACTGGGGGCGTCTACTCGCGCCATCTGGTGCAGGAAGGCTTCCAGTTCAAACACCACAGCAATGCTGACTTGCTGCAGGTTCTGGAATCGGTGCATCAGCGGTGCCCAAACATCACACGGGTCTACGCGCTGAATGAGAAATCCGTGCTGGGTAACCCTCTGCTGCTGATTGAATTCTCCACCCGGCCTGGCCTGCATCAGCCGCGTGAGTTATTATTTAAACAAAATACTGGTAGTTCTGTGAATTGTAGACCTCACTCATATACTTTTAACCAAACTCAAAATGTCAAATCAATCCGCAGGGCATTTTTTAATCAATCCGTTATACGGCCTCCTTTTCGTTCTTTGGCCTCAGTACGGACCTTTAAGCTTTCACGTGAGTATCAGCTTTAATGTGAGCAGCGACCAGTGGTAGAATTATGGGCAATTTTTTTTTTTTTTTTTAATATGAGTGTTTCACAGCCTTTTTTATTTCGTAGCAGTGAAACAGGAGCTACTGTAGACGCTTGTGGTCTGTGTTGTAGCCTGCCCATCCCGTAGTATGCGTCCCCTCTGACGGGCGAGAAGTGACACAATACTTCCCATTTAGGTGCTGGGTCAACACGAGGGTACCGGAAGGTATCCCTTACAAACAATTGTAAACAAATTATGAATACAAATTTTTGTCGGCACGGGGGATCGAACCCGGGACCTTCCGCATGGCAAGTGGGTGCTTAACGGAAAGTCTAACAATTCTGCACTACCCACTAAACTGTAATAAAATTACCATAGATTTAGATGACGCCACCCTATGATGATGAATTGATGATGAATACATTAGCACCTTTTAATTAAATTCAAGTTTACATTTCCCCAGTGGTTCCCGAATTCAAATACATCGCCAACATGCACGGTAATGAGGTCCTTGGTCGGGAGCTTCTACTGAAACTAGCGGATTACCTGTGCGAGGAGTACCGAGCGGGCAATGGCGAGATTCAGAAGCTGATTCATCTGACCAGAATCCACCTCATGCCGAGTATGAATCCAGACGGGTGGGAACAGGCCACTCTGAATGTAAGTTATCATATTAGCTTTAATTTGATGTTATAAGAGTTAACTAATACAACTGATTCATTAAGATGTCAACATAATTATTAATTTAACCATATTTATAGAAATATGGTCATTTCAAAAATTATCATTTCTGCATTTTTAAATTGCAGGATAGATAGTACAAATGTTAATGAGAGAGCGACATTAAGATAAAAACCATTTATCAGATCAAGAAAAAAAATGAGAAGTTCTACAATCAGAATATGAAACTCATACTGACCATAAAGTATATTGTATGCTATCTTAATATATAAATGTCAAAGTCACTGACTGACTGACTGATCATCGCTTTACAGCCCAAACCGTAATACCTAGCGAGCTGAAATTTGGTAGGTAGCTTTGTCTTATAGTCTAGATGTGCAATAAGACGGGATTTTTCAAAATTCCCACTACAACACCTGCCATTGGCGAAAAAGGATTTTTTGCTTTCACGGCCATGCCTCGGCCCGCAAAGCGGGCGACAGCCCGCTAGTTAATAAACATATGGTGTTTAATAATTAAAGGGTTGAGTGGAAGAGATTGCCATAGGCAATAACCCCGCCCTTTAGTTACGACATATGGATATACTCGTATATATATATATTTTTTTCTTGTTTATATTAATATTGTCAATTTTGTATATTAATTTTTACCATTATTTGTTTGTGTTTGTATATAATTATGTTCTACTAATGAAGAGTTTCATAATATGTAATAATAATAATTACTTTCGTGATATCACAACTACTCAGACTCGCTTTACTAAATCTACGCTGAAACCGGGAACCACCGACCTCCAGGTTACAAGTCCGCCGACTTATCGATCAAGCTACGTAGGTGAGTGCCACTCTGAATGTTAGCAAACAAAAAAACTTCAGATCGAAGAAAATTGAGGGTGAAATTCATAAATATGTATTGAGATTTTTTTGCGGTGACCTAGGTCGTGTGGGGTAGCGCTCTCGGTTTACACGCAAGTAACACAGGTTCGAATTCCGGCTGAGTAGGAAGTTTCCCAGAAGAAGAAATTATCATATTTATGTTAATCGCAATCGGAAGATGGGAGAACGTCTGGCTTTTTCAAACAGAAAATTTCCCTCGCCATACAGAGAGACAAATGCAGCGAGCATATTGCAGCGAGCTTTACCATCAAGTATCAATATGGATGAGGTGTTTTACTTGAAATAAAAAAAATTCACTTTAATGACAATCGTGATATCACAACTACTCAAACTCGCTTTGCTAAATATTTGCTTGACTTGAGACTTGAACCACCGACCTCCAATTACAAGTCCACCGCTTTATCGATCAAGCTACTGAGGTCGGTAAAATTTCCCAGTATTTTGGATATTCGAGATCCACTCATATCTCGTGAGGAAAAATGAGTAGTGACTCCTGCGAGTGACAACCAATCGCGGCATTACTAGACTAAAAAGAAAATAATTCAAATTATTTAGTGTAGCCGGCTTCTAGTAATGCTGTGCTACCCACAAAACATTTTACGGAGAAGCTCTTGCTTCACAACAACGACAAAAGAACCTCACTCATTACTTGTTGTTTTAAGTTGTTTCTTTTAGATTTAACATCCCTTTTAGCTGCGAAGGTCATAATATCAATATGGTGGTTCTACAGTCCATTCGTTTTAGAATAGCCGTTCGGCTCTTCACAGGGTTCAAATTTGATAAGTTAACAATTGAATTTCTAACGTTACTGGACGTTACTTAACTTCAGAGACAGAACGAGAACAGAACTGATGTATTCAACGTGCCATCGACACTAGAAGAAATAGTTGTGCATCAAATAAAATGCCAAGAAGCGTCAAGTGAATACTAGATTTTATAAACGCCTGACAACTATACCAACTATGCAATGTGCAATAAAACATAAATCACACACTCTTTTTAATATACCAACACTAAGATTTTTGAAGTTGTCATATTTGTGTCAATCAACTAAATGATATCCGCCACCTTATCGATCAAGCTACTGAGGTCGGTTTTAATACGTAATATTATATAATATTTGAGATGCGTTCTCGCATTTAGAGAATTTCAAATCTGAAGGAAATTTGACGGTTCAAAAGGACTTTTAGTGGAAAGTTCGAGAAGGGTCGGTCTTCCCTTATGCTATGCCTAGTTTAGCCCTTAATAATAATGTTTGTCTTCCTGGGGGACTATAAACAGGGAGTAGACCAGTATTGTCTTGGTTCTGGGGGCCCTTGTAGCCTCCTTGTAAAGACGGTGGTAGAACTGCTGAGTCATTCCTCCACTGTCTTGCTACCATCGTTCACGATGACGACACCCTATGATGATGAATAATGTTTGACCAGTTCGAGGATTTTCCTTACTATGTCTCGGATTTTCCTCTGTTTTTCATTTTCCAGGGTGGGGACAGGAGTGAGCTGGTGCAGAGATATGTGGGCAGGTCCAACAACAACAGTGTGGATCTGAATCGGAACTTTCCCGATCTTGACCGAATCATCTTCGGCAACGAGGAAGCCCAGTATGACCTGAACAACCATCTGCTGGAGGGAACTGATAAGCTTTCACAGCAGGTAATGTTTACCTTCTAAATGTTGGGAAAAAAGAAGAGAAAAATACGTTTTTTCTGAGCGCGCGATTTGTGGTTAAGCACTCGCTAGTCATGCGGAAGGTCCTGGGTTCGATCCCACGTTCCGACAAAAAAAAAATTAAATAAATAAATAAATGTGTTTCTTTGTGTTATTATATCACAATTTTAGTGGGTAGCGCAGAATGTTCCATATCTTTAATATCCCAAGATCTTATTTTTGGCTATAATTCCACCACTGGTCGCTGCTAACATTAAAGCAGCTGCTAATTTTTCCTCACGAGGTATGAGTAGACCCCGAAAAATTTGTATTCTTAATTTGGTTGCAATTGTTTGTAACCAAATTAAGGGATACCTTCCGGTGCGCTCGTGTGGACTGTTTCATGACTACGAAATAAAAACGGCTGTGAAACACTCATCTTTTTTTTTAAAAAAAAAAAACAGGGAATCCTAGTCTCATATTATTATTATTATAAATTATAGCCCATCCTAACATTAATCGTATCAAGGGCGCAAATTATTTGTGTTATTTTTATTTGTAATTAATGTATGTAATAATAATATTGTAAATAAAAATGTTCCAGATCCAACCGGAGACGAGGGCAGTGATGCGACTCATCATGAGGATTCCGTTTGTCCTCTCAGCCAACCTCCACGGAGGAGACCTGGTGGCTAACTATCCGTATGATGCAAGCAGGTCAGGCGTGTCCCAGGGGGAGTACTCCAAGAGTCCTGACGATGACACCTTCAGGTATTTTTTTTATTATCAACCATACTTCATAGGTGTGGCCCTTAGGGCGGAATTAATAGACAACATCAATAACTCAAGTCTTTGGTAAGTGTCGATTTTCCCTATCTTACACAGTACACAATCCGTGACTTAGCGCCACAGAGGTATTACAAAAACGTCTATTAATTCCGCCCTTAGTGTGGGATGACGACAGCCAAAAGAAACTATCATAAGTTCAGTTAAAAATATTATGAATTATGTAAACTGTCATTGTTATATATGTTTGAACCATTTACTTGTCATGTATTAAATAAATAAATAAAATAAAAACTTTCGAAACGCCAAAAAAACGAGCGTGCTATTTACTTGACGCCCTAACAAGTAAGGCTATTGCAAAGTAAAATGTAGTAGAAAGTACAATTTTAGAACTTTTTTACAGTAACAGTAACAATGCTCCCAATGGTCTCTGAGCATCTCATGTGAACCACTTCCTCAATAGAAAATGGCGGAAACTATATGTTATTAGCATAGTGTCCGCCATTTTCTATGGAGGCAGTTGTATGATATTTCCTATGCAGAAAGGGGACTTCAATTCTCGACCAGAGTTCGTTATCTACTTTCTTAATCTATTATTAAAAGTTAAAGTTAGTTATCATATTTGTGTTAATCACTTTCGTAATGTCACAACTACTCAAACTCGCTTTTACTAAATCTACGCTGAAACCGGGACTTGAACCACCGACCTCCAGGTTACAAGTCCGCCGCTTTATCGATCAAGCTACTGAGGTCGGTTCTATTATTAAAATAGCGTAACGTTAAAAATGCAACTTGAGAACTTGACACTATTTTGCTTACTTAAATTTCGATCACCATCTTCACAGATACCTCGCCCAGACGTACGCGAACAATCACGCAGACATGGCAAACCCCGCCCGGCCTCCCTGCCCCGACTCCGGTAGTACCAACTTTGCCCGCCAGGGGGGCATCACAAATGGCGCCAAGTGGTATGTTGTGACGGGCGGCATGCAAGACTTCAACTATCTGTCGTCGAACGACTTCGAGATCACCCTCGAGCTCGGGTGTGTCAAGTACCCGCCCACCGAGGAGCTGTTCAGCGAGTGGGAGAGAAACAAGAAGGCCCTGCTCGAGTTCATCTGGCAGGTAATAATACGAGGAACGTCTCAAAAGTAAGGTTCTCCAAAAAAAATTATTATTATTATACAACGCTTTATTAGGTATAAATGGACATTATGTACATAGAAATAATTAATTTAACAATGAAAAAAATGGAAACAATATATACAATGAAAATGAAAAAGAATAGAAATTATAAAACAAAAACATAAGTCCTAACTAAAGGGCGGGGTTATTGCCTATGGCAATCTCTTCCACCCAACCCTTTAAAAAAATTGTAAGGTTCCCCCCAACATATTTTTATTGCATTGTATTCAGTAACATCCTATCATTTTTCTACATAATTTCCAGCTCGATCAATCCACTTTTGGAACCGGGGGAGCAATTTATGTATACCCTCCTTGACAGACTGCCCGTCCAAACTAGAGGTTCAAGTACGGACAGCAATCTTGAGCTTGTCGTCGTTTCGGAAGCTTTTCCCTCCCAAATGAACTTTCAGATGGGAAAACAAGTGAATGTCACTTGCTGCCAGATCAGGTGAACATGGTGGGTGGCCTGGACTTCTGACGAAACAAGGTTTCCTGTTCCACGATAACGCCCGCCCCCACTCAGCTCGAAACACTCAAGATCTCCTTAATTCATTCAGATGGGAAGTTTTTGGCCACCCACCATATTCACCTGATTTGGCACCAAGTGACTTTCACTTGTTTCCTCATTTTTTTTATACTGATTATGGGGTCAAAATGCCAATTGGCAGAATAACTTGTCATGTCCCAATACCTCTGTGGCGCTAAGTCACGGATTGCGTACTGTGTAAGATAGGGAAATCCGACGTTAAGCAATGACTTGAGTGATAGAATTCGTCTATTAATTTCGCCCTAAGATAGGGAAACCCGATGCTTTCGCCCTAAGAGTCATACAGATGTGACCCTTGTATCGTACATTCAACCATAATCTTTTCCCTTCCCATTCTCGTTTTCAGTCCCATGACGGAATCAAGGGCATCATCCGGGATGCGACCACAGGGGCGCCAGTCCCCAACACCCTCATCCATATCAAGAACATCACCGGGGGGCGGGTGGAGGAGATCAAGCACGAGATAACTTCCGTCAACGAGGGGGACTACTATCGTCTGCTGACGCCCGGCCAGTACCAGGTAAGTTTAGTTATAAATTTTCTTCAGTGACAGTACCAGGTAAGTTTATTTTTGATATATATATTTTTTATTTTTTTTTTTGTATGATTTTATTTGTGGTGAAGCACAAGGCCTCTTCACAATTTTTGTGGGTAGCGCAGCATTACTAAGAGCCTCCTGTACTTTTCGAATTCTATTACATCAATTTCTTTTTACTCTGGTAATGCCAACACTGGTCGTTACTCATACAAGTAACTACTCATTTTTCCTCACGAGGTATTTATTTTTTATTTAATTTTATAAATTTTGTCCCGGTGTGGTTTCGAACCCACGACCTCTGGATTATCAAACAGACACCTTAATAACTGAGCTCACGGGAATGATGTACTTTATGTATAATTTTTCTTCAGTGACAGAATAAGAACTGTTGTACGCAACGTACCATCGTTGCTTGCCCTTTTTTATTGAAAAAAAAATCGTCTTGCACCACTTAAGGCCGAATCAGGAATAACCCATGTTTATTTGATATAAATATATAGTTTAGTATAATACTCATCTTATTTTTTTTAATCTGAAAGGAAAATCAAACATATGAATCGGATTTTGTTAACTGATTACTCTCGAAGGGCTATCAGTAAACCAAAATAATAAACAATATTGTGATCACAAATTTGGACCTAACTTTCCATTACTAAAGGGCATTACTTTCCCCATTTAAAACAATACGCAAAATCTAGACCTAAGTGCACAGAGGTATAACAGAAACATCCAGTAATTCCACCCTTTATATTTTTTCTCGCCAGGTTGTGGTGTATCACGAAGACTATTATCCACAGAGCACAGAGGTAACGGTCCATCCTACAGGACACAGCGAAGCACAGAGACTGGACTTTGATCTGAGGCCTCTGCCTAAAGTTATAAGGGTAAGTTGTGCAAAATACGTACGTAAATTTTTACGGGACGCTAGTTGAATTAAGGCAATGTGCGCATGTGCAGAAACGAGTTTTCGTCAGTTACAGTCAAAAAATTCAATTCAATTAGCGTAACGTATCGCAAATCTTTTTTTTTTTTTTGTGGGGTTCAACGTCGCTTTCAACTGCCATGGTCATATCACGACGGGGGTTTTACCCTCCATTCGCAGGAAACTCACAAACCTGCTACTCACATTGACCTCACCCAGCCTGAGTGGGGCCGGGAAAAGCCAGCGTCACGAGAATTAGAATTTGAATGGTCACCCATCCAAGTCTTAACCTCGCTGGATGTCGCTTAACTTCGGTGTTCTGAAGGGAACCGGTGTATTCAACATGCCATCGACGCTGGCTATCGCAAATCTAAATATAATTTCTGTGTAGTCACCGTGGCTGAGTGAGTTAGCGCGCTAGGCATTGCACGCACGGTGACCTGGGTTCAATCCCCAACGGGGCAAGATTTTTTCTGCTCTTTACTTGGGTGTTCAGGATCCACTCATACCTCGTGAGGAAAAATGAGTAGCTGCTTTAATATTAGCAGCGACCAGTGGCCTGTTTGATCCAAGGACAGGCTATCTAGAGGAACACGCACTCTCATTACGACTCTTTTTGATTAATTTCAATTGAATCTTACAACTTTTTTTTAATTTGGGTTTAACGTCGCTTTAAACTGCATGGTGATAATCTAACAACTTTAATTTCAAAACTTGAAGATATCATATTAGTGTTAAACACAAGTGTGATATCACAATTACTCATACTGGCTGTACTTAGGTTGAAATTGATAGAAAAAATCGAGATGTCAAGTTGTGACTTAGCATTAGTTTTCCCATCTAAGACAATACGCAAAATCTAGGGCGAAATTAATAAACGTTTTTGTAATACCTCTGTGGCGCTAAGTCACGTATTGCGTACTCTGTAAGATAGGGAAAACCGACGCTTAGCAATGACTTGTGATATAGAATTTGTCTATTTCTTTCGTCCCTAGAATTAGCTCCACAGAGGTATTACAAAAAACGTCTATTGATTCCGCCCTAAATTTTTGCCGTACTTACGACTCGAACCACAGACCTCCAGCTTACGGGTCTGCCGCCCTGAGCTACTGAGGTCTGTCTTGAAACTCACAGCTTTCCACTGTTTCAGGTACAAGAGCCAGAACTGATGGAAGATCTGGAGGAGTCAAACCACCTGAACCCCCTTGGCTTCGAGTACGGTGAATCGCTGCCCCAAATCAAACCACCCAATTACATGTGGGCCTACAATCGGCGCAAGTAAATCGCCCCCAAATCGAAAACTGTCCGCAAGAACCAAATAAATATCTACAACACACAAAAAAAAATTACACCTAGACAAAAATAGTTGTGATAAGCGAACAGAGGTAAATGAAATTTTATTCGCCGAAGAAAAACAGCAATCTCTTGTCATTCTGTCTCTTTCGATGAAATTAAATGGTCGGGTTCTGGCGAAGTTGAGTTATTTAACCCAGATGGGTCTGACGTCCTTCCAGAAGGACGTCCTTCTGGAAGGACGTCAGCCCCATCTGGTGAAAGGTACTACGTTGTGGATTTTTCTAATTAATTCAGCTTGTTGAGGTTAGTTGGCGACACCTTAAGCTCTTTGTTTTGAGTCCGAGTGATAAGTTGACAGCACTTATTTTGATTCAGGACTCAATTTATATCACTCCAAAAAAATAAAACAAAAAATTTCACCGCGTTATCTGGGTTAATATTTATTTCAACTCGTATTGTCTGATTTTGAAACGCACAATCTATTTCTTTTTAAATAGACTTAAAAAAAGTTGATTTATTTTTTTCATCCAGAGGTAACAATAATCGGTGAACAATGTTGAATAAAAAGTGAAATCCAGATGTTACAATGGTAAAAAAAGTTGTAATAAAATTATTTAATTGAAATTCATCGTTATTATATTTTCTTCTTGAAGACATCACCGATAGGTATGTTTATTTTTGTTTCACCAAAGAGAATATCTTCCTTCCCATTTAAATTAATATACAGAGGTCTTTTCTATACACTTTTAGAGAAAGAATTCAGTTAGTACGTCTGTGTCGACCAAGTGCGAAATTAATTGACAAAATCGAGTTCACAAGTTCGTACTTATAAGCATTGGTTTCCCCATTTAAAACAATACGCAAACTATAGACTTAAGTCCACAGAGGTATAACCAAAACGTCTATTAATTCCCTTTTTTAAGTTTCCTCCACTTTTTTCTTACGTTTATATTTTGAAAATACAATCCTCTCGTTTTTCGACACAGGTTCTAATGAGATTATAGTACACAACAAAAACAGATCCAAGCCAAATTTTGGTTCTTCCTAGATAGACTCCTGAATCTCTATCTAGTATCTAGATGTATACGTATTGAGAACTTTATAATATATATTTCGTGTGATCTCTTCATTTATGTAATTAGTTTTCAAGTTACCAATTAAGTTTTAATGTTGTGTTTGACAATTGTCTCCCTTTTTTTCTTCACAAGATCTTTCTCTATAAATATTTTTTCTTATTAAATTAGGAATTTGTCAAATAAAAATTGAACGCAAAATTTATCATCATACTTCAGCCCCCGATGTATTTTATGAAAATTCGTATATTTTCTTCTGTTATTTAAGAAATACCTAAATTTATGTTACTACATAATATTACAGAAACTTGATGAAAAAATCTGTTTTTCTCATCCATGGTTCCTTTTGAGAAGATATGAACGAGGAATATGTAACATGATATTGGGAGAACTTGCTTCTTAACCCTTTGACTGCCATGGCACAACTCGAGTTGTGCCAGTACACATGTCAAGATTAGCTCTGGCAGTCAAAGAGTTAAAGATTGTTTAGCCTCCGTGGCGTAATGGTTGAGACTACTGCCCGTAGTCCAGAGATTCCGAGTTCGACTCCCGGTTGGGGCAGACTTTTCGAAGAAAATTCTGTTTCCTCCAAACACGTGAGGCTGGCATATCCGGCCCTACCCTGGCTGGGTGAGGTTAATGTCGGTAGCTGGTACGATTCCCAGGGAATGGAGGGTAAAACCCTCGTCCTGACTACTTCAAATCAAGACGTTAAACCAAATTGAATCAACTGGTCACAATAAATCTAAATAGAGGTATGTGTGATAATTGGTGCTTCTCTTGTGGAACTTCAACCAGTCTATAATAATAATAATAAAAGGCGTGCTTAATTTTTAATGACCCAAGTTAGATCAATATAATTATGTATAACTCCGTTATACTTCGCTTAATACCATGTGAAAAAGAAATTTGTGTTGCCATTTTTTTTCTTTCTTTTTTCATGTAAAGATAATATTATGTTTTAAACTAAATTTTTGATAGAACAGTTGCTATCTGATAACTTATGTATGCATTGTGAAGTTTTATTTTCACAATAAAATATTTGAATAAAATGAAAATGCATAGCACATACAAAAACGTACAAATATCGAACGATTTATATACTTAATTTATTTTCTAAAAATAGATCTATGTTTACGATAAATATTTATTTGATACATAATAATTAATGAATAATAATTTTAAAAATACATCAAATAATAATTACAACAATTTATATAAATAAACGATAAAATTTGGCATTTCTTATTTAAGGGCGAAAATCCTTTTTCGCCAATGGCAGGTGTTGTAGTGGGAATTTCGAAAAATCCCGTCTTATTGCACATCTAGACTATAAGACAAAGCTACCTACCAAATTTCAGCTTCCTAGGACTTACCAGTTCGGAGAAACAGCGATGATCAGTCAGTCAGTCAGTCAGTGACTTTGACATTTATATATTAAGAAGAGAAAATGTTGAAGACAATGCAGTTCATCAACAGTAAAAAAATATTACTATGAAATCATCTTGGGTAAAACTTGAAATTGTATAAAATAGCATTTTATCTTATACTAGCGGGGACTAGGCGATTACCAATTTAAGCTGATGATAACAGCAAATATAATAAATAAAAGACAAGAGGACGTTATGTATACTCGTATAACGATGTGCTATGTAATATTTTCCCCAAGAAACGTTCTCAAGCTTTGATCGCCGACCTCCGTGGCTCAGTGGTTAAGAGCATTGATTGCTGACTCGGAGGTTGCTGGTTCGAATCCCGGCCGGTGCATAAATTCTGACCGAGATTTTCGTTTCCGGAATTGCGTGGATATTAAGGTACAGTGCCCTGAAGTAATCAAATACCTTTTTTCTTTATTAAAAAAAAGATCTGATCAACATTGGACATCGAAAATTGCAGTACTCTGATTTTCTATGGGGCAAAGATCGTAGGACAATGCTGGCTATTCCAGGCCCAAACCAGCCTGGGTGAGGTTAATGTGGGTAACTGGTTGGTGAGTTTTCAGCAAATGGAGTGTATCACCCCTGTCTTGAAATAACCTTGACAGTTTTTTTTTTTTTTTTTTTTTTGGCATTGGTAGACAAGGTCATTCCATACAGCCAACCTTGACAGTTCAGAGACGGTAAACCACAAAAACATAACAATTACAACCCATTTATAAAAATTGATTGAAATAGTTGAGAGGTTTATACATACAGCTGAAATCACTCTCACTAGGAGCCCAATAGTCGTGCAAGTTGAGCTTCAATCTCTGCATCTGTTGGAACTTTGCTGGTTGAGGAAGTCTTGGACGAGTCGCCCACTTGACCACGAACAGCCGGTGCGTTGGCCATCTGAAAAAAAAAGTTTTTATTAAATTAATTTACGTATTTTATTTTGACTTTTGCAACTAGGTACTTTTATTCATAATTTTTACCAAAGAGAACCTTTTAACCTTTGATTTTTTAATTGTAAAAATGGAGTATTATAAAATACCTACTATAACACTCAGATTAAGTTTTAATTAGTAGTTTGTAAAAAGTTTTTAAAAGTTGTCATATTTGTGTTAATCACTTTCGTGATATCACAACTACTCAAACTCGCTTTACAAAATCTACGCTGAATCCGGGACTTGAACCACCGACCTCCAGGTTACAAGTCCGCCGCCTTATCGATCAAGCTACTGAGGTCGGTCGCGTTGATTAAATAAAGTAATTGATACTGACTTTCCGTGTCCATGAGTGTTTTAATTAGTTAATCAACTATATCAATCTGATTGACAATAATAATGGTAGGTGCTTCATTTATACTGCTCAGGTATAATAAATAGAGTAAACCGTTCTTTCAGCAGGCATTATTATGTGATCAAAGTTCAAATATTTACAAGAGAAAAAAAATTCATTCATTGGGTGGGATCCGAACCAAGGGTCCCCACGCTATCTCGATTACCAGACTAGGGCCTTGACCACTCGACCACCAACTTATGTTTATAATCACTCACTCATAATCAAATAGCTAGAAAATGGCATTGAAAAATAAAATTGAAAAATATTTCTCCTACTGTGTGGGTACAAACTATGTATGTATGTGGTTCCTTTGTGATATTATGCCACAGCTTTAGTGGGTGGCTCAGTATTAAAAAACTCCAAATTTCTTTATTTTTCCATATTCATATTACTTTTGTAATGCTGTCACTGGTCGCTAATCATACAAATAGTTACTCACTTTTGCTCACGAGGTATAAGTGGACCTGAACATCCAAGTATATAACGGAAAAATTCCTACTCTGCTGGGAATTGAACCCAGGTTACCGTGTGTGCAAGCTTATTTCACTATGCTATTTCACTCGGCCACGGTGACTACTGGTAGGTACAAACAAGAAAAGTAGAAATCCTAAGATTTATTATTATTATTTGTACTTACTTTTCCCGATATTTCAATACCAATTTCATCCAGGACTTGGTCAATGATTTTGTTGGATTCTTGTTCATCATCACTGCCTTCTAGCATATCGTCAAATGCTTCATCAACTGAAATCATAGCATATGTAGAAGTTAGAGTATTATGTCTATATGATACGTACAATAATATTAATTAAGAGTGATAACAAAACTACTGAATAGACCTTACTATTGTTTAATCCAACAATAGCATATTAAAACAACAACAAAAATAACTGTTCAGTGGATCATAAAATTGATATAAACAGAGAAACACTAATTATATTCCCAGATAAAGTTTCTTCTTAATGCAGAGAATTGGTTTAGCAATCCAGAGAGAAACGCAGCTTCATTTTTGGGAGCAATTCCAAAAACTGGAGTTTTTGATGAAATGTTTTATATTTAATAAATTGTAAACTGAAAATTATTCTCACTACTAATAAAATATTTTTTGTACAAATAAAATGTAGGTGTACTAGAAAAAATAAAAATGGTATAGGAGCAACGACTCTCCTCTGTAAATAAATATCTTTTTTTAATGGTATGTTATCTAAATAAAATGGTTATAGACTCTTAGGGCATAATTATACAAAATAAAATTGGACCAACAAGTTTGAGGGAGTTTATTTCAATGTAAACATATTGACAGTTGGTACTAAAGAATTTACAGTTGGTACACTGTTTAGAGTAAAAAAAATAGCCAAGTATTGTCTTGAATTTTGGAATTTGAATAAAATATGCTCACTCATTTCATCTGTCATGTTCATGCGGGATATTCCCTGTTGGAATTCCCTGGCTGTTGCAGCAATCTGCTCCGGTTTCATAATGGTGTTCATGTTCTTCATGGTATCCGCTGTGTTCTTCATTGCCTCTGCCATTTTGATGGTGGAGCCCATAGTCTTGTTCTGAACACCTATGCCTCGAACCTGGAAAAATAATGGAAGTTATAATAATATACTTCCAATACCTATACATAAACAGGAATGAAAAAAAGTTCATATTTTAATACTTGCAACTAAACCATTAAAATAGGAAAGGCATAATAAAACAACTGTTCAGGTAAATGTCTTTTTTCCCAATTTTCACGAAAACGTCTAATTATTAGTTTCTACATTTTTTGAAAGCTTCCTTATAGTTTCTCTGCATCCATCATTATTTTGAGTTCAATTCTTACTTTTCCTTGAGCTGTGTATGTCCTCGTTTTTTGCTTCCTGATTTGAATAAGTTGTTTGGCCAATATTGTTGCTCCTGCTTTGTCTCCTTTGCTTGCTGCTTTCTTTATTTCTAGTTCCTGGAAAACATACAATTTCAAAGTTTATAAAACTCAGTTGGATAGAATAAATTTTCGAGGAAACTTGTTACTTATAACAGAATATTTAATCAATTGTCAAGATCTTTTTAAATCAAGTGTCCCCTCACAAGTCTAGGTAAATTAAGGGTGAAATGAATGGACATTTTTGTAATACCTCTAAGGAGCTAAGTCTAGATTTTACGTATTGTTTTAGATGTGGAAAACTAATGCTAATCCATTACTTAATATCTCAATTTTTTTTTATTTTTAATATTGCCCTTTGTATAAAAAAATGTGTTGAATGGCATTTACAGTTATATTGCTCCCTGTCACATCTGATTAGTTGATATTCTTACCAACAGATTAGTAGATACTCTTACCAACAGTTTAGTAGATACTCTTACCAACAGATTAGTATATGTATATTCTTACCAACCAACAGTTTAGTAGATATTCTTACCAACAGTTTAGTAGATACTCTTACCAACAGATTAGTAGATATTCTTACCAATTTCTTCTCTTCTCTGTCCAACTGATTTCTTTCCCTTTCAATGTCTCTGTCCACCTTCCTCAAGTTTCTATCATTTTCTCTTTGAGACTCTGTAAATATGTGAGGGTAAGAATTAGAAACTTACATCAAAATCAAAAGTTGGGGTTTGTCTAGCTTCTAATATAAAAATTACAAACACAGAAGTCTGACACTACACCCAGCCTAGACAGAATACAGACCTATGATTGTGTGGAACATCTGAGTGTCATTCACTACTGCACATTAGAAAAGCACAAGTTATGCAATGTGAGCTGAGTTTTTTTCAACATTTTAGATAATTGTTACACAAAACTATTCCCAGCTTGTCCTGGCCCACTGTATAACTCTGAGTAATTTGATGAACTTGCTTTTTTATCTGTTAGTGTTTTTTTTTATCTTGAAGACTAAGCTTTTTTAATTGGTTCAAGCCTCTTCATGCTTTCCGGATTGATCAGCTGGCTAGGCTGGTTAAGGGTTTGTTCCTGTTAGTCACCAACAGCTGGGTCTTTTTCCTCTTTGATGCCTTAAAATATGTTGAAATTTACCAAAGTTAAAAAAAAGTTAGCATTATTTTTTAATCACTTTTGTGATATCACAGCTACTAAAATTCACTTTACTAAATCTACACAGAAACCAGGACTTCAACCATTGACCTTCAGGTTACAAGTCCAACCCATTATCAATCAAACTACTGAGGTTGGTTCTTGGCCTTTTGCCTAATATCAGGGTGTAGTATTAAAGTTAAAAAAACTATGTATGCACCTTACGTTAGACTTTAGTGTGTTGCATGGGTTCTTGAGTGAAATATCATAATACCCTTGTGTTAAAATATATTTGTGCACTTCTATACTGCATTGTGTGGTAAGGAAGGGAAAAAATCCCAAAATGGTAGGAATGCTCCGACAGTTTGCAGCAATACCTGCCTTGCAAGTGGACCTCTTTGATTAGGAGAAAAACACCAATTCCTTGATTTTTATTTGGGTGTTTGCAAAACACCAATTTCTCTTTCAAGTGTTTTACAATAATAGACATGAGCATATAAACATCACTGAAATTACTTGATACTATTGCACAATATTCCAAGTTCGTTCTATTTA
Organism: Bactericera cockerelli; assembly: GCA_024516035.1. Classification (NCBI taxonomy): domain Eukaryota; kingdom Metazoa; phylum Arthropoda; class Insecta; order Hemiptera; family Triozidae; genus Bactericera; species Bactericera cockerelli. The sequence continues at coordinate 6,492,076 of CM044960.1, read as the reverse complement.
GGTACCTATTAGTCATCAGCAAACATGTCAGTAGAAGTTCTACTATTCACTTTTGTTCTTTCTTACCTTTCAATGTAGGTTGCTTCCCAAAAAGAAAATCCATATTTCACATAAAATAAATAAGATGGATGTGAAAGCCTCTAAAAAGTACTAAAATATATTACTTAATTTAATGGAAAGTTCGGGCTAAAGAAACCCATTAATTTAATTCCTTAATAAATAGTTATTTATTTCAATTAATTTGAAGTGGCTGCTTGACTGTTTTTTTTTGAAAATTTTGAATCCTCCCTCCAATATTTTGTTTACTTTTTGCCACAGAGGTAGTTGAGCTCCTCTGTGTTTTCCATGGAGGTGAACAGGAAAAGTGGAGACAGCTTATCATAAAAATGTGAAGCTCTTTTAACGTCGATTTGGAAACTCACAAACGAACTACTTAAATTAACCTCACATAGCCTGACATGGGCCGGAAAAATCCAACATCACGAAGTTTTGAATTTGAATTATCATTTTTAATGTTCACCAAAGCACCCTATGCAGCCGCAAAACAATAGCTAAAATTTTAGGACCTTAGTGATTATGACTGTATACTTTAAACTCAGGAGTTATTGTAGAAAAACAGACGGACCAACAAACGAAAGTCAAATCATTCAGTACCCAAGTTAAAACAGAACCTCCATTCAATGCTGCTTCATCAGTTTAATATTTACAAAATTGAAGTAGAATATTTCTCCTTCGTTTGTACTAATTGCATTAGCACGTAACATGTGAAACAAGAGCTCCCAGATTTGGATTTTAAAAAAAAATACACATCCTTAAAAACATTGTTTTTAGATGAATCCATTATTTTAGACGATGGTTTTGACAGGCTTATCACCTTCCTAAAAAGCCGTAAATTTGAGGGGGAAAAAGATTCCCTGTGCTGATAGGTAAATTCCATGGTCCTAATTGTACAATTTCCATAAGAGTATCAGTACTTTAATGTTTTCTATAATACTATGTAAGGACAATAAATTATATTGATTGGAAATATCATAATACTTATAATATAGTTGAATATTTATTTTAAATAATATAAAAATACAAAAAGGTGCACATTTAATGAACAGGAGAGTTAAAATAATTTATGGCCAAGAAAAGAATAAAAATATAAAGTTCTTCAAAATATAAACATGGGTAAAATAAAGAGAATTATAAATATTATTCAGGTAATTTTAATAAAGAAATACGACATCAGAAAGAGGTTAAGAGCTACATGTTCCATGACTTGAATTATACTGGTTATCATACAGAAAAAGAGTTAGATTTCTATGCAAAAAGTGGTGCTATCTTACACCAACAATTTATATTGTTTGGGGTTTCCTTCATATATTGAGGACACAAAGAAAAAAGCACTCAATTCTGTTGTTTCATTTAGAAATGCTATATAAAAAAGTCTGTAAGTATACATTATAGTGAATGTGTGATTTTGATCAGTGCTCATGATTATTAGTATTGCAATAGCCAGTAGACCAATTTTCAGATGGTCCATTTTAATTCCGACGTACTGGCGGGGGTTTTTGTCCGTCCCAGGAGACGATTGTGCTATCATGCCAAATAAATTGTCCGCGTGGCTCCTTCACATCAGGAGGCAAGAGGGCAGCGAAGACCGAAGATCGGGCTCCTAGAAAATGATAAGACGGATAAGGATGTTTATTTAATTAAAAAAAAATAGCTGTTTTTTTCTACTATAGTATGGCTCTACCTAATTGTGCCATTTCTGCTCAGAAGTTAGCCTTAGCCTACAGGAAATGTATTGTATAAAATATTTTTTTGTGTAAAATATTATTCGAAAAACATTACAAGTGCTCAATGAAGACATAATATAAAATTGCATACATATCCTCCATCACAACATATATGAAGTATAATTGAAAATGAAAATGGAAAGAAGAAATGAAAGAATAAAAGAAATAGAAAAACCCCAACATTGAGAAAGTCAGTATCTTCTTGATTGATGTACTTTTGCTGTGTATGAACAATCTACCAAAGATAGACAGCCGCGATTGTATATTTTTAATATATTAACAATTTTTTTGACTTTTTTTTCTCATAAAATCAAGACTGTATTATAGCTTTATTTATGAAACAACAAACATATTAAAGATGGTAGATAAAGTCCAGAGAGGGGTTTCTCTATGAGACTTGGATAAAGTCAGTTATTGGCTACGTCATGTAAGAAAAAAAAGCATACAAGTTACTAACCTTCATCAATGGTGAGCGGTCCCTTGTGGCTGGTCATATCTGTGTCTACGTAGCCTGGATGTACAGGGTTGACCACAATATCTGGTCTGGTCGTATCTTTAGAGAGGGTGTCCTGTTGAATGAAGCTTAGCTTGGTAACACCAATCTTGCTGACACTGTACGCGGAATTGGGCCACCCAGCGTCTTCATGCTTCCCCTCCTTCGCTAACCTGTTGAAAGGAGAAAAATAACACAAAAATATTTATTTAACTAGGAAAAAAAAGCATTGAAGGCATACACGTTGTCCACGCTAGTTTTTGTTCTGTAACTGAAACGAAACAACTTCCAGCGAGGTTTGGACTTGGATGGGTGACTATATTAATTTGTGATTCCCAGTTCAACCTAGGCTGGAAATGCAAACCGAAAGAAAGAAAAAAAATTGACGGTAAAACTCATTTCTTCATATGAGCTTGGGAACTCAACCCCAAGAACATGAGAATATCTTGATAGTTGAAAGGGACTAAACCCCAAAACATTATAAACTCAGTAAAATAATATGGTTAATGGTCAGTTTTCATTCTCTTCAAATATTAACTTAATGCTTGAACACTGAGCGCACGAATAGCTCAGTGGTTAAGCACTCGCTTGCCATGCGAAGATCCCGGGTTCGAATCCCCGCGCCGACAAAAATTTGTATTCAAAATTTGGTTACGTATGTTTGTAGGGGATACCTTCCGGTTCGCTCGTGTTGACCGAGCACCTAAATGGGAAGTACTGTGTCACTTCTCGTCCATAATTTGGACTTCAGAAAGTGATACGAGTCAACCTGAAGCCTATTAGCCATTATGTACATTTTTCTTTCGATTATTTTACATTTTTTCTAAACTCACTTGACAAAGTCCGTCATTATTGTGGAAAGTTGTTCCTCCGTCAGGCTCTTGTCAAGCAACTTCTGTTTCAGTTCATCCTTTCTAATGTTGGACAGATGACCGGCGGAAGAGGATAGATTGACCACCCGAGCATGGGGTCTGAGTAGAGGAAAGAGAATGTGACACAGAGTGACCAAGGCAAAGTAGTTGGTCTGAAGTGTCACCTCAGCTTGTTTTCCAAACGGTTCTATGGCGTCATTCTGCAATTTTATTCAAAAGAGTGTTGTAGGATTCAGTATAAAAAAATACAAAGAATTAATAAACATTAAAATATGTATGTGCTCAATGTGCTCGTTTTTTTTGCTTAGGCACTTTAACCAATTACTAATATGGTCGTTCGTGCCGATCCTCTCAAGGTCTACATGAGGTGAAGGAGGTTGGAACTTCCTAGAAAGGACATAAGCATGGAAATAAATGTACATTGGTATCAGAGCAATTTTTTTAGATATAATTTAAATTATTGCTGACTCAAAAATGGTCATTCATGTTAAAAGATAAATTGGGGTGTATTGAGCTTTATGAGATATTTGTGCAAACAAGCAATTATGGTCTCAAAGCTCAAAAGTGTAGAGAAATTTAACACCTGACTCTTTTTTTGGTTGAATCTGGTAAATCATTTGTAACTGGTAATTCACATAAGTGCCTTAAATAGGTACTAGACTTTTCAGGTTTAGTAACTCTTTATGAAGACAAAATAAAAAGACAAAATCTGGATCTCGAGTTCGAGTAAGAACTTGCATTTTCCCAGTAAACATACTCAGTCCCCAGAGGTATTAAAAAAATGTCTATTAAATTGTAGTCACCATGGTAGAGAGAGTTAGTGCGCTAGGCATTACAAGCATGGTGAAAATTAGGTAGCTACTTTATTGTGAGCAGCAACCAGTGGCCGAATTATAGACAAAGAAAAGATATTGGGATATTTAAGAAAAGTCCTATAACTATAAAAAGTCCCACTGCCCACTTTAATTTTTACCATTATTTGTTTGTATAATATATATTCTTCTAATAAAGAGTTTCATAATAATAATAATAATGTGATATAATATCTCAAAAAAACACAATTAGTTATTAAAAATATTGAATGCCTCTCAAACCTTGAAAGCAATAGCAGCATTGTTGACAAGAATGTCCAAGCCTCCATGTTGAGAAAGCAAGTCATCATGCAGCTTTTGAATAGAAGTCTGATCAAGAATGTCCAGCTTGTGGAAACGCAACTGATCTGGATGTTTGCACACATTCAGCTGAGAAAAAAAAAAAAATAACAGATACATTTTAAGTTAAAATGAAACAGATATACATACCTATAAAATTGAAGATGTACCTATAGAATTTTTAAAAAAAACTATTACATTAAAATTCATTGTTGGTCTTGTGGAATAAGTATAAGTAGTGCTTTATCTAGACTGTCAGTGCAAGACAGGGAGTCCCATTATGCCCACAGTTTCTTTTGTGTGGTAAATGTTCTATCACTTACCTTCACCCATATTATTTTTAGGCAAGCTTAGGAATTGGCAGTCCACTGATCTTATTTGAAGAATGCTGGTTTCATTCTTACTGTGGCAAATATTTGTAAGAAATTTATTTTTCCTGCAATTGTTTGAATTTATTGGAACCTGTTTTTTGCATCTCTTCTCTGTCAAAATGCAATAACTTTTCCTGTGAGAAGAAAGTGTAAAAACAAAAATGTGCCACAGAGAGCTAACAAAATGATTGCATAATTTTTGTGCACAGTATACAACTATACATAGATAATTAATAAAATGTATACTATCAAAAAAAAAAAAAAAAAAAACCTTGGTAAAAATGATTATAAGCTGGATGGTGTCGTTCTTTCGGACCCTCAAATAATATGCAACAAGTTCGCTAATTATTTTAGTTCAGTATATAGCCCGGCATCCAGTACCTATCATGTATCTGACTCACACCATGTAGAGCTACCGATGTTCTCTCTCTCTGAGGTTGATGTGAATATTGCCATCAATTTATTACCTAACAAAGCTCCCGGTATGGATTCCATTCCGTCCGAACTAATTAAAGGTTGCTCAAACATAGGGAAATATTTAACTCACATCTTTAATTTATCCCAAAAAGAAAAACGATTTCCAAAACTAATGAAGTGCACCATAGTCACGCCTGTACCAAAGAAAGGAAATTCAAAAGATGTGACTAATCACAGACCTATTTCCAATCTCACTGTAGTGTCCAAATTATTTGAAGCCTGTATATTTTCTAAAATCTCCTCCTTCGTTTACTCTAAAATCTCAACCGAACAACATGGCTTCATTGAAGGAAGATCGACTGAAAGTAATTTAATTCTTTTTCATGACTATGTAGCCAATGTTTTAAATGACGGAAGTAATCAAGTTGATGTCATATACACCGACATTCTTAAAGCTTTCGATAAATTGGCCCATAACGTCCTACTAAATAAATTAACATTCTTTGGTTTTCATCCGCACTTTGTCCACTTCATATCATCTTACCTGACAGAGAGGGAACATCGAGTTCGATTTAATAATAAAATATCTGAGCCGTACTACCCGTCTTCATCTGTGATACAGGGTTCGAAGCTGTCAAGTTTATTTTTTGCCATCGTTATAGATGATATAGGCACTTCAATCAATCATTCGAAATATTTACTCTTTGCGGACGATCTTAAAATTTACAGAGAAATCAGTGGAAGTAGCGAGTGTCAAATGTTGCAAGATGATATAGACTCAGTGAATAGTTGGCTTTCCAACATACAATTAGAATTACATCCAGATAAATGTGAGGTCATGACTATTACAAGAAGAAAAACCCAAATAGTAAACAGCCATTACAACATCAATAACACACAAATAAATAGAGTGACTTCTAAAAAAGACCTAGGAGTAACATTTCAAACAAATCTTAAATTTGATAGACACATATCGTCAATAATATCTACAGCAAATATGACACTAGGCTTGATTCTACGTCACTCTAAATATTTTAATGAATTTAGTACAATCATGACACTCTACACGGCCCTTGTAAGAAGCAAGCTCGAATATGCTACAGTCATATGGGCACCTAAACATCAATGCCACATACATAAACTAGAGCAGATTCAAGCAAGGTTCGTTAGAGTGTTATTTATGAAGTATAATGGATACTATCCTGTATATCCTAATGCCATATCCTATCAAAACCTATTGCAACAGTTTTCCATGGCTAGTCTAGGAGCAAGGAGAGATTTGAAGAGACTTGTATTTGTTCATGGCCTCACAAATAACACCATCAACTGTCCAGGATTAATGGACAAAGTCTGTATTAGAGTCCCAAATAATCTATCTCTCAGAGACAGACCCAACACTGTCTACAACTACTTTCATATAAAAAATAATTTCACAATAATATACCTCGACTCTCCATTGATTTCCTCCCTCATAACTTACAACGCACATTCCTCTACTTTAGACCTTAGTAATAATATTACCCCATTTAAAGAAATGTGTAAAGAGGCTTTATCCTTTCCCCTGTAATATTTTTTAATTTCAAAATCCCGTTACCTGTTTACGTAATTGCATATATAATATGCGTGTAAACAGAGATAAAAAAAAAAAAAAAAAAAAAAAAAAAAAAAAAAATCAAAGAGAGTAGTTAGCATAAGATAATACTTTCAATATCTCACCTCCTTAATTGATTTAACAGCATCATGTCCCCTCTTCTCATCTCTTGCAGTCAAGTAGATGATACCATCAAATTTCTGACAAAGGCTTTTCACTATGCCATAACCTATACCTTTGTTGGCTCCAGTGACCTGAAAGAAACGAGCATAATAATTGATGAGGAATGTAATGATCTATAGTCATAGAAAATTTGGATCAACACATAAAACGTGCACTGGTAGTCAAGTGGTTAACGCGCTAGTCTGGTAATTCAGGTAATGTAGGGATCCGTTGGTTTGAATCCCACCCAGTGCATGAATTTTCCCTCATTAATTTGAGTTTATGACCACATAATAATAAGACTCTGAGGGTTAGGTGGTAGAAAATGCTCTGAGCATTAACCTCGCCTGGTGGTTACCTTCCACTAAAGAGTGTTAATATTATATAATTTCTCAACTCTTCCTTTAAGATTTAATAAAAAGAAGAAGAATAAGAAAACCTATGAAAATAAATTTGATTTTACAGTTGTATTAAAAAGTAAAGTCTTCACAAATTTTGTGTTTCACAAATTTCGTTTATTTTGTGATTTGTGATCACTTACCACAGCAATTTTATCCATGATGAAATAATGTATGATGGATTGTCTGCTCCGTTGAAATCAGAACTGAGAAACAGAGGATTTAAAAACAAACTGCAGTTAGTACAGGTAATTTTAATAATTGAACAACAAGAACTATGATATTTCTAGATGTCTCTCATTGTTGACCTAAAAAGATAAGACAAAAAATAATACTATACAAATATTCATATCATATTTTCTTGTTATCTTACTAGGTATCAGTGGTGGCTCATGAGAAAAAGTACAAGGAGAGTTTTTTAAATTATTAAAGTACAACACATTTAAAGACAAACCCAGACCTCCAACTCCAAAATCCCAAAGTTGTATTTAAATAATAATAACCCAGGTCACCATGTGTGCAATGCCTAGTGCCCTAACTCACTCTGCCACAATGATGTATTTGTAATCCAATAAATTCCTGGGGTGGATCTAAAAAATAGAAGATGTTTTGCTATCTTCAATTTTTCTCTATTACCGTTAAGGTTGTACAGAAATTATAGTGTTTTTGCTGCCCTTCCTGTGACATTTGGAAAAAAAACAACACAATATTATGCACAGCTGAAACTGTAAGAGAGAGAAAAATTGATAGGGATGTAGTAAAATTTAAATTTTGAGTTCTATCTAGAGAACTAATTAGAATACTGATAGAACTTTGGATTCAGGGTTTAGAGGTCCTGGGTTTGACTCCTTGTTTGTCAAAAAGTGTCTTTAAATGTCTTATATTATAATATTTTAACATTTATAAAACTTTTCTTGCACTTTTTCTCACAAGCCACCACTAATGGGTATATTTTCTCTTCTAGGGATTTTTCACTGTTGTTAAAGAGCTCTGTCTAGCCAGTATTGTTATTAATTTGTGAGGTACATATTAGGGAGGTAAAGGATGAACTTCTAAAGTTTTTTTTTTTAATCAGGAAGGGGATTAAAGCAGGCAAGGGACTTTCCACCAATCACAGGGTTTAAAAACTGCTGTGCATAAGTATCTCAACTCATCTTTTTGATAGTTAGATATTCTTGATCCTGTCAATTTTTATTATTTTTATCTTAAAAAGAGCACTTTTATTATTTTATAACAGATGGTATTAGGTATTGCACTGTAAAGAACTTGTACACAAGACAATCATTTAAAAAAACCAAATCTAAATTTAATAAATTTTGAAATAATAGTACAATAGCTCACATACCTACCTACTTACTTGGTGATTATTCTGTTACTGCAACCAACTTGACAGATAAATAATTATTCTCTATGAACTTGGGTAATAAAATATTCTAAAAGTACCTATTGCATAACAAAAAGTACTTTTCCACTGATCAATCTTGGATACAGCATAGAACATCTTGTTATTTTCCCATTGGGAAAATCCCAATAAACAAGGTGTGGATAAAAGGGGGGGGGGATCAGCTATCCCAGGCACCAGTTACAGAAGACACTGCTGGCATCCATGTATGATTTTGTACAGTTCAATGAACATTTTAAATTTCTGCGCCAATCCCTATGTTTAGATAAGAATTTCAGGGTACTCTCTTTTTTTATTATTAAAAGATGAGTGTTTCACAGCCTTTTTTATTTTGTAGCCATGAAACAGGAGCTACTGCAGATGCTTATGGTCTATGTTGTAGCCTGCCCATCCCATAGTATGCTTCCTCTCTGATGGTCAAGAAGTGACACAATAATTCCTATTTAGGTGCTGGGTCAACATGAGTGCACCAGAAGATATCCCTAACAAACAATTGTAACCAAATTAAGAATACAAATTTTTGTTGGGGTAATCATGCACTGTGGAAGTGGAAGTTTACTTACTGTACTTTCAGGGGTCTTTGAACCCTTGAATGAATACTATTATGGATCAGTTTCTAAGACATTTTTAACTTTAAAGTAAGTCATCCTTATTTTTTATTTTTTGAAAGCAACTACATCAACACAGATATAAAGTCAACGGATGACATCTGTGAGGGCAATAACAGTGTTGCTGGTCTCTTCCCTACTGGAAAATATCTGGTTGGTTTTCCAGGGTGTTAAATATTGATATGACGGAAATAATGGGAGATTTAAAGAGACATGTTTCTTTCTTGTTTGGCAGGTGGAAGGTCAAATTTCCTGAGTTTCTTAGTCTGTTATTAGGGACTCTTAGGTGTATTTTCTCTAGAATGTACGGGCAGTGAAGATTATACTTTAGAACATTAGTTAACACTTAGACGACCGGCATGGTTTTTAGTGAATTCTCCCGTGGGACCGGCGATGTTTAGACATAGTGCATTTGTGTACCACCGGTGGTACACCCGGTCCATTCCGCACAGACACGCGTGTACCACCGGTGGTACACCCGGTCATCTAAGTGTTAAAAATGTCATTTGTTGTTTTTCCCTTTGGTTTGCTAGGGTTTTTAGGTCAAAATTTTCAGTCAACAAGTTATATTCAATGTACTCAGGATAAAGGTCATTAAATTCAATAGGTCATTAAATATTTGGATCACTTCACCACTTGTATGGACAATAAAACATTCAATAAAAGTTTATATAGGTAACGTGTTAAAAAGAATAGAATAGAATAGAATATACCTTGTTTATACTGCTGAGTAAAGGGACTTTTCAGTCTTAACTGAAAAGTCCCTTTACTCCAGCAGTCAAACAGGTCTTATATATTTTATGGGATAGGAATAGGATGGATCATTGAAGTTTGTCCTGCACTATAACAACATTGTGACAACCATAATAAAAGGTATAACTACAAGCCATTTTAGAGCTTGTCCAAGAGGAAATGTTAACTTAATTAAATTGTCAATCTTACCTTTTATGTCGAGAATGCTTCACAGATCACACAAATTTACTTTCACAAGAACGATTTTACTGAATATACCTGAATATAAGGAATTTTCTGAAAAGAACAAGTAATAACTGACGACAATCAGCATAAAAGTCATAAACAATGTTTTTTTTTAATTTCAGTAATTGACACAATTTTAAATTTTACCGCTTGATGTCTATTCAATTATATTTTACCTCTGTGCGACGATTATCAGCACAGAGGTAAAGCGTTATCGATTTTCAAAAATTGGCGGATCCAAATTTTATGATAAGAGTTATCTACTTATCAGATAGGTACCTATTACTGATCCTTTGAAGCTGTGATAAGAACTTGGGTACCAAAGATGAAGATTTGTGGCCCAAAACTTTCCATTTGTGGACTCGTCATAAGTGCCTGGGGTATTGTCCAACTGGTAAGCTTTAAATATAAATAGTAGTTATAACTAGGTATACCTACCACTGCAGCTTTTTAAAAAAAAGATGAGTGTTTCACAGGCTTTTTGATTTTATTTCTTAGTCATGAAACAGTTGCTTCTAGTTGTGGTCTGTGTTGTGCCATCTCGTAGTAGCCTCCCCTCTGATGGACAAAGAGTGATACAATGTTTCCCATTTAAATTTTAATTCTTGGTGTGAATAATTTCCTTTCTAAAAGATAAGAAAGGTCTGTATGCTATTGTAATGTTATTTTTAACATCACTATCAACTTTTGGGGGCATTTTGAGATGGGTTTTTACCCTCAAACAAAGTAAACAGTTACCCACATCAACCTTACCCGGCCAGGTTTGAGCCATGAATAGCCAGCATCACAAAGGTTTGCATCTGAGTGGTCACCTACCATATCCTGATCTTGCTGAAGGGTTCTTAACATCCATGATAGGTCAAAAAAGAGTGTACGTATTCCAGTGGCGTAGCTAGACCTACATTTCAGGGGGGTTTGAGGATGAAAGAGGCTATGTATATTCCATTGTATTTATTTTGCAGGGGTTTCTTGAAAATTTTGGGGGGGAGAGGGGGTGGTTTGTCTCCAAACCCCCCCCTTCCTACGCCACTGTGTATTCAATGTGCTTTTGATACTGGCTCCCCATGAAATTTGTTCTTATGACTTGGTGTAGGTACCTATTTACCTAATACTCAAAATTGTTCTTATTAACACTCTCGCCGCCATGTGTATCTCTAGTGATACACACTACCTGGTCCTGCTTGTGTATCTTTAGTGATACACACTAAGTTGTCCCACCTGTGCAGTGTGTATCCCTAGTGATACACACAACAACTTTCTGTTTAGACAGCAGTGTATCTCTTACACTTCACACTACATCCAAATTACTATTAGATCTGATTTCTTCTGGCACTGAGCATGGGACCAAATTACAAAAAAGGGCTCAGCAGCGAGAGTGTTAATATAATTGTAGAAGTTCTTTTCAGATGGCATTAATAGGATGAATAATTTTCAGGTATTGATGGGATTCTTCTACAGCTTGAAGAGCGTAGCTCTAGCTGAAGATCTCCCAGGAGCAGAAGAGCATTTTGCCACTGCCAAAGAGTTCTATGCAGTTGCTGACAAAGGATACACTCTGGTGAGTTAATTGTTAATGAACATTCGCATTTTCATTATTATTATTATTTTACACTTTATTCATAAGGCCATATACAACACAGATAATTACAAATTAATGTACAATATAAGAAGTAGTAAAAAGAGAAAAAATGTAGAAAAAGTAAATAAATATAAAAAATAATGTAGGGTTACACAAAAGGCTTTTTAAAAAAGCTAGACTCGAAAGTCGATTTATTTCGAAACTTAGAAAATTACAATTATTATAATAAACTTAAAAGTATGGGTGAGAACCTGACTTGCTCAATGCAGGTAACAGAACTGAGGTGTCTGGCTATCCTGAGGAGCTATCAAGAGAAAATAGTGGTCAGCATTTAATATGACAATGTAGGCAAATTCGAATACATAACTTATATACAAAGGGCTAAATAACAGGGTTATAACCTTTGGCTATCTCTTCCACCCATCCCTTTGTATACTAAGAATCTTTTTTCTTTTGCTTAATGTCTCTTTAACATCTAGGTCAGTGGTTCCCAACCTTTTTAGTTTGGGGGCCCAATAATATTTTTTTAAATATTATTGTGGCCCACCCCGATTTTATTTTGCACTATTTTAATATTATTTCTTGAGTTTTGGCCAGCATCAGTGGACCAGTAGCGATCTGCGCGCGGCCCACAAGTGGGCCGCGGCCCACTAGCTGGGAGCCGCTGATCTAGGTCATTTCAGTTTTAGACATGTTTTTTATCCTCCATTCAACTGGTGGTGTTGTGGAGTATCACCACCCTTGATCAAACTTTATTTTTCTTACTGTATTGTGAATTTTTATAATAAAGTTAATCTGAATATGTTTAATAATAATAGCTACCCACATGAACCTCACCCAGTCTGAAGGGGCTGGAAATAGCCAGCATCATGAGAGATTGAACATGATTGGACAGTGCTTAACTTCAGTGATGGAATGAGGACTGGTATATTCAACATGCCGTGAACACTATCTTATTTTATCCATTTAATCTGTTTTCAGAATGCTCTTAATTGTTGGATAGCAGCATGCTTGTATCTGTTTACCTTGATAATTTCTGGACATCAATTCTACATCAACTCACGCACATCCATGCCTATCTAAGTTCAGCTCATCTTGTTGGTGGCAATATTCCTGAATCCAAAGGTGAGTGACATGATTTTGAAAAAGTCATAGAGTAACATGATTTTGAATTTTTTTTTTAAACTCAATATACTTCTTTTTTTTCTTTGGATGTATGCAATAATTTTTATAAATAATATTGTTTTTCTTAGGTATATAAAAAATAATACTCATATTTCAACCAGAGACTTATGATTTTTTTAAAAGTATTATTTTAAGATGATTTTTTTTTAAATTTATTTGAGTCTTATTTTCCTGTGAAACTGTCAGAGAAATATGTGTAGGTTCAAAAAAATCACTGTGATGTTTGTATGATCTTTTTTCACACATTAGCATTTTCGATATTTAGTGGACTGTATATTTTAGGCGACATGGTTCATTAGAACAATTTTAAGATCCCAAAACCAAATGAATAAGATTGTGCATTCTTACCTTTGTGAGTACCTTTTAGATGTAATACCTAACTTACCCACCCTTGCCAAAGGATAATAGGAATTAGAGTGGCACCCTACCCTAGCACTGAATCCCGCGGCGCGGTAAGATAAATCAAAGGTGATTGAATTTAGCACAAGTTTAAAAAAAGGTCTATTTTGTCACTAGGCACTATTTAACCACTGTTGTTTTACTTAAATTATTTCCAAGGGGGAATTACTCTTGTCGAGTTGACAAAGTTCCAAAGGGGAACGCTCACAGGGAAGCTTTTAAATGTTACGACCTCGAGCGAGAGAATTACCAAGAACAACTGAAAGCTGGGAGCTCGAAATCGAAATATGCGAGGTAGCATCATAGCAAACTTTTACAAGTTGTAAGTTGGTTTGAGATGGCTAAGATTAGCCCATCAGGGCTTCGACCAATATTAACCCATTGATTAATATGGCCTCGACATTTTTCCCCCACCTTGAAAGAGGTAGCTTTCAAAGGCTAAAAAATTGCTTTGAGTTTGCAAGTCAAAAAGAAAAAATTAAACTTCCAAAAAATGAACAGCAAAAATAAATAAATCATTTTTGAGAAAGTTTGTCCAGTTCCAAACTAAAGTTGAGAACCGCTGACAAAGTCTTAAAAAAACTAAATCAATAAAACAATAAGCCATCACCAAAAAGAATATAAAATTCACTGACAAGGGTCAGATGCAAATTTTAGGAACCACTAAAGAACTAATGATAACAAACTCACAATAAAAAATGAATCATAAAAAAAAAATATTTACAAGAAATTGATCTACTAAGTTGTAGATGCGCAAAATCATTGTGAGGGCAGCAGACACAGCTTTGTGATAGGCCGCGTATAAGTACCTGTTCTGGTACGCACTTGTACTACCCTGACGACTCCATCTTTAGCAGGATAAACTTGTGTGACCAAACCTAGAGGCCAATGTAGAGGGATACTGAGATCATTTTTCACAATGACCACTTGTCCCACTGTAATAGGAGGTTCTGGACCAATCCACTTCTGCCGTGCTTGCAGCTGGTTCAAATATTCAATGGACCAACGCTTCCAGTAGGACTGAACCATATTATCAAGCAGCTGATATCTATTTAATCTATTGATAGAAGTAGACAAGGTGTCTACCGCAGGAAACTCATTCAATGGTTGCGAGTGTAAGAAATGAGCAGGTGTCAATACTTGCACATCGCTAGGGTCAGAACTCAAGGGACATAAAGGTCGCGAGTTCAAAAGAGCTTCTACTTGAGTTAGAACTGTGTAAAGTTCCTCAAATGTCAAAATTTGGGAACCAATGACTTTCATCAGATTTTGTTTTATCATGCGAATATTTCCTTCCCAAAGGCCTCCTTTATGAGGACTAAGTGGGGGCAGAAAAGACCACTGAATTTTTCTCTGAGCGAGTTCTTGGGCTAAGGCGCCATTGAATTGCTCAGACTCTAATAAGCTGTAAATTTCGTTCAACTTATTTTTTGCTCCGATGAAATTTTTTCCACCATCAGAATACATGACAGACACAGAGCCACGCCTCGATAAAAATCGTTTGAATGCTGCTAGGAAAGCATCCGTCGATAGATCACTAGCCAATTCGAGGTGAATTGCCTTCGTGGTCAGGCACACAAAGATACATATGTACGCCTTTTGCGAAACCACGCCCCTTTTCTTTCCCATCGTGATGAGCACGTGGCCCGTGTAGTCGGTGCCGGTGTGCACGAAAGGTTTAGAACTTTCATTCACCCTACTAGCGGGTAACTCACCCATGATTGCATTGGATGTGAGTGGCTTGAACCTAAAACAACGGTTTGCATTTTCGCACACGTTGACGAACAATATTTCTGCCCCCACGATCCAATACTTTTGTCTGAGAAGGCTCAATAACAAATGTGGACCAGTGTGCATATTACTTTTGTGATAATAGTCTACTATCAGATTTGTAATACAATGCTTACTAGGGAGTAAGGTGGGGTGCTTTTGCTCAAAACTAAGAGAGGACTGACCTAGGCGGCCTCCTACTAATAACAAACCATGGTGGAGAAAAGGATTTAATTTTTGAATGTTAGGAGAACATAACCTTTTCTCTTCAATACAACTGATTTCAGCAGAAAAACATTCACGCTGTAAATCCTTTAACAAGCGCGTCTCAGCTTCTTGTAAGTCAGACGCTAGCATAATACCTTTCCTCATAGGTAATATTTTCAACATTCGTAATATGTAAACAATGGAATGTAATAACTTAGACCATGACGAAAACCTTTGTGCTAATTCTAGAAGTACGCTAGAAGAAGGTTGAACAGTTATAAAAATATTTTTCTTTTCTTCGCGGTCCACGTTATCACTCTCCAGCGTGGTCGTTTCAACATCTAACGGCCACAGAGAGATCGGCTGGCCCAACCAATCAGGACCTGTCAACCACTCAGGGTATTCAATAAACTGTTTAGGTGTCATACCTCGAGTAATACAATCACTAATGTTCTCTTTACCTGCTATATGATGAAAACATTCTGCACCCACGTTCTCATGAATTTTTGACGTACGGTTAGCTACGAACTGTTTCCATCGATAGGCTGGGGATCGAACCCAATCTATGACAACTTTAGAGTCAGATAAACAATAATAATCTTTAATTTTTACTCGAGGACTATACGTGTCTATTACAAGTTTCATTAATTTTGATAGCAGCAGGGCTGCACACAGTTCGAGTCTCGGAATGGTGAGACTTTTAAGCGGGCTTACTTTGGACTTGGCACAAATCAAATTTACCGATATATCACCAAGGGGTGATTTCACACGGCTGTAAATAGCACAAGCGTAAGCTTTTTCACTCGCATCTCCAAACCCGACCAGTGTTATCTCGCTGTCTAAGGCCATGCCTGTGTGTCTTTTAAAGGAAAGAGACGACAGCAAAGGCAGCTCCTTTTGAAAAACATTCCACAATTGTTTAATTTTTAAGGGTGGCTCAGAATCCCACTCAATTTTTTCTTGCCACAAATATTTTATCAACAGCTTTGCAAACAAAGTTACAGGTGCCAAGAGGCCTAACACGTCAAAAATACTTGCCGTTAATTTTAAAACATTTCTTTTAGTACACTCTGTCTCTTTTATATTCACTTCAAAGGAAAATGAATCTGTGACAGGTTGCCACAATAAACCAAGAACTTTCAAGGATGACTCATCCCATGTCACACAGGACTCTAACTTATCCTCGTTCGGCAGGTGCTCGAGGACTTTAGAAGAGTTAGAGGCCCACTTGGACAGGGTGAATCCGCCTGTTTTGAACAAACCTACTAGTTGTGACTGAAGGTCAGTCGCTACAGCCTCAGTAGGGACGGAGATACATACGTCATCCATGTAGGAGTCTGTTAGTACTCGCTCACAAGCAAGTGGATACTTGTCATATTCCTTAGAACACATTTCTTTTACACACCGCAGTGCTAGATAGGGAGATGAGGAGACTCCAAAGGTCACAGTATTTAAGGTATAGGTTTTAAGATCTCCTTCTGGGGAAAGTCTACAAACAACCTTTTGAAACTTCCTATGATTCTCATTAAGAAGTATCTGGAGATACATCTTTTTTATATCTGTGGTCAGGACCACAGGGAACAATTTAAAATTTATCAATATAACAAATAAATCATTGTACAGTTTAGGCCCGGTATATAATAAATCGTTAAGTGAAATGCCAGAAGTAGAGGCACAACTGGCATCGAACACGGGCCTTAACTTAAAGGACGCGTGATCATCTCGTATCACTACGTGTTGCGGTATATAATAGCCCTCTTGCGCACTATCATCATATACCTGTGACATATACCCACTGCTTATAAATTCGTTCATTACCTCACAGTACTGACTGTGTAATGAATTATTTTCGGACCTAAGTAATTTTTTTCTCCAAGTTGAGAAATCTTTTCTTAGCTAAATAATAAGACTCTCCTAATTTATCAGGGCTCACCTTGAAGGGCAAGGATACCTTGAACTTACCATTAGCCTCTCTTGTGAATGTAGACTGAAACAAGGTTTCACACTCTACATCACCAGGCTTAGTTAAACCAGCAGAGGGTACGTTTTCAATTTCCATAAACTTTTTCATTGACATTTCCAAATTGTCATCATAATTTTGGTTGAGGAAACCACAAAAATATTTTTTATCATTACTAGTAGTAACATTATTATTACACCTCCCTCCCATAACAGTATAGCCTAACGAGGTGTTAATAGCCACAGGAGAGTTCTCGGGACCAACGACTTTGCCTGGTTCCAAAAGAACTGAGAAGAGAGAGGCTCCTAAAATACCTTGAATAGGTTTAGAGACGTTAAACTCGTCATCTGACAAGACAACATTTTGCAAGTGAGAAATACTCTCCAAACTCAAAGGCTGAGAAGGCAAGCTGTCTGCAATGTTCTTAACTACAAGAGCTTTAACAGCAAATTTTACATTTTTATCAAATCGGGAATTGAACTTAAAATCGACTCTCCCTTTTATTTGACTTGACAAGCCACAAATACCCTGTACTGCGCTAGAGACTTTAGTCAGCTTTAGACCCAACTCTTTCACTACACTTTCCTCAAGAATATTACTCTCGCTACCAGAGTCTAGCAAGAGTCTCAGCATGTGAGTTTTACCCTTTGAATCTTTAGTTTCTACCTTAACAGTAGACAGCAATACAGTGGAGTTATGAGTAGCGGTAGTAGCACAGAGCGATTTACTATTTGACGTAGAACTTGTCGCCCGCGAGTCTTCTACAGACCCGTGGGTTCGATCACCTCGTGAGGCAATATTTTTTCCAATAGAATTCTCAAAGTGCAAGAGAGTGTTATGACGCCCTTCACACTTTTGACATCTCATTTTAGACGGACACTGCCCTAACGTATGAGAATCTTTTAGACAAGAAAAGCAAAGGCGATTTTCCTTAACAAAAGCAAACCTGCAAGAAACTGACATTTTCAAAAAACTGTCACACCTATACAGAGGGTGTTTATCAGTTTTATTACACAAGTTACACACAGGGGTTTCATTTGCTACAAATGTATGTACATTACCTACAGCTCGAGATGAGTTGTAAGTAGACTGAGACTTAGAGAAAGCACTTTTATTGTCTTTCTCCGTCGATGTCGACTGGATTCTAGAAACCAATTTCACCTGATCTTTCAGAAAGCTTATGAGTTTGTTAACCTTAGGGTTATTTTCACCCTGTACTTTTAATTCGAATTGCTTTCTAAGGTCTGTGTCAAGTTTGGAGGCACCGATATGACACAATATAACAGACCCAAGGGATTCAATATTCAATGCTGATAAACAATCTACAGCAGTTGAAAACTTGTCTACAAAATTACTAAATTGACCAAATGAGTCGGATTTCACAGATTTCAGACTTAATATCTGATCGAGATAGGTACTGAATAGTACTCTCGTATCCAAATACTTATCAACCAAGTTTTTCCATATCACTGGATAGTTTTGACCAATAGGGGGCACTCCACTAACCACAGACAACGCTTTATCAGAAAGCCTGGCAACTAGGTGTTGCACGCGCTGGTCGTTTGACAAATCTGGGTTGTCATGTACCAAAGACTTAAATAAATAATAAAACACAGGAAATTTATTAATATCACCCCCAAAGGTGGGTAATTGTAAAGGAGGCAGAACTACATTGGTGGCGGCAAACTTCTCTTGACTAGCTAACAAAATGCTTTCGTGAGCTTTAATTTTAAAATACAACTCATCACAGGCAGCACTTTGTTGCTCTGTCTCAAGTGGGGTTTCATCCTCTTTTAACTGAGAATTTATTTTTAAAATCTGATCCACAACGTCCTCAAGCTTGTTAAACGTGGAGTCTGCAACCTTGGCTTGTTGCAAAAACTCAACCTTTCTACTATCCCCTAGCTTTATAAGGTCATAACAGCGCTGTAAACGCTGATAGTACCTAGCTCGAGTTTTCTCAGCAATATCCAACAGTTCTTTAGGAGTTGCCTTTGACATAGTTAATTATAATAATATTAACAAGGGAAATATAATTGGTAAAGAATAGTTTAAAAAAGGTTAATAATATTTCAATTTTAAAATAAATTTAAAAATAAATTGAACATAAATTACTCAATAATTAAATATCTATCAGATTAGGAGGGTGCCTAACTTTGACCTGAAAACTCAAAGCAACTTATCCAATAATAAAATAATTATTTTTTATCAAAAATTAAATACAACAAAATCCAATAACCAACAGTGCACTAGAAACAATATAGCTGAAAGTTTTTAAGCAGTAAGGTACTGCAAATTACTCAAGGGAGTTATTTTTACCAAATTTCAATTACAGAACAAGGTGTTCTTATTATAAAAAAAAAACCATATGGACAGATGAACAGAGGGCTCAAATGTCTTAATAAATTTATAGGCAAAAGGCCTCAAATCACGAAATAATAACCAAGGGGGTTAATATTTTTTAAATAGGAAAATTAACAATCTATTGAGCAGAGGGCTCAAACAGTATGAAGCGTGCTATGTAGAGCAAAGGGCTCAACATAACGATTTTACTAAAAAACTATAGCAAGGACTAAACTAGTTGTTCTGATCCAGGCTCGCTAGGACCAAGAAAATGTATGATCTTTTTTCACACATTAGCATTTTCGATATTTAGTGGACTGTATATTTTAGGCGACATGGTTCATTAGAACAATTTTAAGATCCCAAAACCAAATGAATAAGATTGTGCATTCTTACCTTTGTGAGTACCTTTTAGATGTAATACCTAACTTACCCACCCTTGCCAAAGGATAATAGGAATTAGAGTGGCACCCTACCCTAGCACTGAATCCCGCGGCGCGGTAAGATAAATCAAAGGTGATTGAATTTAGCACAAGTTTAAAAAAAGGTCTATTTTGTCACTAGGCACTATTTAACCACTGTTGTTTTACTTAAATTATTTCCAAGGGGGAATTACTCTTGTCGAGTTGACAAAGTTCCAAAGGGGAACGCTCACAGGGAAGCTTTTAAATGTTACGACCTCGAGCGAGAGAATTACCAAGAACAACTGAAAGCTGGGAGCTCGAAATCGAAATATGCGAGGTAGCATCATAGCAAACTTTTACAAGTTGTAAGTTGGTTTGAGATGGCTAAGATTAGCCCATCAGGGCTTCGACCAATATTAACCCATTGATTAATATGGCCTCGACAATGTTTAATATAATTTATTCAATAAACAAAGAACACAGAATAAATTACTAAATTTTATAGAGTAGCTAATAAACTATATTTTATGGATAATAACATGAAATTAATTTAACTTGAACGTCATATTATATTTTTAAGTCGCGTCCCCACTACTGACATCACCTCCTAATTTTTCAACATGCTCTTTCTGCAGACAAAATTGTTAATCAACACGTTCAACATCGGTGAGGACGCAGCTTTAGAGTAAATTTAAATAAAACTGTCATAGTAAAGGATAAATACAAAAAAAAATGAAAGACAAGTAGTTATAAATAATACACAAGATTTTAAATATGAGCCATGAAAATCATTATGTACTTTTCACGGCTCTTCTCATACATGCAAATTGACGGTTCTATTTACAAATAAAGCCAAAAAGGTTTCTACTACCATCTACTATTAGATTATATATTATGTCAACATCCATGGTCAATGCTTATACACAGTACTCTATATGACCATTGTCATAAATAAATAATAAAAAACTCTATTTAATATACATTAAAGACTAAGGGCGGAATTAATAGACGTTTTTGTAATACCTCTGTGTAAGATAGGGAAAACCGACCTTAGCAATGACTTGTGATATAGAATTTGTCTATTAATTTCGCCCTTAATGTCGCCTTTACTTTTCTGTCAATTGCTAACAGAATGTTGGATGTCAAACCATTACATAATTTCTCTTCCTCATTACAGAATATGCATTTCAATGCAGGCAGAAGAAGTGATATGAAGTTTAATCAAATTCAAACTCTTCCTAACAGACGTGTGTTGCACCTCTTTTCAATCATAGAAGATCTTAGCAAACTGAAAAAGAATATTTATGAAAAAGAAACTGGCATACCTACTTAGGGGAGAAAATTAAAACAAAATCGAACTCACAAGTCTGAGTTAGTTCTTACATTTCCCCGTATTTTAAAACAATTCAAGACTTGAGTTGATAGAGTTATTACAAAATTCTCATAATTTTATCCTACGTTTATTTTTGATATAATAATAACATCAACAACAACAATTTAAGTGAAAAAAAAAATAATGTATGAATTATTGAACCATCATAATTATGTATACTCATGTTCTTTTTTTAATAACTACATAGTATATTTTTTTTAAATACTAAGCATTAATCTTGTTAAACCTTAAATAAAAAAAAATGGTTTGTACAAAGAATTTACTAGCTTGAACACTATCCTTAATGCTTCTCTAGTCAATATTTATTAAGTATTTTTTTTTATTATTACATATAATCTCAATTTTTCCTTCAAAGGAATCATGATAATAAGTTTATTTACTCTTTATAAAAAGTGGCATAAACAAATTGTTGGAGACAATTTTTGCAGTCTTCTTCTTCTTTTAATTTGCCTTTTCTCAAACCTACTTGGGGTCAGCATTTGTCCCATGAAGCTTTTCCTTCCATATCAAAAACCATAACAGCGACAATGTGCTGGGTTTTAATAAATTAGCTTCCTTCATGGATATCAGTGAAATAAATGTTAAACTTGGCCTGGCGCACTGCCGTGCGCTCAGATAATAAGTAGACCACAGTAGCAAAAATCAATATGATCTAACATGTTGATTACGAGTTCGGAATTATTTCAAGTTTATCGGACAAAGGTATTTCTCAAAAGTCAATAAAATTTGTCCTGAGAAAAAGCACAGAAGAGACAACATACACTCAAAATTATTTTAAATATCATTTCACCCTCTTAATGGAACTCATGCAATAATGATCTTGAGCAGTCTAAATAAAGGCGAAATTAATAGTCGTTTTTGTGATACCTCTGCGGCGGTAAGTCTCGATTTGCGTACTGTCTTAGATGGCTAAAACCGATGCTAAGTCATAACTTAAGTTCTCGATGTCGTCTATATATTACTTCAATATAAATTTTTTATGTTCTGCGTAGCAAAATAAATTAATCTAATTTGAAATGGAAAGTCTAAAAAGGTAACATTTCAAAAATAGAATTTTTGATGTTAGAACACTAAACTTTTGAAATAAATTTAGTTTCGACGCGTCGAAACTAAATTTATGAAACTTACGTATGCATGAACAAGGTTGCTATTTATAATTGAACAGACCATGTCAGTCCTTGGGAAGAACAAGTGTGCCACCATTCAATAAAATAGGAACAAATTTTTATTGACTATTGAGAAACCATTTTGATTTAAAATATTTTTATGTTGTAAATATTATCTTTTTAGATTAGAATACAAACAAAGTACTTATCCAAGTATTGTCAGATCTTACACTCGTGTTCTTCTTGTCTCTGTTATTAAAAAAATTCTAATTACACATGGGATTCAGGAGTATAGATATGTTTAAAAGTACAATGAACATAAAGTTATTATGTTTGTGGTAATCACAGGGTAAGGTTACAATTACTCAAATACAATCATTTTACTTTCCATGATATTCAATATTAGAGATAGATTGCTTGACATCAAGTTTAGTTAACTATTGATCAAATTATCCGACATCAAGTTATCTATAGATTAAATTACCTGACATTAATGTATCTATTGATCAAATTACCCAGCATCAAGTTATCTATTGATCTAATTACCCAACATCAGTTTCTCAATTGATCAAATTATCTATTGATCAAACTACCCAACATCAAGTAACCTATTGATCAAATTACCCGACATCAAGTTATCTATTGATCAAATTACCCAACATCAAGTTATCTATTGATCAAATTACCCAACATCAAGTTATCTATTGATCAAATTACCCAACATCAAGTAACCTAATGACCAAATTACCCGGCATCAAGTTATCTAAGGTAGGCCCCGACATTCAAAGTAGAGGCGAAAAAATTCAGACCCCACCGGGATTCAAACCCGGGTGATCTGGAGTGCAAGCCGAGTATGATAATAATAATAATAGTATGCTTTATTAGGAGGACAGAGTACAATGGTAACAGTATAAAATTAAGAAAAAAGAAACAAATGACAAAATAAATAAGTAAAAAAGAAAATAACAATAATGTCCTACCTAAAGGGCGGAGTTATTGCCTGTGGGAATCTCTTCCACCCAAGTATACTACCGCTAGGCCAATTTACCGATTGATCGGATTACCCGGCATCAAGTTATCTAAGGTAGGCCCCGACATACAAAGTAGAGGCGAAAAACTTAGGATGCCACCGGGATTCAAACCGAGCATGCTACCGCTATGCCTATTTACCTATTGATCGGATTACCCGACATTAAGGTATCTATTGATCAAACTACCCAACTTCAAGTAACCTAATGATCAAATTACCCGGCATCATGTCATGTAAGGTAGGCCCCGACATTCAAAGTAGAGGCGAAAAACTTCGGATCCCACCGGGATTCAAATAATAATAACACTCTTTAGTGGAAGGTTACCACCACGCGAGGTTAATGCTCAAAGCATTTTCTACCACCTAACCCTTAGAGTCTTATTATTATGTGGTCTATTATTATGTGGATTACCAGACTAGCGCGTTAACCACTTGACTACAAATGCACGGGCATGCCACCGCTAGGCCAATTTACCTATTGGCCGGATTGCCCGACATCAGGTTGGCTGTGGAACTGCAGCTCATGGCGGCGTCCGAGCCACTGAGGGAGGAATTCAGGAGACTCAGCGTGGACATCTCGTGCAGGAGCCGCCTCTCGTGCGCATGCGCAAAGCCCAGGTCCCCCCCGCGCATGTGCAGACGCTTGTCCTGGTACCGCTTGTACCCGCCACTAGAGGTCGCTTGCTCCAGTTCCCTGGCTTGCTCGATGTCCTTGCCCATGGCTTGCAGAATGTCTATCAGGAGGTCGCGGTTCAACGAGTGAAGGGTGGGATTTCGCACCACCTGGGAAATGGATAGAGAGAAATTGATAATAATATAAGTACAGGGTGTCACAGAAGAGGTTCAAGGAATGAAGGGTGGGATTTCGCACCACCTGGGAAATGGATAGAGAGAAATTGATAATAATATAAGTACAGGGTCTCACAGAAGAGGTTCAAGGAATGAAGGGTGGGATTTCGCACCACCTGGGAAATGGATAGAGAGAAATTGATAATAATTTCGCACCACCTTATATACAGGGTGGATTACGCGACCTCTGGATTATGAGACTTGACCACTGAGCTACCGATATGAATAGTTCTAAAGTACTATTACTTTAATTTTTTCTAACTTAAGAAAGGTTTTTTAGTCTCATTATGTATATAAAAACTTAATGCTTAAAAACTTGAACCGACCTCAGTAGCTTGATCGATAAGGCGCCGGACTTGAAACCTGGAGGTCGGTGGTTCTAGTCCCGGTTTCAGTGTAAAATTAGTAAAGCGAGTTTGAGTAGTTGTGACATCACGATTGTGATTAACACAAATATGATAACTTTGTAAAAAAAAAAAACTTGTACATATATAAAAACTTAAGAATAATTGTATGTACAAAATGTCTGTTTAAATTTGAAAATAAATATTATTTTGTTTAGACTGCTGAAATAAAGGGTCTTTTCAGTCTCACCTTGGCAGTATAAACAAGGTAATTTCTATTATAAACCAGACTCACATAGGGGTAGTTCCTGACGACCACCTTCATGGTTAGATATCTATCTTGTACATCTATGTTGTACACCAGACTCACATAGGGGTAGTTCCTCCTATCTTGTACATCTATGTTGTAAACCAGACTCACATAGGGGTAGTTCCTCCTATCTTGTACATCTATGTTGTAAACCAGACTCACATAGGGGTAGTTCCTCCTATCTTGTATATCTATGTTGTAAACCAGACTCACATAGGGGTAGTTCCTCCTATCTTGTATATCTATGTTGTAAACCAGACTCACATAGGGGTAGTTCCTGACAACCACATTCATGGTTAGATATCTATCTTGTATATCTATGTTGTATATCTATGTTGTAAACCAGACTCACATAGGGGTAGTTCCTCCTATCTTGTACATCTATGTTGTACACCAGACTCACATAGGGGTTGTTCCTCCTATCTTGTACATCTATGTTGTAAACCAGACTCACATAGGGGTAGTTCCTCCTATCTTGTACATCTATGTTGTACACCAGACTCACATAGGGGTAGTTCCTCCTATCTTGTATATCTATGTTGTAAACCAGACTCACATAGGGGTAGTTCCTCCTATCTTGTATATCTATGTTGTACACCAGACTCACATAGGGGTAGTTCCTCCTATCTTGTATATCTATGTTGTACACCAGACTCACATAGGGGTAGTTCCTCCTATCTTGTATATCTATGTTGTACACCAGACTCACATAGGGGTAGTTCCTCCTATCTTGTATATCTATGTTGTACACCAGACTCACATAGGGGTAGTTCCTCCTATCTTGTATATCTATGTTGTACACCAGACTCACATAGGGGTAGTTCCTCCTATCTTGTACATCTATGTTGTACACCAGACTCACATAGGGGTAGTTCCTCCTATCTTGTACATCTATGTTGTACACCAGACTCACATAGGGGTAGTTCCTCATATCTTGTATATCTATGTTGTACATCAGACTCACATAGGGGTAGTTCCTCCTATCTTGTATATCTATGTTGTACACCAGACTCACATAGGGGTAGTTCCTGACGACCACCTTCATGGTTAGATATCTATCTTGTACATCTATGTTGTACACCAGACTCACATAGGGGTAGTTCCTCATATCTTGTATATCTATGTTGTAAACCAGACTCACATAGGGGTAGTTCCTCATATCTTGTATATCTATGTTGTAAACCAGACTCACATAGGGGTAGTTCCTCCTATCTTGTATATCTATGTTGTAAACCAGACTCACATAGGGGTAGTTCCTCCTATCTTGTATATCTATGTTGTAAACCAGACTCACATAGGGGTAGTTCCTCCTATCTTGTATATCTATGTTGTAAACCAGACTCACATAGGGGTAGTTCCTGACGACCACCTTCATGGTTAGATATCTATCTCAAATTACAAGTATTATGCTCCTCTCAACAGGATGTTAAGATCTGCTAACACCGATTGTGGATTTGATTTTTAAAACAATTGTGATATATATTGTAGAGTATTTTAATGTCTTTCGATTACCATTTATGTGTTGCGTTGTTTTTTTTTTGTGTATCTCCATTGATTTTCGTTATAAATTAATATTGTTTTATTGTACAAAGAGCTCTCATGCTCGTTAATAAATGAACCGGTACACCCGGTATTATTATTACATCTATGTTGTACACCAGACTCACATAGGGGTAGTTCCGCACGACCACCTTCATGGTAAGTTCCTTGACGTCCCCAATGTTCATCTTGTCTGCCGCTACCAGGATGTTCAGCACATTCTCCTTGGTCACGTTCCGGTCCAGGTTGTACTTGCAGAACACCTGGAGACAGAGAGAAAAAATAACAGAGGGTGAAAATCTGCCATATACCCAACATGGAAAAACATGAATAGACTGAGAACAGGAGTAGGTTGTACTTGCAGAACACCTGGAGTCAGAGAGAAAAAATAACAGAGGGTGAAAATCTGCCATATACCCAACATGGAAAAACATGAATAGACTGAGAACAGGAGTAGGTTGTACTTGCAGAACACCTGGAGTCAGAGAGAAAAAATAACAGAGGGTGAAAATCTGCCATATACCCAACATAGAAAAACATGAATAGACTGAGAACAGGAGTAGGTTGTACTTGCAGAACACCTGGAGCCAGAGAGAAACAAATATCAAAGGGTGAAAATCTGCCATAACCTGGAGCCAGAGAGAAAAAATATCAAAGGGTGAAAATCTGCCATAACCTGGAGCCAGAAAGAAAAAATATCAAAGGGTGAAAATCTGCCATAACCTGGAGCCAGAAAGAAAAAATATCAAAGGGTGAAAATCTGCCATACCCAGCATGGAAAAACATGAATAGACTGAGAACAGGAGTAGGTAGATGTAAACTATACACCTAATATTGAATAATGAAGAACAAAAAAAAAAAAAAAAAGAAGAAGAAGAACAGAAAAATAGAAGAAAAAAAACCAACAACAAAGAAAGATGGAATAACTAACTAGTTTGATTTGTATACTGTGTTCTCTTGGCAACTCACATAGTGAGCAGTACATTAATAAATATAATATTAATTGTTTCCCCCCTGATGAAATGGAAACGATCAGAAGATGACAAAATGTGAATGTGGCTCCATCCAAACCATGCAACATCTCCTGGTCTGTCCAAAACTCCCAACGAAATGTAACACACAAGATCTTCTAGACGCCAACAACCAGGCAGTGGAAGTCGCTCGTTATTGGCAAGAAACCATATGAAGTCAATTGATGGCCCGGACTCGTAAAGTAAAGTAAGTATTTTATATTTTTTTTTTTTTTTACATTTTATATTTTTTTTATGTACATATTTTGACACTGCAGCATGCTGCAATTTATTTTCTTCAACTTACTTCATTCCTCCTCATTTTTTTTTGTCGTTTTTGAACTAATTTCTTTTTGCCTGTGATCTGTCTGTGATACACTGATACATTTAGATATTGGAATTTTGATAAATAATTTTATTTTGCTTTATTTTGTACTTATACTTTGAATTTGTAATCTTGTTATATGTTTATTTAGGGCTTGGTCCGTAAATATACACCTGTTTAACAGGTATTATTATATATTTTCTCATTTATTTAAATGGTACATACATTATCTATGGGCTAACATAGCAAACATAGATATGATCATGATAATTTGAGGTTTCTGAAACATCTTCATAAGCTGCAGAGGATTATTATTATTATTATTATTAAGTACCTGGAGCCGGGTGTTAGTGAACCCATAGAAGAGGGGCGCCTGGAACAGGTAGAGCGAGTCTTCGGGCGGCATCTTGACCTCGCCGTAGTAGATGTAGCGGAGGAGAGAGTGGAAGGACTGCAGCGACGGCACCGAGTCACCGATTTGAATCTGAAAATAAAAGAGGAGATACAAAGTTGCGATGATTAACTGTAATAATAACGGCACCGAGTCACCGATTTGAATCTGAAGATAAAAGAGGAGATACAAAGTTGCGATGATTAACTTTAATAATAACGGCACGGAGTCACCGATTTGAATCTGAAAATAAAAGAGGAGATACAAAGTTGCGATGATTAACTGTAATAATAACGGCACGGAGTCACCGATTTGAATCTGAAAATAAAAGAGGAGATACAAAGTTGCGATGATTAACTGTAATAATAACGGCACGGAGTCACCGATTTGAATCTGAAAATAAAAGAGGAGATACAAAGTTGCGATGATTAACTGTAATAATAACGGCACGGAGTCACCGATTTGAATCTGAAAATAAAAGAGGAGATACAAAGTTGCGATGATTAACTGTAATAATAACGGCACGGAGTCACCGATTTGAATCTGAAAATAAAAGAGGAGATACAAAGTTGCGATGATTAACTGTGAGAGAAGCGGGTTTTTTTTTCGTAGGGTAGGGTTTTTAGATTATTCAATTTAAATTATTGTGCGTGGTACTGGCTCTACCCTAGAGTCTAGGGCTTCGTTGTGTCCGCGCACTTACACCAGGGAGGCTTACGCAATGACCAGTCGTTTTTTATATTAAATATTTATTTATTCACTTGTATTTTTTTTATTTTATTCAATAGATTTTTTATGTAGGGACTTTGTTAACCCTTATCTTGGCAATGTGTCCATATGTACCATCATTTTTTTTTACTCTAATGGCCCAAAATTCATACTAAAGCATTTTTTTTTCCACAGGACATTTAAAATTATTTATATATTTTTTTACACTTTATTTAAAGTGCCAGGATGGAGCTCTTCCATCCAACCATCCAATTATCATCTTCTTTTACTTTTTCAAAAAATAAATTCAAAATTGAAATTCTCTGCCAAGATAAGGGTTAAAATGGGTAGTTCCCGTAGAAAAATTAAATAAATAAATAATTTTGTTTGCATTTGTTCAATAACCTCACCTTGATTTTCTCGCCCGGGGCGGGCATGAAGGAGCGGAACATGGCCTCGAAGTAGGCACAGCGGGCGGCCAGCACCGCCTTGTGCGTTGCTATGGTGACGCCATCCAGCAGGGATAATAAAACCTCAGGGATGACTATTTAGCAATAAATGGTCATACGGGATTTGGCGTTCCCGAGGCACCCGAGCAAGTGGTCAGTGATCCCTGGATGGTTGCAAGTATCAGCAACGTCCCAGGAAGTAGTATGGTAATTCACAATACCATATGAACACTGACTGCGAGGTATGTCAACAGAAGCATAGAGACACCTTCTCTATAAGTAGTGGGACATTGTCCCATGAAAACTCTGTTGACATAACTAATGGTTCATACCGTACCCCCGAAAGTGTTTTCCTATGGAAAAATCCATTGGACCACCAAGGGGGATAGCCACGGGAGAGAAAAAGATGGACTACACAGAGTCCTTCATAAAATAACCTCCCCACATTATGAACCAAACAACTTCAGGAGACTTGATCTTCGGATCCGCTCCTGAAGTTACAACACCAGGAGACTTGATCATATGATCCGCTCCTGGTGTACTACCCATTGAAGGGTAATAATTACCCTCCAAGGAGAGAAAGTGGAATAATAATAATAATAATCTCACCTTGATTTTCTCGCCCGGCGCGGGCATGAAGGAGCGGAACATGGCCTCGAAGTACGCACAGCGGGCGGCCAGCACCGCCTTGTGCGTTGCTATGGTAACGCCATCCAGCGTCAGTTCAATATCGGTGAGGTCCTGGGACATGAGCAGAGACTTGAGGTCCGTTTCCAGGCTAGTGCCGTGATTGTCCACTTGAACCTTGGTCTTGACTAAAAAAAAAATGAGTAAGACGTACAATGTATAATTATTACACAATAAAATATTTGATTGATTGATTGACTAGATCGTGGGGAAACATATATAAATAAATAAATAAACCTTTATTTGGAACAGAAATATTACATACATCAACCATCTCATACAGTTCTCACTCATTCGAGCTGTGTCATTGAGAATTCGTGGCACGAGAAGAAGAATTGTCTCAACACCCTTTGAAGATGGAGCTGGCATATAACACATATAATTGTCTTTTAAAACATTTATTAATATTATAATTTTTAAATATATATTATATCTACATAAAAAAATTACATACATAAAAATTAGTACATATATCAGAACAACTGGTTCCAATTCAATTTATTTGCTGAGGGGGAAACATATATAAGACAACAAAATACATACAAACTATATTTACCGTTATATAAGCAAAGCACTGTATTATTGTTATTATTATTTTACACTTTATTAGATATAAATGGACATAATGTACAAAACAAATAATTATTTTAACATTGAAAAAAAATGGAAACAATATATACAATAAACATGAAAAAGAATAGAAAAATATATAAAAACATATGTCCTAACTAAAGGGCGGGATTATTGCCTCTGGCAATCTCTTCCACCCAACCCTTCCACAACAATCTCTTCCACTGTAGTTTCTGGGAGGCATTCTCCCGCTAAACGACCGTTTCGCTTGATATATTAACAACTTTACATAAGAAAAAAAAAAAGTTGCTCAAGGGGTTATGAAACGTCTAGAAAAAAAAAACGGAACAAAAAAATGTTTTTTTTTTTTTCCTTACAAAAACGAACACAATACTTCCGACTTTTAGGGCGGAATTAATTGATAAATCACACGTCATATCTAAGCGTCGGTGTTCCCTATCTTACACAGTACGTAATCCGTGACTTAGCGCCACAGAGTTATTACAAAAACGTCTATTAATTCCGCCCCTAATATTAGAAATTTCTCAGAAGTAATATTTCTATAAAGGTTTAAAGTCGTTTTCCAACTCATATACGACGAGGGTTTTATCCTCCCTTCGCAGGAAACTCACAAACCTGCTATCCACATGAACCTCACCCAGCCTGGGTTGGGCCAGAATGCCGGCATCACGAAGTCTTCACTTCGCTGGACGTTGCTTAATTTCGGTGATCCTTCGAGAACCGGTGCATTACATCTACGCTGGCTACAAAAGAAAAGGTAAGGATAACCAGCGTCGATCGTTGAATACACCAGTTCTCGTTCCAACACTGAAGTTAAGCAACGCCTATCAACCTCAGAAAATGGCAGAAAATGCTTTGAGCATTAACCTCGCCTCGTGGTTACCTTCCACTAAAGAATGTTGTTATTATTATTATTAAGTCCTCATTATGATTGATCGCACATAGAAATATGTGGTTCAGGACGAGCCAACTTTATGATTTATTAAAATTATATAATTTAACTGAGAATGTTATATTTATTAAGTAAACTACCTACAAATTATTTTCATCTCAAGTGTATTTAATAAATATAAAAAATGCTTTCCAAGTCTGAGGAACGAGGCACTGTGCCCATCACAGCTGCTGCATTTCCTTTGAAATAAAGTTGGCTGGAGACCATCATTCACCCCTCCAGCTGTAGCCAAGCTGGCTACAACAACAAAATTATTATTAAGTGTCCATTCGACTCACCCGAGCTGGGATCTAGATGCGCGCGCACGATGGCAACAATCAGTTTCCTCTCCAGGAGTTCGAACCCGGGACTCTCCACAATGGTGGCGAAGTTGTTCTCCTTGATGACGTAGCGGAGACAGTGGGCGTGTATACTGGGTAGCTCATCCGAGTGGGACAGGGCGGAGAGAACATTGTTCAAGTTGATGATGGCGCGCAGATATTCGTCACACAGACACTCGAGTCTGGGCATGCGGAACTGAAGAAAAAAAACAAGGATGGATAAGGTACCAGTTATACTCAAATAAATAAAGAGGTGCTTTGTTAAACTGTTGGCATAATGGGACTACCTGTCTTGCGCTGACAGTCTAAATAAAGCACTATTTATACTTATACTTATACCATAATTCTGCGCTACCCACTAAAATAAGGGTTGGGTGGAAGAGACTGCCAAAGGCATTATCACCACCCTTGATCAAACTTTGTTTATCTTTCATTAATTATACCATTTGACTGCACCTGTATATAAAAATTGTAAATAAAGATTGATCAAAATTGTTGAATAGGTTTTTTTTAAAGCTTTATTAGGAGGACAAAGTACAATGGTAACAGTATAAAATTAAGAAAGAAAAAAAAAACAAACAAACAAGTGACAAAATAAATAAGAAAAAAAGAAAATAACAATAATGTCCTACCTAAAGGGCGGGGTTATTGCCTGTGGCAATCTCTTCCACCCAACCCTTTCATTAATTATACCTTTTGACTGCACCTGTATATAAAAATTGTAAATAAAGATGGATCAAAATTGTTGAATATGTACCTTTTGAGTGCACCTGTATATAAAAAATTGTAAATAAAGATTGATCAAAATTGTTGAATAAGTACCTTTTGAGTGCACCTGTATGTATATAAAAAATTGTAAATAAAGATTGATCAAAATTGTTGAATAAGTACCTTTTGACTGCACCTGTATATAAAAAATTGTAAATAAAGATTGATCAAAATTGTTGAATAAGTTCAATCTTTCATTAATCATACCTTATGACTGCACCTGTATCTAAAAAATTGTAAATAAAGATTGATCAAAATTGTTGAATAAGTTCAATCTTTCATTAATTATACCTTATGACTGCACCTGTATAAAAAATTGTAGGTTAATAAACATTGATCAAAAATTGTTCACCACGCGCGGCGTAGCTTACCTGGATGGCGAGCCGGTACACGTCGAGCATGGTGAGCATCATGCGGGTGCCGCGCGGGTCCTTCACGGACTTGTACGGATCCACACAGTCCGTGTACATGTAGTTGAGCACGAGCTGGAAAGCTTCGGAGACGGCGCTGTCCAGATGAACCAGCACGGGGGGCATGCAGTTGGGGGGGACTCGCACTGTGCCGAACAACTGAGGAGGAAATAATAATAATAATATTGCCTTATTTATACTGCCCGATTAGGACTATTAGGGCGAAATTAATAGACAACATCGATAACTTAAGTCGCTCCTAAGCGTCGGTTTTCCCTATCTTACACAGTACGCAATCCGTGACTTAACGCCACAGAGGTTTTACAAAAATGTCTATTAATTCCGCCCTTAAAGTCCCATTATTCCAGCAGTAAGCCCAAGACATATTATTATGTAATAAAAATCCCAAATGGGAGGATAACTTGTCATGTTCCGGCTGGGTTTCGAAATTTTCTGAATACGAGTATGTTTATTTGTTTAATATATGTAAAAAAAAAACAGAAAAAATTGACTATAAACAAAAAATGAGATTATAAAAAAAAATAAAAAAAAAAGATAAAAAAAAAAAAACACTTCTCACCTCATCCAGATGTTTGTCCCTCGCCGTGACAGCGTCCAATATTTTGGCCCTCAGGATCTTGGACCTGGCCCCCACAATGCAGATGTGCGCCAGGAAGCGGGCCTCACTTTTTCCCACCTTGAACTCCACGTCACAGAACTCCTCTGCTTGCAGCAGCTTACCCAGATCATCGTGTAGGGTGCACTTGGGGTACTTGGAAAACTGGAGTAGGAATGTTGGTGTTATTATTATTATACATTTTTTATATTCTCATTCTAAGGGTTGGGTGGAAGAGATTGCCATAGGCAATAACCCCGCCCTTTAGTTAGGACATATTATGTATATATATATTTTTTTTTTCTTGTTTATATTATTAATACTGTCAATTTTATATTTAATTTTTACCATTGTTTGTCTGTATATATGTTCTGCTAATAAAGAGTTTCTAAATAAATAAAAAATAATTTTTTATTTTTTATTTTAAAAAATCTATTGTTCTTCTTATTCTTATTCTATTGTTAGTGATTCAATGTAATTGGTTGTAATAACTGTTTTGAATTCAATAAAACTCAATTCAATTCAATTACAGGATTCCCAATAGGCGCGGACGGTGGGAAAATTTTTTGGGGGTGCTGCCTCATAAACCGGGCTAAAATGGGATTTATGAAGTTGCTCTTTCAGTATCTAAAGAGAATGAGTTTGTTTACCATGCAAATCATGATAATTATGCATTTTGCATAATTACTGTAGCTTATTTTCTATTTAAGCATTTTGAATATAATAATAATAATATCGCCTTATTCATACTGCCCGATAAGGACTTTCAAGTTACATTATTCCAGTAGTTAGACCAAGACGTATTATTATGTGGTAAAAATCCCAAATAGGAGGATAACTAGTCATGTCCCGGCTGGGTTTCGAACCCGCGACCTCTGCATTCACAGAGTGCCGCATTTACCACTAAGCTATCTGGAGAGCTTATAAAATATTTTTGACTCGGGTAGTTTCACAACTTTCACTGGTTTATCTTATGTGGTAAAAATCCCACATGGGAGGATAACTAGTCATGTCCCGGCTGAGTTACGGAAATACGGACCCGTGACCTCTGGATTCACATAGTGCCGCATTTACCACTGAGTTACAGGGACAGCTTGTAAAATATTTTTGAAATTGAGAAAAAGATAAACACTTGTCTTCACTCGACAGAAATTTGAAATATGAACAGTTATATCATTAAGGAAATAAGTATAAAAGTTCACAGAGTCGACATGTTTCGCCTACTCCTGTAGGCATTTTCAAGACAACTGAAAAACTACATTTGAAAATTTTGAAAAATCGCGCGTTACTTATTTTTTATACTTATTTCCTTAATAATTATAACTGTTCGTATTTCAAATTTCTGTCGAGTGAAGACAAGTGTTTATCTTTTTCTCAATTATGACGTTACTTTACAAAGTATCCCTCCTGCAAAAATAAATATTTTTGACTTGGGTAGTTTCACAACTTCCACTGGTTTATCTTATGTGGCAAGAATCCCAAATGGGAGAATAACTAGTCATGTCCCTGCTGAGTTATGAACCCGCGACCTCTGGATTCACAGAGTGCCGCATTTACCACTGAGCTAAAGGGACAGCTTATAAAATATTTTTGACTTGGATAGTTTCACAACTTCCACTGGTTTAACATTTTAAACATTTTATTTATTTATTAACAATATTTAATTTTTACA
This sequence comes from Bactericera cockerelli, assembly GCA_024516035.1. Taxonomy (NCBI): domain Eukaryota; kingdom Metazoa; phylum Arthropoda; class Insecta; order Hemiptera; family Triozidae; genus Bactericera; species Bactericera cockerelli. The sequence goes on along the minus strand of CM044960.1, from coordinate 6,456,532 downwards.
AAGGTTCTTTTCTTCCTAAGCTAATGATAGAAGCTTCTAAGAAGCTTACCTTGAAGCTTTATCTTACCTTGAAACGATGCATGGAGCCACTCCGCGCATTGTTCTCCACAGCCCCTCCGAACACATACATACAGTCCGCGCGCACACTAGCCGCGTGGAACAGGCGGCCTGAAGGAACCTGGGGGCACAAATGTAACACATATAATACGAGTATCAGGCGCGGCCGGTGCTAAGGAAAATGGAATTCTCTGCAAACTTAAAAAAAAAAAAAAAAAAAAAAAAATCCTTACAAGTATTCCTTAGGGAGAGAGCCACAAAAATTGTAAAAAAAAACTAAAATAAATATACATTATTACATTTAAAAAAAAAAAAAAAAAAAAAAAAAAAAAAATGAACTGCAGCAGCAACAGACACAAAAGAAAAAGAGTCCAACTGTAACCAAATTATTGAATAAAAGAAGAGAAAAGATAAAGAGCTAGTGATTTGTGTTATTTTTAGTGGGTAGCAATAACATTACGAGAACTAATGCATCATAATTATCTCTATCCAACCATCATATTCCAATATAAATCTCGTAATACCGCCACTGGTCGTTACCACTCTACAAGCCAAATCATCTTAGAATCCAAATAAAAATGGCTTAGGATGGATCCTCTGTAAACAAAAAAAAAATAATATGAAAAATAAAACAGATGATTTATAATTATTAAGTACCCCAATTATCCTCACGAGGCTAGGGTAGGCCCCGACATCCAAAGTACAGAGCCGGAAAATCATCCTATGTACCTTTAAGGTCAAATTAATAGACGTTTCTGTAATGACTCTGTGGCGCTAAGTCTTGTATTGCATACTGTCTAAGATAAGGGAAACCGATGCTACGCAATGACTTAAGTTTACGATGATGTCGATTAATTTCGCCCTTAATATTTAAATTTTATTTTTATTATTATTTAATAGTCTGCTGGGTGGGGGACTTTAAACAGGGAGTAGACCAGCAGTCTGGCTTGGGGACTATAAACAGGGAGTGGACTAGCATTGGCTTGGTTCTGAGAGCCCTTGTCAATTATTAGCCTCTTTGTTGTAGACAGTGGTAGAAGTGCTGTCATTACTCCACTGTCTAGCTACTATCGTTCACGATGACGCCACCCTATAATGATAATTTTTAAAAAAAAAATGGAATTCTCTGCAAACTTTAAAATAAAAAATAAAAAAATCCTCAGGAGTATTCCTTAGGGAGAGAGCCACAAAAATTGTAAAAAAAACTAAATAAATATAATTGTAATTGTGCTCAGAGGCACTTATATTTACGGAAAGAGTCCATATATAATAATATAACATAAAAAAAGATATTTAGAAGAAAAAAAAAAGATATAAAATACAAAAGAAATTCAAATACATTAAACATTTCAAGATACTGGAAAATTAACATAAAAATTATAAATATGACTAGATTGGAGTTATGGTAAATATAGTAAATAAGAAACATCACAGTTGATTTGCCTGGCTCATCATTCTATTTACAGGAGCATAGAAAGAGCATAGTAAGATTAGTAAGTTATCATATTTGTGTTAATCACATTCGTGATATCACAACTACTCAAACTCGCTCTACTAAATCTACACTGAAACCGGGACTTGAACCACCGACCTCCAGGTTACAAGTCCGCCGCCTTATCGATCAAGCTACTGAGATCGGTGAAAGAGCGTATACATTATTACGTTAAAAAAAAAAAAAAAAAAAAAAAAAAGAGCATAGTATACATTATTACATAAAAAAAAGAGAAAAAAAGAGCATACTATACATTATTACATTAAAAAAAGAGCATAGTATACATTATTACATTTAAAAAAAAAAAAAAAAAAAGAGAGAGAAAAAAGAAGAGCATAGTATACATTATTACATTTTTTTTTTAAAAAAAAAGAGAGAAAAAAGAAGAGCATAGTATACATTATTACATTTAAAAAAAAAAAAAAAAAAAGAGCATAGTATACATTATTACATTTAAAAAAGAAAGAAAAAAAAAGAGCATAGCATACATTATTACATTTAAAAAAGAAAGAAAAAAAAGAGCATAGTATACATTATTACATTTAAAAAAAAAGAGCATAGTATACATTATTACATTAAAAAAAAAGAAAAAAAATGAGCATAGTATACATTATTACATTTAAAAAAGAAAGAAAAAAAAAGAGCATAGTATACATTATTACATTTAACAAAAAAAAATCCGGACCTAGGGTTCGAACCCAGGACTCACCTGGCTGCCGGGTTCCACCGGGACCACAGTCCACGTCACCGCGTCCAGATCGTAGCAGTGCAGACTGTTGCTGAGGGTGGAGTCGGCGGCTCCCCCGAACACGTACAGGTGTCGGTCATGCGCCACCATGGTGTGGCCGTATCGCCAGGTGGGCGGCGGGGGGGCGCTCCTGAGAAGGGGGTGCATTTATTATTCAGGGTGACCTCAGTAGCTTGAGCGATAAGGCGTGGAAGAAGCCCAGAAAATTGCTTCTGGGCGTCCACACAGGGTTTAATACCCCATCCATCCTTCCCCCACCATAACAACACTCCTGGACACGGAAAGTAAGTATCAATTACTTTATTTGATCAACGCAACTGACCTCAGTAGCTTGATGGATAAGGCGGCGGACTTGTAACCTGGAGGTCGGTGGTTCAAGTCCCGGTTTGAGCGTAGATTTAGTAAAGCGAGTTTGAGTAGTTGTGATATCACGTAAGTGATTAACACAAATATGATTAACACAAATATGATGGGTGCATTTATTATTTAGGGTGTTTATTTTTTATCGCAAATTAAAAAAAAAAAAATCGAGATCATAAGTTGGAGTCAGAATTTGCGTTTCTCAATTTAAAAAAAAAAAAAATACGAAAAATCTATTAAAATCGCAGCAAAAAATATTTTTTTTTTTTACAAAAACAAACTCAACACTTCCGACTTTGACATTTATCAGAAGTAATATCGAATTATGTACTTCACATAGATATATAATATTTATATTTTTCATGTATACCCCTAGCCAGTCTGGCTGGGGGACTAGAAACAGGGAGTAAACCAGCAGTCTGGCTGGGGGAATATAAACAGCATTGGCTTGGTTCTGGGGGCCCTTGTCAATTATTAGCCTCCTTGTAAAGACAGTGGTAGAAGTGCTGAGTCATTCCTCCACTGTCTGGCTATCATCGTTCACGATGATGCCACCCTATGATGATGCATACATATTAAACATAAAACATTCCACCGAAAACTCCATCTTTTGGAATTGCTCCCAAAAATGAAGCTACGTTTCCTCTATGAAATTGCGTTTCCTGTCAAAAAAAAAAAAAAAAATCGGAGCAAAAAATATTTTTTTTTACAAAAACGAACACAATACTTCCGATTTCTAATATTAGAAATTTCTCGGAAGTAAAATACCTCAAATTGTGCTCAATAGAGATGCGGGTCCAGCACTTCTCTCCGAAGCTGAACTGGAACAGACTGTTGGTGATTTTGGCCCCACTCTGGCCCGAGAAGACAAACATGGACTCCCTCAGCACCGCCACTGGAAAGTTGCAACAGGTGGGAGGGCAACTGCCCGTCTGCAGGATCTCTTCCCAGACGCGGTCCTCTTCCTGATGGATTTAGATAATCAAAAACGGAAGAAAAAAATTGAAAATGTTGCAATCGAAGCAAATTTTTTTTATTATTTTAACAAAAAAGAACACAAAAAATGTGACATAATAACACAAATAAAAAATCGGAACAAAACATATTTTTTTTTTTACGAACACAATACTTTCGATTTCTCATATTAGAAATTTATAGGAAGTAAAATTGAAAATGTTGGAATTTTTTTTCGTGAAGACCAATTTCATATTTTTTTATTTTTTTACGAACACAATACTTCCGATTTCTAATATTAGAAATTTATAGGAAGTAAAATTGAAAATATTGGAATTTTTTTTTCGTTTGAGCAATTTCAGTGTATTAAACAAAATTTGAGTGAGTCATAATCTCTTGAGCAAAAAATATTATTATTAAAAAAAAAACACAAAACTTCCGATTTCTAATATTAGAAATTTATAGGAAGCAAAATTGAAAATGTTGGAATTTTTTTTCGTTAAGAGCAATTTCAGTGTATTAAACAAAATTTGAGTGAGTCATAATCTCTTCTCTTTCGTACCAATGAAATAGTAGCTACTGTAGGCGCTTGTGGTCTATGTTGTAGCTCAAGGTATATACACATAATTATAATCAAGACCCAGGACCATTGTTTGTTCCCAGCTAGGCAAGAGTACATACAGTATTGCTGCTGTTTTAGATGTATGGTGTTCGTTTTTGTAATAAAAATTAAATATTTTTTTTGTTCCAATTATTTATTTGTGTTATTATGTCACAATTTTAGATGATAGCGCAGAACCTAGGACTTTTTTCCATTTAATATGCGATATGAAGTTAATTGGAGTAGGTAGCTGGTTTGTGAGTCGAAGTCTTCACCTCGATGGACGATGCTTCACTTCGGTGATCTCACGAGAACCCGTGCATTCAACGCGCCATCGACGCTGGCTGTAATGGGATATAGATAATGTGTTTTAAAAACCACCTAGCATGTAGAGATATAGATAATGTGTTTTAAAAACTACCCAGCATGTAAAGATATAAGATCTATTGATTTTTTAATTGTTCTTATAAGATTAAATAAAAAACTCACCGGCAGAAGAGATATGGTCCACATGTCATTCAGCCGGGCGTTGCCGTCGTACCCGGCGAAGATCCACAGCTTGTTGTCAAACACGGCGGCCCCATGAGCGCTGCGGGCCACAGGCATGCGCCCCTTGAAGCGCCACTCGCTCCACTGACCCGACGTGATGCGGTACTCATGCAGGTCGTTCTTGTTGGCCAGGTTAGAGTTGGAGTGGATGTCGCCGGTGTAGCCGCCGAAGATGAACATCGAGTCGTGGTACACCTGAGGGAAATTGTTGGTGATTAATAATAATAAATTCAAATTCAAATTCAAATGTTTATTTATTGATTTAAAGTGCATATACAAAACAGTTAATAAAAACCAATTACATTGTTAATACACTATATAGAAAAAAGAGCAACAAAAAAGTAAGTTAAATAAAAAGTTAACAATAAATAAAAACAAGACTTAAGAATCTGTCACAAAAAACATCCGTTTGAGGTTAGAAATAAAAACACTCAAAGTCTGAGCGTAGTCAAGATCAGGGTGACTATTACAGAGACTCAGAAAACTATTTGGGACGACAGAAAATCACAGTCAGTGATGTTGTTGAGAAGTTTGTAAATAAGCATTATGTCTTTGTATTTCCTTCGAGCTTCTAGTCTTGTAAAACCGTAAGTTTGAAGAAATAAATAATAATAATAATAATAACATCGCCTTATTTATACTGCCCGATTAAGACTATTAAAATCCCATTATTCCAGCAGCAAGCCCAAGACATATTATTATGTGGTAAAAATCCCAAATGGAGGATAACTTGTCATGTCCCGGCTGGGTTTCGAACCCACGACCTCTGGAATCTCTGGATTCACAGAGTGCCGCCTTTACCACTGAGCTACCGGGACGGACATTTGTTTTACTATCATTTGTTTTATTATTCATTTTTTTGTATACAGACGACCCATCCTAAACAATTTTTTTGCATTAATTTTGAGAAAAAAAACAATACCTTATAGGTAATAGAAAGTAAAAAACTTGATTACCTTCAACGTGCTGTCCACAGATTTTTTAAAACACCTGAAATGTTCTCAGGAGTTGTTCTAGCACTATTGCACCTGGCCATGAGAAAAAAAAACTGATGACCAGTGCGACTAAGATGCCATTCATAAGGCCAGTCAGTATCTTTAAACTAGGCGTATCAAAATTTAATTAGGTGAATTCGAAAAATTTCTCTCGTGAAAACCGTGATTTTTAACTAGAAACTCTTACTGCAAAATTTCAAAATGTATCGGATTACTGCCGCGTTTCGTCGCGTATTGTCCACACATAAAGACTTAAATTTGCTTAAACTATCATCGGCGAGACAGAAAGGAGATAGTGCTCATCATATGCCGGAGAGACTGAAAGAAGTTCCCAGTAAGGAAGACCCCGGATTCTTTGAAAGTGTCGAGTATTATTTTCATCAAGCCGTTCAGAATCTCATCCCGGAGTTCGATGATTCGATTCGCGAGAGAAAGTTCACAGATGAGGATGTTGCGCTGCGTCGGAATGGAATTATTATGCTTATGCAAAACTACTCATCCTTGATAGAAATTCAGTTCCCTTTTAGAAAAGACAATGGTGAGTACCAGCTGATCCGAGGCTACCGGTGTCACCACTGCACGCACAAGACTCCTGTCAAGGGCGGGATCAGGTACGCGCTGGACGTGAATGCAGACGAGGTCAAGGCTCTGGCCGCGCTCATGACGTACAAGAACTCCTGCAGCAATGTGCCATTCGGAGGCGCGAAGGGTGGCATTACAATCGACCCTGCAAAATTCAACACAAGAGAACTGGAGCGCATCACGAGGAGATACTCCCAGGAACTGGCCAAGAAGAATTTCGTAGGTCCGGGCATTGATGTGCCAGCGCCAGACTACAATACCGGCGCGCGGGAGATGTCCTGGTTCTATGACGCTTACGCGAAAAGTCTGGGAAGTACGAACATTGATTCTCTCGGAATAGTGACGGGCAAACCGCTGTTCCTTGGAGGAATCCGGGGGAGAGAGTCCGCCACGGGACGTGGGGCCTTCACAGCCACGCAGTTCTTCCTCAACAATGAGGAGTACATGGCTGCCATTGGACTTAAACCTGGCGCGAAAGATAAAACCTACATCGTGCAGGGGTTCGGAAACGTGGGCTATCATGCAGCGAGGTACTTTCAGAGAAGCAAAGGAAAATGTCTGGGAATCATTGAGAAAGGTGAGGCCATTGTTCCGGACAAGGAGATCGATTTCAAAGACTTGCACAACTACAAAGTTTGCAAGGGAACAATCAAGGGTTACCCTGGCACGAAGAATGCCCCGATCGACATTTTCTACGACAAAGTGGACATCCTCGTTCCAGCAGCGACGGAAAAAAGTAATCAGAAAATCAAACGCTGGTAAAATCCAAGCTAAAATTATAACAGAGGGAGCTAATGGACCCACCACACCAGCTGCACATCTCATTCTTCTTGAGAAGAAAGTTCTGATGATCCCGGATATATTTGCTAATGCTGGAGGTGTCACAGTGTCTTACTTTGAGTGGTTGAAGAATATAAGTCATAGCTCTCTCGGTAGACTGTCTTTTGGATACAATGAACAAATCAGCAACCTTCTATTGGAGTCCATTGATTCATCTCTATCCAATACCTTCCAGAAAGATATTAAAATTCAGAAGAGCGCTATGTATGAAGATTTAATTGCTAATGCGAATGAAAAGGACATTGTTCAGTCTAGTTTAACATATTCAATGCACCGAGCAGCCAAGGACATTCTGCTTTATGCAGAGAAAAGTCAAAATAAATTGGATATACGTAATGCTGCTTTCTGTTCTGCTCTGTACAAAATATTCAAGACCTATGAGGAAGCAGGACTGGCCGAATAAAAACAAAAACAACACACCTGACCACAACATAAAGTTTGAGAAATATAAAATAAGCTGTTCTGTAAATATTTAAAAGTTTTTGTTTTACTTTATTCCACACTTTCGAAGCAAACAATCTCTGTGCTATGAACAGGCATGATCATACTAAGGGCGAAATTATAATAGACAAAATTGAGTTGTCAAGACTGTTATTTTTTTATTTTATTTTTTCTCAAGCACTGGTTTCCCCCCTTTTAAGACAGTACCCAAAATTGAGAGCACAACAGAGATATTACAAAAACGTTTATTAATTTCGGCCTTAATATTAATTCACCTGTGATTTTAACATGAATTGTCTTGTAAATAAAAATATTATTAAAATTTTAGGTGAGCTTTGAGCTCTATTTTATTGAGAGTTAAATTTGTGCTTGAGATTTTTTGGATTTTTTTCTTTGTTTGTTTCTTTTTTAGCAATGATTTTTTGGTTTTTAGTTCTGGGCTTAATAGCTTTATGATTTGCCCTCATTAGATTTAATATTATTATTTTTACATACCACTGCAGAATGATGATACCTCGGAGCCGGAGGTATGCCATTACAGAATGCAGTAGTCCAAGATTTCTCTTTGATGTCAAATCTCAGCAGATCGTTCAGCATTTTACTTCCATTGTCTCCTCCGAACACGAGAATTGAGTCCTTGTATGCAACAAGAGTGTGCTTGCTCCTCCTGAAATAAATAGCCGATTGTTAGAAGGAAATGGGACGGTTAAAATTCAATAAATGGAGGAACGTGTAAATGAACGATTAAGTTTTATTTATTGTTGATAAATCATAGTACAAAAGCCTCATCAAGCCCTTGGTTGACATTCAATAAATTCATTCATAATCAACGTAGCTCCGAAACGGCTGAGTTAAATTACTCCTAATTTGGCCAAGAGTCTTCTTTGGGTATTAAGGTGCAAAGTAAAAAAGAATTTTCCAAATAAGACGCCAGCCACGGGCAAAAACCTTATCGGCGACAAAATGCCGGGTTTTAGCTAGTATTATGTATCATAAAATGTTACAAATTTTGATGTCAATTTTTTTTTTTTGAGATAATTACTGTGTACCCCGTGTGGCTCTCAGCTAAGAACAAGACCATGAAGTGTTTTTTCCTGTCGTAAAAGGCGACCAACAGAAACAAATGGACATAGCTCAAGACCCAAAGTGTGATCTCTGTAAAGAGGCCCCAGAGACAGCAAAACACATCAGTATAATGAGTGTAAACAGAATCTGTGAATGTGGAGCAGCCTCTCATACTTGACTGAAACACTTCTCCAGAACACCTAAGAAAGTTACTGAAATCAGTCCTAAAAGAATCTTATGTTAGATTAATAGCTTTGATCTCTATTAGAGTTACAGGGGGATGTCACAAAAGATCTATTTGAGGTCGCAGTGACAAAGAGCTTTTGTAGTCAACAACCCTACTTATATCAATACCAATCCTAAATCCTAGAGGAAAGCTGTGTCTAACTGATGAGTTCAAATAGAGATAAAACTAGACTAGGGGTGAAATTAATAGACAACATTTTGCATATTGTTTTAAATGGGAAAATGTTTAACTTGTATCTTTATTTGGATAAAAATATCACAATTCGCCGCTAGAAAGTCAAAGAGGCGTAAGTGATTTTATCAAAGTTTTCAGGAGTGCACTTAAGCCTATGTGTTTGCTGCAATTTTTCCCGCAAATATCAAATATCACATACGTCCAAACATAAAAAATCATTATCTTCACAAGGGTTTAGAAATCACATACGCCTGTTCGTGCTACCAAGAGTATCTTTCAAGAGCAGTATGCCTGTGTGATAGTATCAATTTTCGTTTTGTGTCACTTACACCTCTTTGACTTTCTAGCGGCGAATTGAACTGCTCACAAATTTATAGCTGTCTACGTCTATGATATAAACCGGTAAAGTTTTCATCATTGTGACTAGGATATACTCCAGATGACCAAGAATCCTAGCACAGAATAAATAGTCATTTTTGTTATACCTCTGTAGACTTAAGTCTAGATTTTGCATATTGTTTTAAATAGGGAAAGTAATAAAGTTCAAAATTGTGATCTTGATTTTGTCTATTAATTTTCCCCCCAGTCTCATTGTACTTATGTTTTTAATTTTACAATTACCTGGCACCAACAAATTCATCACAGTCAGGCATGCGTATCCACTTGTGTGAAATGTCTTCATCATTTCCAGTTTCTAGCCACCTAGGTTCTAAAGATGGAAGCTGCTCTATTTTGTCCATACTTGTCACTGGGTCTGGTTCATAGTCACTGAAATAAAGAGTACAAGTATTAGATTTTTTACCATTTTTAATGCTTTTTCTGATTACAATATATTTCAAAGGTAAAACATTTCTTCAAACTCACTACCGAGAGGAAGCGTGCCTCTGTTTATTTATTTTACCTCATTTTCATTTCAGTAATAGAAAGCCATGTGATGTTCACAATAGTTTATTTCCATACTATTACTATTCTAAGTAAAGGAAGTATAATTATGTTCATCTTTAAAATGAGGTAAAGTCTCACAATAATTGGTTGTTTTTTTTTGGTATGAGTTACTACCTAGCCCACAGCCAATTTACATTTCTCATTTGATGGCTTTAACAAGAAATGTCAAGGTACTATTCCCCCTATGTAATTCAGTGGCTTTCTTTGTCTCATAGCGAGCTGCAGACCACTCATATTATGAATGTATTTTCAATCCAGTGACTTTGTCGATGCATTTTCCAGGTTTGTGAGAAACCCCATTTCCTAAGTCATCAGTGACAGCCTCAGACAAAGATACAGCCATGAGTGTCTTAGAATGGGAAAAGTAGCTTCAGAGCTTATGTAGATTGGACAAAACATTGTTTTAAATTGTAAAATTATGAGGAAAGAATGGCAAAATCTGTGGATATAATGTTCTTACTCAAGAGATCTTTTATCTTTCTGCCAATAGCCAGCAGTATGAGTTGATTTCTGCTAAATCCTTTGGTTAAATCTGTTCGTGGACTGCTGCACTACACATACATAATTATATTATAAATCCATTGTTATAAGATCAATAACTAATAATTTCTATACATTAATGCAACAATTAAGTAATTAAACAACACTTTTTTATATTTTTTTGGAAAATCTATAAAATCAGTTTTTTTGAATTTTCGCGGGAAGATTGATAAAAGTTTGTGCACAGTGGACCTCGTTCCGTTCATTATACCTCCGTGGCTATTGGAAAAATGCGGGAATAAATTCAAAAATAAACTGTCAAATTCTAAAATTACTCCAATTTCATTGAAACATTATACAGTGAAGTTCACTTATAACGACGCCCAAGGAACCGAACTTTCCCGTCGTTATATCCGGAAGCCCCGGAAGGTCGCTGTATCCGGACGCTACCTACTACCTAAGCTGTTACAGCCATGCATAAATAATGAAAAACCTTTAAAAATGAAAAAAAAATAGGTTTTAATTTACCCGACACCGTAACCTATGAATTCAAAACAATACTAAAGAAATAAAGGATACTAATTCTCACATCTCTACAATGATAGCATGTGTCTTATACTATTAGTCACAACATGAAAACAAAAAATAAAGGCGCCGTCGTTATAACCGGAGGATTTTGTGAAGGATAATTCCAAATTTGCCTGAAAATCAGGACGCTGTAACCGACTTCGTCATTATAAGCGACGTCGCAATAACCGGAGGGCTCAATGTACTGGTATAGGAAAATTCAAGGAACCCAGGAAGTTCCGTCGTTATAAGAGGAAAGTCGTTTTATCCGGCGTGAATTTCACTGTAATAAAAAATCGGAGCACAATTTTTTTTTTACAAAAATGAACACAATACTTCAGATTTCTAATAGGTAATGGAAATTCATGGCAAGTAAAAAATTGATAGTGTTAATAATAGTCCCAAGAAGACTTTCAAAAGCACGTTAAACTAAAGAAGAATTAATTATTTGTATTGGTGATACATAAAACAAATAAAACTCACAATAATATATCTAATATTAGATAGGTACTCTTCAGAAGTTATATGGCGTGTGGTTGGTATCTAATTATAAGTCATCCTTAATAATTGAAAACTTTTTATTGAAAAAAAAATGAGTAAAATTATAGCATCGTCAGTTTATTGTTCCTTAAATAGAATTTTGAGTTTAAAGATACATTACATACACAGTTAAGGAATGTTAATTATAATGATTATAATTCCAGTTTGCAGCCTTACCTATGTACCTCGGAGTCGCCACTGCCACTGATTTTACATTGGATTTCATCATGCACCTTGCCGTAAAGGGTTAAAGTTTACAAAATTCTAGTGAAAATATTTGCGTTCAGAGAGCGCTCGTGTTATTGATAGGAATATACGATTGTGACGTCACAAATATTTCTGTAACAAAATATTTCAATATGGTCGCCAGTCGAGATTTGTCCGTGTACTGTGAAGTGCTGTGTGTGCGTTTTTTAGTGTACATAAGAATGTATTTTTAGTTTTCAAAATAAAATGCCTAGGAAACGGAACGGTGAAATCCCTTTGCCCGAAGGTTGGGACTTTGCACAGGATTACGATGGAAAAGTCTATTTTAT